>CAWTZB010000028.1:0-24366 GCA_963919705.1 Alexandromys oeconomus | reverse complement strand
TAACCCCGAACACTAACCCTGAACGCGTACCAGAACCCTAACCAGATCCCGAACCAGAAACAGATCCCGAACCAGAACCAGAACACTAACCAGAACCCTAACCTGAACCATAACCAGAACACTAACCAAACCCTAAACCTGACATTTAACCAGAACACTAACTAAAACCCTAACCAGAATTCCAACCAGAACACTAACCAGACCCTAACAAGAATTCTTACCTAAACACTAAACCTGACATTTACCCAGAACACTAACTAAAACCCTAACCAAAACCCTAAACAGAACACTAACCAGAACACTAACAAGAACCCTAACAATTCTTACCCTAACCCTAAACCTGACATTTAACCAGAACACTAACCAAACCCTAAGCCTGACATTTAAACAGAACACTAACCAGAACACTAACTAAAAACCTAACCAGAACCAGAACACTCACCAGAACCCTAACTAAAACCCTATCCAGAACCCTATCCAGAACACTCACAAGAACTCTTACCCAAACCCTAAACCTGACATTTAGCCAGAACACAAACCAGAACAATAAAACCCTAAACAGAACACTAACTGAAACCCTAACCAGAACCATAAACAGAACCCTAACCAGAACCCCTAAACTCTAAATCCAAACAATAACCCTAAACTGAACATGAGCTTGAGCACTAACACAAACTCTAACCCTAACCCTAAAACAAAACCATAAACCCTAACCCGAATTCTTCCCAAACCCTAACCCAAACTCTTAACCGAATTATACACATTAACACAATCCCGAACATGAATACTACACCCGAACAGTAACGCGAACCCAAACCAACCAGAACGCAAAACCCCTAACCATAACCAGAACACCTAAACATAACCGTTGACATTAACCACATAAACCCCAACACTAATTCTCTAACACTAAGCTTTTAAACATAAAGCTTACACCTCACCCCAAACAACAAACAAAAACCCTAAACATGAACCCCAACAGAAACATTAACCCAACACTAAACCAAACCCTAAATACCATGCCCAAAACCTACTCATAACCAGCAACACCAAATCAAATCTGGACCCTACACTTACTCAAAACTGTAACAAGAAGCTGAACATGAACCATAATAAATAAACTGGTAACCACCCAAAATCATTCGCCCCTAACCAAAACCAGGACAGAAACATAAACAAAAGCCATGACCAAAACCATAAAACAACCCTTACCGCAAAACTGAGCCCTAACACAAACAACTAACTCAAATTCAATAATAAATATTAAACCATAACCTGAAACCTAACACAAATCCATGACTCCATTACAAACCCAAGCTGTACATGTACACTCGACCCCACTTCCCAATCTCGAAACAAATACCCTAAAAAGAATACAAACCACTAAGCCATAAAACAGAACCTCTACATGAGCCAAAACCATAAGCCACACCATAGCAAAAACCCTAAGGCAAACACTAACACACAAATGCTGATCTGAAACCAAACAACAAAACCCTAAATCAATATACAAAATCAAACCCAAACACATAACCAGACATTAACGAAATTACAAAGCCTAAATCTAAAACATACCCTAAACCCAACCAAAACAGAAAAAAAAAACACTACACAAGAACCTCAACCCTAACCCAAACCCAAACCTGAGCCTTAAATGGAGCCTAAACTGTAACTCCCAAAACCTAAAACCTAACCCTAACTCTAACCCAATTCCAGCCCAGCACCAGCACCACCCTAGCCCCCTAGGCACAAACCATAGCCAAAAATCCTGGCCCTAGACCTAAACCTTATCCATAAACCCTAACCAATAACACTCATCCTAACCAAGGACCAAGAACAGAATGTACAGGTACCTGGCAGGACAACCAAGCATGTAGGATAGACATACTTGTTAAAATCCCCAAGCCACATCACAATTGACTTTTTTTCGCTAGCTAGCTAACAAGACAGTTGCCAACATGCAGTCTACCCTAATAAGCCACCCAACCACTGAACCCTGGAAGCTGCTAATCCATTCTACCCCAAAAACTCACCTTTTCACGTGCCACAGTGCTGCAACTCTGAAAGAAATGGGTTACAATACAGAGAATCAACAGGTGCATGACCAGCAACATAGCACAATACCCCACTCTCTAGGACATAGACAAATATTTGAGGTCATCCCCAACCTCCTAAAGTCAGAAAACCAAGAGAGGAACTCAACAAACAAGCTGTGACTGCACAGAGTTGACCAAAAGAGCAACCAAGTAAAACAATAGAGCAGAAAAAATGAGACCTCTAAACCACAGAGCATACCAAGAAGTTCCCAAAGACTCAGAAAGACGCTGTAAGAATTGGAACAAGATGTAAAGACACTGCCAGGATCAAATGAAAAGAAATGAGTAGACTCCAATGCAAGAATTTATCTAACATTCTAAGAGGCCACAATGCAACGTCAGATTCAAGTAATCACAGATTAGGCAGATTTCAAACAAAAAGCAGACTAAAATTATTTACAAAGATAACTTTATGGAGAGGATACAGACATTTAAAGTGAAATGAAAACCTAACAAAAAAATGAGGAAAAAAAGCAACAGCATAAATCTGAAATAAGTTAATAAATCACAAAAAAACCCAAGATAACAAAGGAAGAAATCATACTGTTAAAGAAAATGGTTTAAGACTTAAGAATGAAATGTATGCGATAAGGAAAACAATAGAAAAACTGGATATGAAAAACCATGGTAAAAGAGCAGAAACTACAGAGGGAAGTATAACAAACAGAATAAAAGAGATGTAAGAGATAATCTCAGGGGTTGAATATAGCTAGATCAGCATAAAGACAAAAAAAATATTAAACCTAACAAATTTAAACAGGAAACATACAGGAAATCTGGGAAAACAAAAGAGAAAACCTAAGAAAATTAAGGATAGAAGGCACAGAAAATATAATCAAGAAAATTATACAAGAAAACTTTCCCAACTTAAAGGATATCCCTGTGGAGGGATAAGAAACATAAAGAACAAGTAGATTAAAAAGATCCCCTTGTCATACCACAAAACAAACACAAAAGCATACAGAATAAAGAAAATTACGAACTGAAAAAGAAAAAGGCCAAGTAACATATTTAGATAAACCTATCAGAATTACTCCCAACTTCTCAATGGAAACCTTGAAAGCAAAAAGATCTTGGATAAATGAGACCTTAAATACAAATACAAACTACTAAAACCAGCCAAACTTTGTTTCACACAGGCTAAAATAATAGATAGGAAAACATGAATCAGCCATCTTTTTTATACAGGAAACATACTTCCACCTGAAAGACAGACAGTACCTCAGAATAAACGTTATGGAAAAGGACCCAAGATGCAAGCATGTTTGGCTGTCCAAAAATCTAACATTAGATTTCTAACTAAAATAAGTCAGAAGAGTTGGAGGACACTATATACTAATAACCAGTTCAATCTATCAATCCTTGTCATCGATGCCCATAATACAAGTGCACTCACACATGTAAAAGAAACATTATTATAACTCAAATACTCATCAAACCCTAATTTATAATGGCAGGAAAATTCAGTATTCCGATCGTAATTATTATATTCCCATCAATAGTTATAACCTCCTCCAAACGACTGGTCTCAAACTGCTTACACTCATTCCAACAATGACTATTCAAACTTTTTATTAAAGAAATAATGCTAATTCACTCACCCAAAGGATGCATATGATCACTCACACTAGTATCCTTAATTGTATTTATTGGCTCAACTAACCTTCTAGGGCTCTTACCACACACATTCACCCCAAAACAACCTATCAACAAATTTAGGAATTGCAATCCAACTGTGAGCTGGGGCTGTAATCCTAGGCTTCCACCATTACTAAAAGCTTCATTAGCCCACTTCCTGACCCAGGGTGCTCCTATGTCCCTCATTCCCATACTAATCATTATTGAAATCTTTGGCTCATTCAGCCAACCCTTCCTACTCTTTGACCTTGAAATTGCATTACTCCTTGTATTAACATGGGTAAAACAATTCACCAACATAAACATACCAACAATCATCACATTCATCCTCATCACAATTTTAGCCCTAGTCCTAGCTTATGAGTGGACACAAAAAGGCTTAGAATGAACAAAATAATTGGTAATTACTGTAATTAACATTATTGTTATCAACTCATTATATTATGATATGATAATTACCGAAAATGACACCTGCCGTATTTAACATTACCCTAGCCTTCACATTCTCTTTCCTAGGATCCCTAATATTCTGATCACACCTTATATCCACCCTCCTCTTCCTAGAAGGTATGATACTATCCTTATTTATCCTAGCCACTATCACACCCTTAAACACACAGGCCATAATTATATTTACTATCCCCTTCGTTATTTTAGTATTTGCTGCCTACGAGACAGCTGTAGGGCTGGTCATATTAGCAATAATTTCAAACACCTATGGCTCTGACCTCGTACATAACATAATCCTTCTACAATGCTAAAAATTATTTTACCATCATTGATACTACTACCCTGAACCTGACTTTCAAGTGACAAAAAAGTCTGGATCAATGTAACAACTTATAGCCTCCTCCTAGTTAAACTTATCTCTACTAAGCCTCTGTGACAAAACAACGAAAACAGCCTAAGCTTCTCGACCATATTCTATGCAGACCCTTTATCTGCCCCACTTCTAGTCATAACTAACTGACTACTTCAACTAATACTCCTAGCCAGCCAAAATCATAACAAAAAAGAGCACGAACACAACAAAAAACTATATATCTCCCTAATAGTATGCCTCCAAACTGTACTTATCATGACATTCTCTGCCACTGAACTCATCATATTCTGTGTCCTATTTGAAGCTACCCTTACTCCAACCCTCAGTATTATCATCAGCACACGATAGGGAAACCAAACAGAATGACTCCATGCTGGGATTAACTTACTATTTTACACCTTAGTAGGATCCATTCCCCTATTAATTGACTTAATCTATATTCAAAACTAAGCAGGAACATTAAACTTCATCCTAATAACACTAAACTCCTCACCAATCAACCAAACATGGTTTAATAACATCCTATGGCTAGCCTGTATAATAGCCTTTATAATTTAAATACCCTTATATGGAGTCCATCTATGACTCCCTAAAGCCCATGTAGAGGCACCTATTGCAGGGTCTATGATCCTAGCAGCAACTCTACTAAAACTAGGAGGATACGGCATAATACGAATATCTTTAATTATAGATGCAGTAACCAAATATATAGCCTACCCTTTTATCCTATTGTGACTATGAGGAATAATTATAACCAGCTTCATCTGCCTTCAACAAATAAACCTAAAATCTAGCATAGCTTATTCTTAAGTAAACCACATAGCCCTAGCCATTGCTAACATCATAATCCAAACCCCATGCAGTTTTACGGGAGCAAAAGCATTAATAATTGCACATGGCCTAACATCCTCCCTATTGTTCTGTCTAGCAAACACAACCTATGATCACATCCATAGTCGAACAGTAATCATAGCCAGAGGTCTACAGTTTTCCCTCTAATGTCCACATGATAAATTATAGCAAACTTAGCTAATCTTGCCTAAAACCAACAATCAATTTAATTGGAGAACTAATTATTACAATCTCCTTATTCTCTTGATCAGATCCATCCAGTATTATACTAGGAACAAACATTCTTGTTAACTCCCTTTACTCGATCTAGATAATTGCCACCACACAGTGGGGTAAACTAACCAATCACATAAATAACTCACAACCTTCACGCACGAGAATCGACACACATAGCTATCCACATTTCACCTCTCATCCTACTTACTATTAACAATAAGCTAATCATGGGCCCCACACTATGTTTAAAAAAAATACCAGACTGTGAATCTGAAGGTAGAACAGAAATATCCTTATATTCCATGAAAGCATGTAAGAGCTGCTAACTCATGCCACCATACTTAAACATACGGTTTTCTTATTTTAATAGAAGTAATCCGTTGATCTTAGGAACCAAAAACTTGGTGCAACTCAAAATTAAAGTGAAAAACACTATCACATGCTCTATTTTTCTTATCCTCGGACTACTAGTATTTCCTATGGCCATCTCATTCACTACCATAACAAAACACAATAATTTTCACAATTACATAACCTCATGTATTAAATGTGCATTCTTCATCAGCCTTGTTCACATGACTTACTTGTTCAACTCCGGCACAAAACTCATAATTATAATTATAATATAATTATAATTATAATTATAATTATAATTACTATTGGATCTATTAAACTCAATAAGCCTAATATTTGACTTTTCCTTAATCGTTTTCTTACCTATAGCCTTCTACGTAAGGTGATCAATTATAGAATTTTCTATGATACATTCATTCAGTCACTAGACCGATTTATCAAATACCTATTAACATTCTTAATCACTATAGTCATCTTAACTACAGCTAACAACCTATTCCAACTTTTCATTGTCTGAGAAGGCGTAGGAATTATACCATCCCTACAAATTGGATGATGATACGGACGGGCCGACGCAAATACAGCCGCCCTCCAAGCCATCTTATACAATCGTATAGGTAATACTGGCCTTATATTAGCAATAGCCTGATTCTACAGAAAAAATAGCTCATGAGAATTTAAACAAATCTTCATTATAAATAATATTCCTAGTACCATCCCTCTCGCAGGAATCCTCCTAGCAACCACAGAGAAGTCAGCTCAATTCGACCTTCAGCCATGACTAACCTCAGCCAAAGAAGGACCACCTCCATTTCAGCACTACTTCACTCAAGCACTATAGTTTTTGCTGGGGTATCTTTATTAATCTGATTTCACCCCCTTATCTCGAATAACAGCACTATCTTAACAGCTATACTATGCTTAAGCGCTATAAACACCCTAATTACAGCAATTTGTGCACCCACCCAAAATGACATCAAAAAGATTGTAGCGTTCTCAACATCAATCCAAATAGGACCTATAATAGTCACCCTAGGCATTAATCAACCTCACCTAGCTTCCCTACACATTTGCACCCATGCATTCTTTAAAGCTATATTATTAATATGCGCAGGATCCATTATCCACAGCCTCAATGATGAACAAGACATTAAATAAATCGGAGGGCTAGCAAAAACAATACCATTTACATCCTCCTGCCTGACAATTGTCAGCTTAGCCCTAACAGGAATAACATTTCTCACTGGGTTTTATTATAAAGACTTAATCACCAAAGCAGATAACACCTACTACACCAATGCCTGAGCCATATCAATTACATTAGTAGTGGCGTCTATAACAGACATTTACAGCATAAGAATCATTTATTTCGTCCTAATAAATAAACCTCATTTCTCTTCCACAATTATAATTAACAAAAATAACACATCACTAATCAACCCAATCAAACGACTAGCATTAGGAAGCATCCTAGCAGGATTCTTCATCTCATACAATATCACTCACACAACTGTACAAGCAAGAAATATACCTTGATACCGTAAAAACTGCAGCTCTAATAGTTATTGTTGCAGGGTTTGCAATCACACTAGACCTTAACAACTTAACCAACAACCTTCTACCAACAAAACCTCTATCTAAAAACTCATTCTCAACTTCCCTAGGCTACTTCCCAACAATCATACACGGACTATTACCCCTAAAAACACAACACAAGCTTTAAAACAGCCCTAACCATACTAAACCTCATCTAACTAAAAAAAGCTATTCCAAGTCACCTCCATGATCCACACTCATCTCCTCTGCGCTAAGTAGAAAAAATGGAATGGTAAAATGATATTTCCTCTCATTCATAATCACACTAGTTTGCATCCCAATAATTATACTCAACTAATTTCCACAAAAATAATAACAACCTGATAATAAACACACCTATAAACAAAGTTCAACCAGAAACCATCAATCACGCAGAGCAACTATATAAAGTAGCTACACCAGCACCCCCTTCACCCATAAATCCCAAATGGTCACCATCATAAACTGCCCATCAACCTATACTATTGAACTCTAATATAACATCTATACCCTCAGAATAATTTGTTACAAATAACATACCTACCTCCATAAAAATACTTAATAGAATCCCAATTGTCTATCAACTAGACACTAATGCCCCAGGATAATATTCAGCAAACATAACAGTAGTATATCAAAATACTACCAACATACCTCACAAATAAACTAAAAACACCATCAAACCCCAACATCGCTAAACAACCTGAGCACCAACCAACAATTAAACATAACACAACATAAAAAGGTGAAGACTGAAAAGAAGTATCTAAACAACCCAAAGCAACCACTAAACTAATAAAATAAATTGTCATAATTTCTATGCAGACTTTAACTATGAACAATGACATGAAAAAGCATCGTTATTATTTAACTATAGAAACATACAATGATAATCATGCAAAAAAAAAGCACCCAGTGAGTGATCATGTGCAGCCTTTGGGTGACTGAATTAGGATTATTTGTTTAAAAATATGTTTGATAATAATAAGTACTTGACAATGGGCAAGTCAAGCAGACAGAAATTTATAAGAGAAATAAGAGGTGTAATGAATAACAGACATCTATAGAATATTCCACCCAAACAAGAAAGAATATACCATCTTCTCAGGACCTCATGAAAACCTCTATGAAAATGACCACATACTGTATAACACAGCAAACACACACAGAAACCAAAAAAATGGAGTCCTACACTGTGTGCTATCAGATCAGCAAGGTTTAAAATTAGAACTTGACAAAAACAGTTCTCTCAGAAATCCTACAAATCAATGGAAATTGAACAGCAAACTACTGAACCACACATGGGTCAAGGTAAAATAAAGACTTACTGAAATCCGACAAAAATGAAGGCACGTTGTTCCCAAACCTATGGAGCAACATGAAATCAGTGCTAAGAGGGAAGTTCATAGCTCGTACAGAAAGATCACGGTAGTTACTTAACACATATGAATGCTCTAGAACCAAAAAAAAGCAGACATAACAAAAAGGAGCTGAAAAAAGAAAATCATCAAAATGAGTGCTCAAGTAAATTAAACAGAAACCAAAAATAGAATGAATCAATGAGAAAAAGAGCAGGTTATTTGAGAAGATAAACAAAATATACAAACCCCTATGCAAACTAATAAAAATCACGAGAGAAAACCAAATTAACAATCAGAAATGAAAAGCCATACATGAAAACAGACACTAAGGAAATCGACATAATCTTTAGATCATACCACAGAAACCTTTACTCCACAAAACTGGGAAACATAAAAGAAAAGGACAATTTTCTGGCTAGGCAACATTTACCTAAATCAAATAAAGCGTATGTGAGCAATTTAAATAGACATATACTCTTTACTGAAATAGAAGCTGTCATGAAAAGCAAACAATATATCCCAGTGCCAAATAGTTTTAATGAAGAATTATATCAGAACTTCCTATACTCACATAATATAACCAGAGGGAACATTGCCAGAACTCTTTGAGACTAGAGTAAGATCGATGACAAACCACACAAAGACTCAAGAGAAAGAGAATTACAAACCAATCACACTAATGAACATGAACGCAAAAATACTCAATGAAATGATGGCAAACTGAATCCAGGAATACATTTTAAAAACCTTCATGATCAATTGAGATTCATGGCAGAGATGCAGGGATGGTACAACAGTCATAAATGCATTTATGTAATACATCATATAAATAAACTTGAAGAAAATACAAATGAACAACCTATTAAATATTAAAATAGACACATATCGTTATTGTCCTCAAAGACTCTCAGCATAGTCCATTAATCATACCAGTGACAATGTGACAAAAAATTAAGAAATAGCATAAACTGTATGTACAGATTTTACATATTATACTAAGAAAAAATCAGGCATATTTTGGAAAAATGTTGAGAAATTTGGCAAAATACTTCAATATAAACAGGTCAATTGGGGCCCATATGGTTAACTTATTAACTATTGTTCTGAAATATCACCACTTGTGATTTGCTTAGTGTTACCGGGATGAATCAAACAGAGAATAAAAACTAACAGGTAGCTGATTTCTGACACTGATTGCCTTCCACACAGCCCCTACTGCAATATAGATCCAAATTCGGGAGATTTTGGAATTCTGTTCAGGTTTTTAAGGGCTCATTTGTTGGAACAGCAGTACCCACTTCTACTTATTAATTTACCTTACTCGGAAATACTAATGTTACTACCTATGTAACACTAACACATGTATTTTTAGTTGGAAGAATCAATTTCACTACTGGAATCAGTAGTTATGATTTGCAATTGTATTCATGTATTAATTCCTCTGTTAAGTTTAATCCTCATCAGCAATACACATATTTGGCTGTCTGTAAACCTAGGTCATTCTTGGCCTCAGAATCCTCTAGATCATAATGTTGTAGAATTTTTTAATAAGCTATTGAAAATAACAAAGTGCATGTTAGATTTGGTAATAGCTGTAATTCATAACCGTATTGCTGTTGGAAATATTCATCTGTGCAAAGACACATTACTTTGCTTTGTGATTAGAAATCGACCACTTTTGGCATTACTGATCAATCTTATAGTGAATTTTTACATGAATGGAAGGTTATTCAAAACTTAATTAATTTTTACATGAATGGAAAGTTATTCAGAACTTATCTTTTGGGCAATGCTGCTCCTTGATCTATCATTGAGCAATTACGTGATGTCATAGAACTTAATATTCCTAATCATTTCCTGATTCAGATGCCTCTACCATTGCAAAAAATTGTTGATAACAAAGCGACAGGACAATTTGGACAAATTAGATACTAAGAGACTCGTACAAAGTATTCCTCATACCTCCGGTGGTGTGCTCATTGTAATCATTGTTATGCTTTTATACTTTTGATTATGTATCAGTTTTTTTTCAACCAAATGCAGAAAATTTATATACTTTATGGATAAAACTCCATTGACCAATATATATATATATATATATATATATATATGGAGGAAATTATGGAGCCACAAAAGTAGCGTAGAGTGCAGGCTCCTCGTGGGACAGATGAGACAAAGTTGGGAAATGGTTGCCTGAGAAAAAAAGGATAGATGAAAGCCAACTCTGCCTATTTCTCAAATGTTCCCTCAGAATCTTTACCATGGATCAAGAATTGGTTTGAGCTCAGTTGCTCACACTATACCAGTTACAAAGGAGTGCTCTGCTTATGTATAGTTTCTGCCTTGTATCTATGTACGTATTTTCATTTTTATTACTGAAATTAATTGAGGTATTGTTTCTGGCAAGGAGAGACAAGAGTTTCTCATGAACATGTACATGAGCACAGAGGGGTTTCAGAGTTGAGGTACTGCCTTTGAGTATGTTTAAAAAGCCATAGTAAATAAATCTTACTGTGCAGTTGTTCATGCTCTGCATCCACGTGTACTGATTTATAAGACAACCTTACAAAGGGACCACAGTGCACAAGATGATAATAAGTGGCACCAGAACAAGGACCATAAAAAGGAAAAGTTAGGAAGGGTTTTAAAATATTAACCAGATGAGTAATCTTCATTACAGGGTAATGGGACAAGCCATATCTTCTCTATACCTTGCTATGCTAAAACATTCAATAAAAACTCATTGGTTTCATGCTTATTTTTCTGATGTAGAAATGTGAGTGGAAGTAATAAAGCCTTATAATTCTTCGGTTTCCAGAAGGCACCTAAGATATAGATACTTGGTAAAGAATTAAAGCTAATGTTGAAAAAGCTATGAGATAAGGTGAAAAATTACCTGTCCGTTTCTGGTCTATATGGTTCATGAGTTTTAATATTTTCAAAGAAAATAAAATAAAAACAACTAGACACTTTGTCAAAATATAAACTAATGCCTGCTTCACAAGTAACGACCATGTATAAAAAAAGAAAATATTTGGATTCTTTGTCAATGGGATTAGTAGTTATATAGCCCTTGCTCTAGTTCTAAAATTGCTGATAGAACTAAATGTACCTCATGATCCAATGAAAAAGGATTTTTTGAGAAGAATAAACCCTAACTTTCCATTTAAAGTTGTATTATTGGATACGTATCAATATCATACAGGCATTTGAGCTCAAGATATATCTCCCCTTGAATGGATTTAAACAAAGCATATATTTTCTAAAACAAGTTATGAAGAAATGTTAGTCTATGGAATTCAACAATGATGTCTTAATTTGTAGATTATTCTGCTACCATTTCAACATTCAAAATGGAAAAGTAGAATACATGTTTCAGCTTTCAGAAGCTTTACAAATTCCTGCATTTTCTATTACTGGAACTTTGAATATCCTTTACCAAAACAAAATTGTGGGACTATTTACATAAAAATTACTTGTAATGAATAATTGTAGCTTTCAGGGGCTATAGAGATGGCTCAGAGGTGGCTCACAACCATCTGTACTGAGATCTGGAGCACAGGCATACATCGATCAAGTCAGAATGCTGCATACATTATATATATATATAATCTTAAAAAAAATACTGTAGCTTTCAATGCTTCACCTGATGCATTAACTATTTTTACTGATGGTTGGAAAATTAAGTATGTATTGGACATAATGTAAATACTGGGTAGAAGTTACAGTTTACTCTTCTATACAACAAAATTGTACGCTGTTGTTAAAGCCAGGCAAGATTTACCTCAAGTATTAAATATTGTAGGTAATTGTACACAATACATTTAATGCCTTACTTCATTACAGTAAGCATTATTTTTCAACTTTGTTTAAATTAGTATTAACTTTTAATCAAAATAAAAATTCTCTTACTCATGTACATGCTCATATTACAGGTCCTGAATATAATTCACAGGAATAAGCTATAGTGAACTGTGTCCATGATTCACTAAAAAAAAATGTAATAATGAAAAATGAGGAAAAAGAAAGATTATGGTATATGGAATTAATGTGGGATTTTCAGAATAATGTGAGAACCAGTTTACATCAAGCGTTGTTTAAATACCACAAATGCCAAATACAAAAAAAAATTGGGACAAAAAGGACAGATAATGCATGGCAGCAGACATTGCTAATGGTGAAAGGGAGAGGATATATTCTTGTCTCTGCAAGATGGGCGTCAGTTATGGATCAGGGTTCGGGGATCAGATGTCAGTAAATGGGTTGGTTCATGTCCCTAACCCACCAATATTTCAGCCTGTCTTTTGGGTTGATGATGATGGGTTAGCTTATGCCACTCCCAGTATCCTTACTCTTCCTTGGAATATGGATACTTATATGGATAAAAGGATGCCAATATGATTTGGAAATGGTCCTTGGGGTTTCAGCAGTGGTCACAACCTGGTAATAAAATGGGAAAATCTGGCAATCATCCCCAAAGACTCTGAGCAAAGTCCATTAATGAGACACGGGATAATAATACTGAAAATTATGAACTTGCATATCCTCTATGTCCATATTTTAAATATTATGCTTTAAAATATCAGCCAATTATTTAGAAAATTTATTTCAGCAAATTTGGAAAATTATTAAAAATAAATGGATCATCATAAAATCTCTTCTGGTTTTTCATGGATCATTAGTTGGAACATAAGTATACACTTCTACTTATCTATTTACCTTATTTAGAAGTAATAATGTTACTGCCTCTGTGCCGCTACCATACGTATTTTTATTTGAAAGAATCAATTATACTACTGGAATTAGTTTTAATGATTAGCAATTGCAGTCATGCACTAATTCCTCTTTTCAGTTTAATCCTCATCATCACTCATGTTACTAGACCAACATACACAAATTTAGCTGCCTGTAAACTTAGGTAATTCTTGGGCTCAACAGTTTTCTTGATCATATTTTTTTTTAACTCTCATAAACTAGTTTCAGAAAGTTAAAGTATATTCTAGACTTTGGACAGAGACTGATGTACTAAAGCAAACTACGGGTTTGCTGAAAAAAATTATATCATTGCAGGAACAAATTAATTTGTGTGGTGATTGGAATTCAACGATAAGTTACATGGGACTTTTGCTAAATCAGAACTCTTGAACACTGCACAAATTTTTGATGACAAATTGGCAGGATTAGAGCATAAGGGATTCTTACAAAGCATTCTTCATACCTCCAGTGGTATAATTCTCATAATCATGCTTATACTTTTTTATGTTTGACTATGTATCACTTTAATATTTGACTAAACATAATAATTACATACTTTATGTTTAAAATTCCTTTTTATTTCAAGTAAAAATAAAAAATATGAAATTGTGGAGACACAGAACTGGCTCAAAGTGCAGTCCCCTCCTGGGGCAGATGTGATAAAGCTAGGAAACTGTTGTTTTACAACCCAAGCATAGATGAAAGCAAACTTTCTCTGCACATATTTCAAATGTTATGCCTGAATCAGAACCCTTGATAGAGGAATGGCCTTTGAGCTCAGTTCTTCAGACTCTACCAGTTATAAAAGAGTAGGGGAATGAAACCAGATACACATATATCTACATGCATAAAACTAAAGTACAACTGAATCTCCAAAATATAGAGATCAAGAAATTAGACATGAAAAGACCAAAATAAAAAATTACATATAAACCAAATGAAAATGGAATCCGAAACTAAAGAGATGTCTCAACAGAAGTGTATCAAATGGCTGAAAGCCATACTGGGAAGGAAACTAGGCCCTCTGAATGTTGTTGACAGTGGTATATTTTGGGCAGACTGATAAGCCACGGGCAGTGGCACCAGGATTTATCTCTACAGCTTGTACTGGCTTTTTTTTATTTGGAACAATGGGCAACCCTGAGGATTTCTTTCTCTTTTTTCTAAAGATTTATTATGTATACAACATTCGGCCTGCATGTATGCCCACATGCCAGAAGAGGGCGCCAGATTTCCATTACAGATGGTTGTGAGCCACCAAGTGGTTGTTGGGAATTGAACTCAGGACCTCAGGAAGAGCAGCCGGTGCTAGTCTCTCCAGCCCCTTGTGCTGGCTTTTTGTGAAGACATGCTCCTTGAATGGACACCTTGTTCAGAGATATAGAAGGGAGTTGCATGGACTCTACCAAAAGCAATGTGCCTTACCTTCTCTGAGGACTGGATGGATGTTAGGGAGGGTGCTTGTTGGTTCCCAGATGCTCAGACCTAAATAATAAAACAGAAACCATATTACCTGGAATAATCATTGGACAATATCTTAAGCGGATTTCTGGCTAACCCACATCATAAATTAAACAAATCTCCATTAATCTGTATCTTGTCTGTCCTTGTAAAGTTACAGCATCTGTCTCCACACAAGCTACATTGCTTTTCTCTGATTCTGCATTCCTTTGATCAACATCTGCAGAGAAAGATGCTAATAGTCGGCTCTCATTTTCCTGGGGTTACAACCATATATTCCTTTACCTCTACTTTTCCATTTCTGGAACCCACATTTTTACATTCTTGTTATAATGAGTTATGATTGCCAAAAAGTATGCTTCAAAGTGACAAAATAAAAACTCCGTAATAAAAAATGGAAGGGGACTGGGGAAACTGTTGAAGTAGTTTCTTTGTCACACTGAGCATGCACCCAAGCAAGCACGCCCTTTTGTCTGTGATGTCCCTGGCCAGCAAGTGGCCTGATCCTATAATAGAAGTACCATCCCTCAGGAGAGGTGAGTGCCCTCCCCTGGAACCACAGGACAAAAACAGCAAATTCCCCAAAACTCGCCTACCATTCAGAGGGGCTTCTCCCTGAGTACTGAATTTCTCTACTTATCCCATCCCTGTTTGCCACCAAGGAATCCTATCCATCTGCAGTGTGTTGGGGTACACCACCAGTCCACTCCAGGGTGGAATGGATGTAACATACTACAGAGCGAAGAAAACTACGAGAAGACAGAACAAGCAAAAACAACAAGCAGACAGGTTGCCACAGCAAAATTCATACAAAGCAGCCAATACTCTCCTAACAGGATTTGTACAGATGAGTATACGTTAAGAATACATCAGACAAAGATTGTTTCCTGGCTTTCTCTCTCATTCATGATAAGATAGCTCCCTTTTGTAACCAAGCACACTTCCTCAGTAGAGGAGCCTTCACACATCAATTATCAATGCACAATTTCTCTCAGATACAGCAGTCTATGGCTTTTATGAAATAAGCCACTATGAACACAGTTGAGCAAAGGTCCTTATAGTAGGATCTTTTTGATATATGTCCCAGAGTGGTACAGCTGCGTCTTGCGGTAGATTGATTCACAAATTCCTGAGGACTGTGTGTTGATTTCCATATTGGCTGTACAAGTTTGCACTTATACATGTCTTGCCACATGTCCTTGCCAGCATTAGCTGTCACTTGTATCATGGATCTTAACAATTCTAACAAGTGTAAGATGAACTCTAAGTTGTTTTGATATTAATTTTCCCTGATGGCTAAAGATGGACATGTCTTCAAGTGTTTCTCAGTGACTTTGGATTCTTTTAATGAGAATTCTGTTTAGAGGTGCTCCCCATTATAATTGGATTATTTGCTTTGTTGTTGTCTTGAATTCTAATATCCTAGGTGAAGAAACCCAGAATCACATAAAAACATGATATTTACTCACTTATAGGTGGATATTAGCAGTTAATCACATAGAAATATGATATTTACTCACTTATAGGTGGATATTAGCATTTAATCATTTAATCACAGTTAATCAAGAAACCCAGAATCACATAGAAATATGATATTTACTCACTTATACGTGGATATTAGCAGTTAATCACAGTAATCACAGTTAATCACAGTACAAAACATAGACACAGAGAGGCTAAGTAACAACAGCTCTAGGGGACATGCATGGATCTCCTAGGTACGCAGAAATAGAATAGATCTTGTAGGTATACTGGAGAAAGGGGAGATGGGAAGAAAGGGATCAGGTGAGCGAGCAAGGGAGAGATGGGGAGAAGACAGGGAGAGATGGCTGGAATAGGGATGTGGAAACAGTGTAGTGAACACTTTCTGGAACCTATAAACCTAGTGAGTGCTCCTAGTAATCCAGAATATGGAGGCTGAACTAGCCACGTTCTGTAACCACATAAAGCTCCCAGTGGGACTGGGACACCAAGCCAACCACAAAACATTCAACCACTTGTACCACCGGAAAGATATGCTGGGGCACTGGTGACTATGAGATTTCTTAGTGGCCAATAAATGTCTGGTCTAACTTGTATCCCATGCTCTGAGAGGAAGCCCATAACTGACACTGCCTAGATGGCCAGGAATTAGAAATTGAATGGCTCAGAGAACAGGGGTAGAACCAAATAACAACTGACTGAGGAAAAAAAAAAAATCAATGAAATGATTCTTAACTATTTCCTGCTATAATCATAGGGTGGCACCTAGCCTACTTGTTATTAAAGAGGCTTCTTTGAGAGGCTGATGTTAGCCCAGCAGAGATCCTTACCCAAACATAAGCTTGAGCGGGAGCGATCTTGTAGAAGAAGGGTATGAGGATTGGAGCATTTAGTGGTTGAGAAAATCAGGAGAACATGGCTCGCACAATCAACTAATTAGGTCATATAGTGGCTCAAAGAAAACTGAAGTAGCAATCACAGAGTCTTCATGGCTTTGTGCCAGGGTCTTTGCATACATGCTATGGTTGTTTAGCTTGGGGTGTTTGTGAAAGGAGTCATGGCATCTCTAAATCTTTCGTCTGTTTTTAGGTCCCTTTTCTTTCTATTGCCTTGGTCTTGTCTAGCCTTGAAATAAGAGTTTGTGCCTAGTATTGTTGCACCTTGATATGATTTATTTGGTTGATATCCTTGGGAGGTCTGCTGGTTTTTTTCTGAAGGGAAAAGGAAGCAGTGGAGATGGGACAATGGGGATTAGGTGGGGGAAGTAAGGGGATAATTGAATCAGGATATATAGAATGAGACAAGAAATAAAAATAAAAAATGCATTTAGTCTAACTTCAATGATCCTTATAATCTGTAGCAGCCCAAACATCACAAATGCCCAGTCTTTTATGACATTTAAGACAATCTCTTGACTGTCACATGTGGTAAAATCAAAAAAAAAAAGTTAAAGATTTACAACATAATGACACAGGGCATATTCCCATTCATAAAAACAAGAATATGACTGTGTTACAGTTCACATTCTAGGCAGACTCGTGTATGTCACACCAGACAGAAGAACAGATAGGCAGAACACAAGCCCATGAAATTTCCACACTCCCTACATTCCCACAGACACAATCTTCCTGCAACCCTACAGCTGCTACCCCCAAATCATGTAGGCACCACTGTATCAGATGCATAGCCTCTGCTAAAGTGTAGGCCAAATCAGTCAGAACAACAGGGAGAAAAACTGACGTAAAGACTCTCTGCTGGACCAGAACCTGTGGAGGTCACCAGAAATTCACATAGGATTCTTGTCTATGCACCTACTCCATTCTTTTAATAATCCCACAGCACTATCCCCAATCCCACTTCCCTCCTCTTCTCTGTGGTGGAGAAAGTCTATGTAGGCCACCTTCCAACTGACCTTCCTCATTCTCTCAGTCTACCTCAACACTATCTCCAAATTTCCTTACCTCTCCTCCCTCCCCTTTCAGGCTCAAACATGGGCAGACACTCCCTGCTGGAGCAAAGGCCAGCCCTTACTTGGGATGAGAGCACCTGCTCAACCATAGGACACATAAAGCAGAAAATTAGAAAGCAAATAGAAACTAAGGAACAAAACACCCATGCGACAAAGACAAACTGAGAAATCGGTACCAGGGTCCACAAATTCCTCAAAACCAGATACTTGGACACCAACATAAAAACCCAATCAGTAACAGAGCAATAAGTCACTACCAGATTGCAGCTATCCTACTACTGCAAGCCATGAATATTCCAACACAGTTGAACCACAATTAAGACCAACTTTGTGAGGATGACAGGAGTCCTTAAAGTAAATGAATCCCTTAAAAAAAAGAGAAAAATTAATAAATCCCTAAAAGAAAGCTAAAAACTTAAACAAAGAAACAGTTGACAGAAATGAATGAATCTGTTCAAGACCTTAAAATAGAAATAGGAGCAATTAAAAAAATATGAACTGATGTAATTATGAAAAAGAAAATCTAAAGTAATCAAATAAGACCTACAGCGGCATGCTTCAATAAAAGAATACAAGAACATTAAATAGACAATTTCAGACTTTAAAAGCATGATCAAAGAAAGGAACATATTGATCAAAGAAAATGTTAAACCTAAAATTTCCTGAAACATAATATCCAGGAAATCTGAAACACCAGGAAAAGACCAATCCTAATAATAACAGGAAATGCAGAACAATCGCACACCAAAGACACAGAAAAAAAGCTACCTTATCAGTAGCTCACAGCCTTGTGGCCACGACACAGAGATTAAAAGACATGGGTTAAGATAAAAGAGCTAGTTAATAAGGAGCCTGAGCTAATAGCCCAAACAGTGCTGTAATTAATATAGTTTCTGTGTGATTATTTGGGTCTGAGTGCCCAGGAAATGAAAATGCAGTCTCTGTTTACAAGAAGAATAAATTTTGAAGAGACAGAAATGTGGACACAAGTGAGGGAAGATTAACTCACAGTAACACTAAAATTCAGTAGGGCAAACAACAAATGCTCAGTTCTGCCTCAGACAGGTGATGATTCATTTTCAAAGAGCTTAGATAGCACTATCCATGAAAAATTTTATATATCTCTCTCCTTTGCTACCTCAAATTCCTGTATGTATGTAGTTATCCATGGCAGATATCTCATAGCTTGGGTATCTCAACATCGTATCATCTAAATATACAACTCTGTCTTCACCTTCACAGCTTTGTGCTGTCTTTTTTTAATTTTTTTTTTTTATTTTTTTTATTTTATTTTATTTTTTTTGGTTTTTCTTTTTTTTTTTAATTCTTCCCCAGGCTCCTTCGGCCTTCCTGATGACAAAGGGAGGTAGGATAGACAGTTTGAATTAATTGCGCTGCAGGGAGACAGGCCATCTCTTCAACAGTATAATCAACTTTTACAGGGAGGAAGGCAGAGTCTGTGGAAGTTGAATCAATACCATGATAGGACAGCACCAGCATCAGAGAACTTATACATGAAAATCGTAAGATTATTCAGAAATTCCAAGGGTACAACTCAGATAAAACTCTGACAATTACTGCCCTGAGCGTCACTGAGCTCAAGATAATATTGCTGAGCTTCAGGACCTGACAGCCAGCCTCCAGAACTGTAAAATGTGTCATTGCACTAGTTAGCCACATGGTGGCAGCACGTGTCTACTATACTGCCCACCTGCAAGATACTCATAAAAAGTAGGAGTCGGAGAAGCCTAAAGGAAATAGTTGGACTCAAAAAAATCAGGTAAAAGGTTTTGTAAAGTCACTTTAAATGTATCCCAAAGACAGCAGAACAAAGTGAGTTTGGTACAATCACATCATCAAAGAGAAAAGTCCCTCTCCATCACACGTTTAACAATGGCTCTTCTGCCAGTGACTAGGCATTCAGGAAACAAACACTATTGGATACGCCAGTGACTAAAAACACTGCATTCAGGGAAAAAACACTATAGGAGTCCATAGGACAATGAGAGGAACTGCATGACTCATTTTGGGGATCAAATGGACCTATCACATGACAGGCCTAAGACCATCAAAAAGGACAGAAAATTGGTATTTTAGTAGAAACTCTTCCAGGCTCTCAGAACACTTCCTGTTCCCCTTCCAAAATACGGTTTCCCTTGCATGTGTGTTCCATTACAGAGTCACTGACCAGTATAATCCAACCTCTCCCTCATAGCTCAGATATTCTGAAGCCAAACCTAAGTCACAATCAAACTGCAACTCTTGATAAAGCAAAATTCATGATTTTTCTAATTTCTAGAAAGTCTTAGAGGAAAGAAAATGATGATGTAAATGAAGTAATTTATATAATACACAAAAATTAATCTAAAAAGCAGAAACAGGTTTATGGTCATGGGCTCCAAAGTTTAGTGATTTATATTAGAGCACACCAAGGATTAGTAACACATTTTATATCAGACTGTACATCTTAAATATGTAAAATAACAGTTATTTTAGGCAAGGAACACCATTTTATCCAGTTCTATTTTGGTCAGACTAGTGCAACTATTGGAATTTGGTTTCATAAGTTTGGTTCTTTATACCGGTTCTTGATTCCTTACTCTGTGGATGCAAGAAATGGCCAGTCAGAACATTTAACAATCATCTAAAATTGATTGACCTACTTCTTATGTGATCTATGGTCTAAGGGGGAAAGCTTTCATCCTCCTTCTTGCCCAGACCTCTCTGTACTGGGACTATACCTGATTTATAGTTTGTCAGTAAACTCAATTCTTGATTTGCAAGTTCACAATAAAATACAGATTAGTAGGAGGACACTCATCTAGTTTCCCTTTCACTGACCAATTAAGGCCCAGCCTTGCAGCAGTTTCAAGACTTTCTTTTTTGTCCTTCCAAAGATGATCAGACAAGATCATAATCTCAGAAATTTGTAGCTTAGTAAAATCTTTTATTCTCCCAGAGCACTTTCTGGACTTCCTCCAAAAAACCGGGTAGGTCCTATGTGTACGTATTCAATTACACACTCAATTGTCCACTGTAGCCAACCCTTTTACGTCATAACTGGGAGGTTCTGCAACCAAAGACAGGTCACATTCAAACAGTAATAGTTAAACAAAGAGCCATGAATTAGAATACAATGGGAGGGATTAGAGGCAGGAAAGAGACAGTGCAAATAATGTATTTATAATCATAAAAAATTCTGTTAAAAAGTTGAAACAGATTTTATGGTCATGTGCTCCAGAGCTCTGTGGTTGCTCTATACATCAGGGCTTTAGAAAAAAGCATAGGCAGATTACCAAAGTCAGAGAGGCATACTTTCAAGTATTTTTTGTACAAGTTTTGAACTTAGCATCTGACATTTAGGTGTAAGGTCCATTTGCAGTAAATTTGTGGAAGATATAAATGGCATCTCATGTAATGTGTAATACTCTACTACTAAGTCACGATGTAGAAGAGTAGAATTGGTGATATAAAGGATTGACCAATGATTGAGACAAAAAGCCACACCAAGTAGAATTTAGCTGAGAGAGAGCAACCCACGAAATACCAAAGACAAAGAGTATGTTAATATTGAATATTAGATATTTAGATGTGAAGATATAAATGCTTATTTAAATTTTCTGTGTACATGTATGTACGCAATGTGCCTTACCTTCATTAAGGACTGGATGGGTGGCTGCTTGTTTGTTCCCAGCTGCTCAGACCTGAAATATTCACACAGAAAACATATTATTTGTAATGCTGTTTTGTAATATGACAGGTCAGGAGTAAAACAATTCAGAACATAACATAAAATA
This sequence comes from Alexandromys oeconomus, assembly GCA_963919705.1. Lineage (NCBI taxonomy): Eukaryota > Metazoa > Chordata > Mammalia > Rodentia > Cricetidae > Alexandromys > Alexandromys oeconomus. The sequence goes on along the minus strand of CAWTZB010000028.1, from coordinate 1,987 downwards.
CCAATAGTCTCTGTATATTACATCTTTATGTGGCTTTCCTTAACTTCTATTTCTTCTAATTTTACTTTTTGAGACAGGTTCTCTGTATCTTTGACCTGGAATAACTGTTGACCAGGCTGTCCTTGAACTCGGAGATCTGTCCATCCCTGACTCACAGGCATTGGAATTAATGATGTGTCCTGCACAAACTTGAAGTCAGTGAGCTCAATCTACCTCTGCCCCTTGAAGTCAAACAGGTAAATCTACCTCTGGCTCCCAAGTATTGGGTTTAAAGGTGTGTACCACCACACCAAACTACTTTCTTTTTTTCCAATACTGTGTAAGTGTTTACTGTCAGGACCTCTTAAAGAGCTGCAGTTTGGCAGCTAAAGCTGAGTAAAGAAGCCTCTCTTAGATGAGAGCGCTTGCTTGCCTCTCTAGGGAGCACATCCAAGAAATGGCTGCTACCAAGAAAACATGCTTAACTGTATTCTTTCCCAAGATTTGTCAGACGTTATGTGGATGCAGTTATCCACATGGGCGCCATTCTGTAACATGAGGAGGACCTGCATGTTGGAATTTATGAGCTGCCCAGTTCCCTACATCTGGCAAGCTCTTTTTTCACAGGGTGTATATTTAAAACCAATAAAATAACAGTCCTGTTTGCCAGGTCCCAATTTTACTCAGATCTATTTTGGTTGAACTAATGTAACTATAGCAATTTGGAAAATGTCAAGGTCAGTTCTTTATCCAGATTATTGATTGCCATGGCATGTGGACAGGCCAGCCGAGATATTTATGGAGCATCTAAAAATGATTACCTAATTCCTAATTAGGTAATTAGTACATAGATAAACACTGCTTATCTCAACTACTGTTGAAGTAGGAACCTTCTCAACCACTGTCCTTTCTCTCATTTTCGGCACTGTGAATCTATCAGCTTCCAGCTGGAACTATGTACTCAGTTCTTGCACAGATCACTCTTCATTTATAAGCAATACTAAAGGACAGAGATACTGGAGGTCACTCGTTACCTGGTATATTTTTCATTCTCAAAGACCAGTCAAGGCACAGACCTAGAAGGAGTTGCCAGACTACCTACCCAGCACTGAGCAGCAGAGGCAAGATTTGGTGTTTAAAGCAATTTTCAATTACATAGCATGAGGCAACAACACTCTAAGTTCATAGTCTCCAATGCCAGTATGGCAAAGCCTCCCCATTGCCCAGGAAATCAAATTCAACAAAGATTAGAGGCTAAGGGCCACTACCCAGGTCACCACAAAAACTAACAGGCCCTGATCAGTATACCCATTGGGTATACTGGAAGAATCTGAATATTTGACATTGGGCCACCAACTTAACATGAGACCTGAACTGCCCATCATGAGCTGTGTGTTAATGGGCCCACCAAGTAATAAATTAGGACAAGCACAGCAACAATCTATTGTCAAATAAATGTGGTATATTCGAGACAATAGCAGTTACCACAATCCCATAATGGTAGATAGCATTACCTCTTCAGAGGTAGGTGGGATAAGAAAGAACTGGAGGTAGAAATCAACTATCCATTTTGAGAAAAAGAAAAACAACTCTCAGGGCTCCCTATTGGCTCCCTCATGGCTCACAATCTACTTCCCAGTGGTGCTCCTGATTGCTAGGCTTGCCCAGAATGCCTCAAGAACTAGAATTGCCCAGCTGAGCCTCAAGACAGTAGCAGTTGCCCTACTAGATGAGCACAAATCAAATGACAAAGCCAGCACATACCTTCCAAGCTCTGCCATTCCACCATAAGGGAAGAGAGCTCCAGTCTGGAAAATTGGTATTTTAGGAGAAACTCTTCCAGGCTTTCAGAGCACTTCCTGTTATTCTTCCAAAATATGGTGTCCCTTGCATGTGTGTTCCATTACAGAGTCACTGACCAGTGTAATCAACCCTTTCCCTCATAGCTCAGATATTCTGAAGCCAAACCTAAGTCAATCAAACTGCAACTCTTGTCAGTAAGAACATT
>CAWTZB010000027.1:0-57940 GCA_963919705.1 Alexandromys oeconomus | reverse complement strand
TTAACAACCTATTAAATATTAAAATATACACATATCATAATTGTCCTCAAAGACTCTCAGCATAGTCAATTAATCATACCAGTGACAATGTTACTAAAAATTAAGAAATAGTATTACCTGTATGTACAGATTTTACACATTATAGTTTAAAACATCAGGCATATTTTGGAAAATTGTTGAGCAAATTTGGCAAAATACTTCAATATAAATGGGTCAATTGGGGCCCATATGGTTAACTTATTAACTATTTTTCTGAAATATCACCACTTGTGATTTGCTTAGAGTTACCGGGATGAATCAAGCCAAGAATAAAAAGTTAACAGGAAGCCAGATCCAAATTCAGAAGATCATAGCTGCCTCAAAACCTGTTCAGGTTTTTAATGGCTCATTTGTTGGAACAGCAGTACCTACTTCTACTTATTAATTTACCTTACTCAGAAATACTAATGTTACTACCTATGTAACACTAACACGTGTATTTTTAGTTGGAAGCATCAATTTCACTACTGGAATTAGTAGTTATGATTTTCAATTGTATTCATGTATTAATTCCTCTGTTAAGTTTAATCATCATCATCACTCATGATACTACAGCAACATTCACATATTTGGCTGTCTGTAAACCTAGGTCAGTCTTGGGCTCAAAATCCTCTAGATCATAATCTTGTAGAATTCTTAAATAAGATATTGAAAAGAACAAAGTGCATGTTAGAATTAGTAATAGCAGTAATTCATAACCTTATTGCTGTTGCTTGTGTGTCAGGTGGGGCAACGGTATAAAGATTCTCAGGAACTGGACTCAGCAAGCTCAAATAGATACTCAACCTCAGGCAGAGATTGATGTGCTTAAGAAATCTGTGGGATGGTTGGGAAAAAAATACTGATCTGTGCAGAAACATATTACTTTGCTTTGTGATTGGAATTCGACCACTTTTGGCATTAGTGATTAAGCTTATAGTGAATTTTTACATGAATGGAAGGTTATTCATACTTATCTTTTGGGCAATGCCGCTCTTTGATCTCTAGTTGATCATTTACATGATGCTATAGAATTTACTTTTCCTAATCATTTCCTGATTCAGATGCCTCTACCATTGCACAATTGTTTGATAACAAAGTGACAGGACAATATGGACAAATTGTATAAGGGATTTGTACAAAGTATTCCTCATTCCTCTGGTGGCATGCTTCTTGTAAACATTGTTATGCTCTTCTATTTTTGATTATGTATCAGTTACTTTCAAACAAATGCTGAAATTTTACATACTTTATGAATAAAACTCCAATTACTGAAAAAATTTAAAAGGAGGAAATTATGGAAGCACAAACTAGCTTAGAGTGCAGGCTCTTCATAGGACAGATGAGACAAAGTTGGGAAACGGTTGCATGAGAAAACAAGCATAGATGAAAGCCAACTCTGCATATTTCTCAAATGTTCTCTCAGAATCTTTACCATGGATAAAGAATTGGTTTTTGAGCTAAATTGCTCACTCTACAAAGGAGTACTTTGCTTCTGTATACTTTTTGCATTGTATCTATGTACTTGTTTTCACTTTTATTACTGATTAATTGAGGTATTTTTTCTGGGAAGGGGAGGCAAGAGCTTCTCATGAACATGTAGGTGAGTACAGAAATGTTTCAGAGTTGAGGTATTTCTTTTTAATATGTATAAAAAGCAATACTAAATGAATCTTATTGTGCAGTTGTTCATACTATGCATCCCTGTGTACTGATTTACAAGACAACCGTACCAAGGGAACACAACGCACCAGATGTTGAAAAGCAGGACCAGAACAGGGACCATAAAGAGTAAAAGTTAGGAGGGTTTTCTTTTTTTAAAAAAAAAAATTTATTTATTATGTCTACTGCATTTATTCCATGTGTGCCCGGAAGCCAGAAGGGAGCACTAGGTCTCACCATAGATGGCTGTGAGCCACCATGTGGTTGCTGGGAATTGAACTCAGGACCTCTGGAATAGCAATCAGCGCTCTTAACCACTGAGCCATGTGTCCAGCCCCTAGATATTGGCTCTTTAGTGCTGTGCTGCATTTCTTGTTTCCCCAGCTCTCATATTTTCTCCAGTTGCCTGTCTTTGAGACTTTTTTTCTTTTCATCCACAAACTGTGTTTTCACATTGAAGACCTGGTGACTGCCCTTCCAAAATGTCAGTTTGATTTCCCTGAGACAGTGGACACTTCCGCTGATTCAACACGAGATGGCGCCCTGAGTCCACCTTTGACTCAGGTTCCTAGCCTGGGGCATAGTGACTGACACCTGAAATCTCAGCACTCTCTTAAGGATGAAACAGTAGGATTGCCACCAGTTTGAGGCTATCTTGAGCTTTCCCCCCTGGTTCTTTCAGGCAAAGTAGCTGGCTATGGTTTAGCATGTCTGGCAAGATTGACTTTTTCCTGGGGCTTTTAGCACACCTTCTCTATCTCTGAGACTATTCTTAGGCTTGAATTCTCTACAGTGAGAGGGCTATGAATCCTGTTCTGTTTGATGGTTGACCTCTGGCACCCTCACCTTCGAAACTGAGAGCTTGTGAGGAGAGATAGCTGGACCTTAAGTGCTCTTGGCTTGAAACTACCGTTTTCTCTGCAGTGATAAGGGACAGAGAACAACTCTCCTGTCACCTCCAGTACCCTGAAGAGACAGGCCCCCTAAATGTTTTGGGTTCCTGAAATCAGGAAAACCCAAGATTTATGGCTTCAGAAAATAATTCCAGAGCTAGGTAGTAAGAAGCAGAATTGGAGGCTTATTAAAAATATTAGGAGGTTGGGCATGGTGGTGCACACCTTTAATCATAGCACTTGAGAGGCAGAGGTAGGTGAATCCCTGTTGAGTTCGAGACCTGCCTGGTCTACAAAATGAGTTCGAGGACAGCAAAAGATGCACAGAGGAACTCTGTATTGGAAACACAAACACACACACACACACAATACTAAGAGGAGCATAAATGGAAGTTTGTCTTTCCCAGTCCTGCAGCTGTTCAGTCTCAAAGCACACAGAAGCTTATATAAATTATAAATTGTTTGGCCTAGCAAACAATTTATAATATTATAAATATTATATAATATAAATAATATAATAAGTTTTTGAGCTAGGATCTCTGTTTAGACCTGGCTGGCCTCAAACTCGCACAGATTCACCAGCCTCTGCCTCCCAAATACTGGAATTAAAGGTGTGCACCATTGTGCCCAACCTTTGGGTTTTGTTGTTTGTTTTCAAGACAGGCTTTGCTTGCACATAGCTACAGCTGTCCTGGAACTCACTCTATGGACCAGAGTGATCTTGATCTCACAGAGATCCAGTTCCTCAGCCTCTGCCTCCCAGCTGAGATTAAAGTATCTGTCACCGTACCTGGCTTCAGTTTTTGTTTTTAATTATTAAGAATTGCATTTGCTGCGTGGTAGTGGTGAGTGCCTTTAATCCCAGAATTTGGGCAGAGGCAGGCCGATTTCTGAGTTCTGAGTTTGAGGCACACCTAGTCTCCAGAGAGAATTCCAGGACAGTGAGGGCTTCACAAGAAGCCATGTCCTGAAAATACAACAAAAAAGTTACATTTATTTGAGTGTGGGACTGTGTATATTTCTGGTATATATGGTTTATGAGTTTTTCTATTTACAAAGAAAAGCAAATGAAAATAACTGGCCGCTGTATCATAACAGTAAGTAGTGCCAGCTGCACAAGTAAGGGCCATGTATAAAAAAATCAAATATTTGGCTTATTTGTCAATGGGATCAGGAGTTATATAGCCCTTGATCTCTTTCTACAATTGCTGATAGAACTAAACTTAGCCCATGGTCCCATGAGAAAGGATTTTTGGAGTAGAATAAAACCTAACATTCCATTTAAAGTATTATTATTGGTTACGTATTATTATTGGTTACTTATCAATCTCATGGAGGCATTTTAGCTCAAGATGTATTTCCCCTTGAATGATTTTACACAAAACACATATTTTCTAAAACAAGTTATGAAGAAATGTTAGTCTATGTAATTCAACAACGATGTGTTAATATTTAGATTGATCTGCTATCATTTCTGCATTCCAAATGAAAAATTAGAATACATGTTTCAGCTTTCAGAAGCTTTACAAATTCCTCCAGTTTCTATTACTGGAACTTTGAATATCATTTACGAAAAGAAAATTATGGGACTATTTACATAAAAATCACTTGTAATGAATAATTGTAGCTTTCAGGGGCTATAGAGATTGCTCAGAGGTTAATAGCACTGGCTACTCTTCCTGTGGTCCTGAGTACAATTCCCAGCAACCACATGGTGGCTCACAACCATCTGTACTGAGATATGGAGCCCTCTTCTGGTACGCAGGCATACATCGATAAAGCCAGAATGCTTAAAAAAAATATTGTAGCTTTCAATCCTTCACCTGATGCATTAACTATTATTACTGATGGTTGAAAAACTAAGTGCGTATTGGACAGAATTATTACTGATGGTTGAAAAACTAAGTGTGTATTGGACAGAATTTAAATACTGGGTAGAAGTTACAGTTTACTCTTCTATACAACAAAATTAATTGTACGCTGTTGTTAAAGCCAAGCAAGATTTACCTCAAGAATTAAATATTGTAGGTAATTGTACACAATACATTTAATGCCTTACTTCATTACAGTAAGCATTATTTTTCAACTATGTTTAAATTAGTATTAACTTTTAATCAAAATAAAAATTCTCTTACTCATGTACAAAAAAACAAATTTGATTGGATATGTTACATTTGAAAATGCTAACATGATCAATTAGCACCTTTTCCTCTGTTCAAGAAGAGAATGAACATTTACATACTAATGATAATAATGTACATGTCCAATATAAAATTACATTTGGACAAGATAAATAAATTATTTTAAATTATCAAATTTGCCATCTGTTACATATCCATTATATTCCTCAGGGGGTTAATCATCAAGGATCTCCATGAAATAAAATTTGGCAAATGGTTGTTACGCATTACAGAATTTGGACGTTTATCTTTCCTCCAAGTAACCATAAATATCCTTTGATCATTTATATGGGCTAATCCTTTAGCTGGAGAAGACACAAGATATACAACATTTATTAAAAGCCTTTTCCATCATGGGAGATCCCTCTTTGACTAAAACACATAATGGACCTACTTAGATAATTCCAAAGAATTTCCTAGGTTCTGTGAATCACAGATCATTGCTCATATTACAGGCCCTGAATATAATCCACAAGAATAAGCTATTGTGAACTGTGTCCCTGATACACTAAAAAAATTTTAAAAATGAAAAACGAGAAAAAAGGAAGATTATGGTATGGAATTAATGTGGGATTTTCAGAATAATGTGAGAACCAGTTTACATCAAGCGTTGTTTATATAAATATAAAATTTACTAAATATGATGAATGCGCATATTTTAACCAGCAAAGAAACGTTTCATAAACACCACAAATGCCAAATACACACAAAAAAAATTGGGACAAAAATGACAGATAATGAATGGCAGCTGGCATTGCAAATGGTGAAAGGGAGAGGATATAGTCTTTTCTCTCTGCAAGATGGGCGTCAGTTATGGATCAAGGTTCGGAAAAGAGCAGAAACTAGACACAGGAATGAAATGTAGTAAAGATGGCAACTTTGTCAAGCATGACATTCTACAATTGCGCATAGCACAATTCTCTCTATGGAAGCGACCTTGATGACATAGGTCTACTCATCCTAACTGACATTGGGTCAGGTGAATTCTATGGCAGCTTAGGTTCAGATTATTGTCTAGCATTCCAGAATACCTGTTATGGCTGAACATCATTTTCTGGCCCTGAGCGCTCTGCTATCTGTGACTTCAGTTCGGGGATCAGATGTCAGTAAATGGGCTCATGTCCCTAACCCACCAATATTTCAGCCTGTCTTTCGGGTAGATGATGATGAGTTAGCTTATGCCACTCCCAGTATCCTTACTCCTCCTTGGAATAATTGGACTAAATTTTAGTTATATGGTTAAAAGGGAGCCAATACGATTTGGAAATGGTCCTTGGTTTTCAATGGGATTTCAGCAGTGGTCACAACCTGGTAATAAAATGGGAAAATCTGGCAATCATCCCCAAAGACTCTGAGCAAAGTCAATTAATGAGACACGGGATAATAATACTAAAAATTATGAACTTGCATATCCTCTATGTCCAGATTTTAAATATTATACTTTAAAATATCAGCCAATAATTTGGAAAATTTCTTTCAGCAAATTTGGAAAATTATTCAAAATAAATGGATCATCGTAAAATCTGTTCAGGTTTTTCATGGATCATTAGTTGGAACAGAAGTATCCGCTTCTACTTATATATTTACCTTATTTAGAAGTAATAATGTTACTGCCTCTGTGCCGCTACTATACGTATTTTTATTTGAAAGAATCAATTATACTACTGGAATTAGTTTTAATGATTATCAATTGCAGTCATGCCCTAATTCCTCTTTTCAGTTTAATCCTCATCATCACTCATGATACTAGAGCAACATACACAAATTTAGCTGCCTGTAAACTTAGGTCATTCTTGGGCTCAAGTTTTCTCGATCATATTTTTGTTGAACTCTTCAATAAGATGTTGAAAAGAACGAAGTTTATTTTAGAGTTAGTAATAGCTGTAATTCCTGACCTTGTTGCTGTTGCTGATACTGCTGATGTGGCCGGTATTGATTTACATACATCCTTGCAGACAAAACACTCTGTATAGCAATGGCATATTCTCATAAACTAGTTTCAGAAAGTTAAAGTATATGCTAGACTTTGGACAGAGACTGATGCACTAAAGCAAACTATGGGTTTGCTGAAAAAAAATTGTATCATTGCAGGAACAAATTAATTTGTGTGGTGATTGAAATTCAACCACTATCTGTATTACTGATTTTGGTTATAATGATTCTTTACAGGAATGGAATGATATTCCAGCTTACCTTTTAGGCAATGCCTCTGCTCAATCTTTCAATGATAACTTACATGATCAATTCAATGATAACTTACATGGGACTTTTGCTAAATCATAACCCTCGAACGCTGCACAAATTTTTGATGACAAATTGGCAGGATTAGATTATAAGGGATTCTTACAAAGCATTCTTCATACCTCCAGTGGTATAATTCTCGTAATCATGCTTATACTTTTTTATGTCTGATTATGTATCAGTTTAATATTTGACTAAAAATAATAATTACATACTTTATAGTTAAAACTCCTTTTTAATTCAAGTAAAAATAAAAAAATGTGAAATTGTGGAGACACAGAACTGGCTCAAAGTGCAGTCCCCTCCTGTGGCAGATGTGATAAAGCTGGGAAACAGTTGTTTTACAACCCAAGCATAGATGAAAGCAAACTTTCTCTGCACATATTTCAAATGTTATGCCTGAATCAGAACCCTGGATTGAGGAATGGCCTTTGAGCTCAGTTCTTCAGACTCTACCAGTTATAAAAGAGTAGAGGAATGAAACCAGATACATATCTATCTACATGCACAAAACTAAAGTACAACTGAATCTCTAAAATATATAAAGAGATCAAGAAATTAGACATGAAAAGATCAAAATAAAAAATTACATATAAACCAAATGAAAATGGAATATGAAACTAAACAGATGTCTCAACAGAAGAATATCAAATGGCTGAAAGCCATACTGGGAAGGAAACTAGGCCCTCTGAATGTCGTTGACAGTGGTATATTTTGGGCAGACTGATAAGCCACTGGCAGTGGCACCAGGATTTATCTCTACTGCTTGTACTGGCTTTTTTTTTATTGGGACCAATGGGCAACCCTGAGGATTTCTTTCTCTTTTTTCTAAAGATTTATTATGTATACAACATTCTGCCTGCATGTATGGCCACATGCCAGAAGAGGGCGCCAGATTTCCATTACAGATGATTGTGAGCCACCAAGTGGTTGTTGGGAATTGAAATAAGGACCTCAGGAAGAGCAGCTGGTGCTTGTCTCTCCAGCCCCTTGTACTGGCTTTTTGTGAAGACATGCTCCTTGAATGGACACCTTGTTCAACAGAGATATAGAAGGAAGTTGCATGGACTCTACCAAAAGCAATGTGCCTTACCTTCTCTGAGGACTGGATGGATATGGTAGGGAGCCTGTTTGTTTGTTCCCAGATGCTCAGACCTAAATATTAAAAGAGAATCCATATTACTTGGAATACTCATTGAACAATATCTTAAGCGTATTTCTGGCTAACCCACATCATAAATTAAACCCATCTCCATTAATCTGTATATAGTCTTCCCTTGTAAAGTTCCAGCATCTGTCTCCACACAAGCTACATTGCTTTTCTCTGACTCTGCATTCAACATTGACTTTCAATTTCACAACTTTCTCAAACACTACAAAGGCACTATCTGAAACAGATTTGTTACTAAAGAACAGTATTCACAGCAAAGACAGATGGGACTCTCATATGACCTTAATCTGCAGAGAAAGATGCTAATAGTATGCTCTCATTCTCCTGGGGTTACAACGATATATTTCTTTACCTCTACTTTTCCATTTCTGGAACCTACATTTTTATATTCTCAATTATTATGATTTATGATTTCCAACAAGTCTGCTTCAAAGTGAGGAAATAAAAACTCCATAATAAAAAATGCAACGGGACTGGGGGAAACTGTTGAAGTAGTTTCTCTGTCACACTGAGCATGCACCCAAGCAAGCACGCCCTTTTGTCTGTGATGTCCCTGGCCAGCAAGTGGCCTGATCCTATAACAGAAGTACCATCCCTCAGGAGGGGTGAGTGCCCTGCCCTGGGAACACAGGCCAAAAACCCCAAATTACCCAAAACTCACCACCATTCATAGGGGCTTCTCCCTGGCTACTGAATTTCTCTACTTATCCCATCCCTGCTTGCCACCAAGAAATCCTATCCATCTGCAGTGTGTTGGAGTACACCACCACAGTCTACTCCAGGGTGGAATGGATGTAACAGACTACAGAGCTAAGAAAACTAAGAGAAGGCAGAACAAGAAAAAACAAGCAGACAGGTAGCCACTGCAAAGTTCGTACAAAGCAGCCAAGACACTCCTAACAGGATTTGTACAGATGCGTATACGTTAATATAAGAATACCTCAGACAAAGATTGTTTCCTGGCTTTCTCTCTTGTCTAGTCAGTCTCTCATTCATGATAAGATAGCTCCCTTTTGTAGCCAAGCACACTTTCTCAGTAGAGGAGCCTTCATACATCAATTATCAATCCACACAATTTCCTCCAGATACAGTCTATGGCTTTTATGAAAAAAGGCACCATGAACACAGTTGAGCAGTGGTCCTTATGGTAGGATCTTTTGGATATATGTCCAAGAGTGGTATAGCTGCGTCTTGCGGTAGATTGATTCACAAATTCCTGAGGACTGCATGTTGAGTTCCATATTGGCTGTACAAGTTTGCACTTATACATGTCCTTGCCACATGTTCTTGCAAGCATTAGCTTTCACTTGTATTATGGATCTTAACAATTCTAACAAGTGTAAGATGAAATCTCAAAGTAGTTTTGATATTAATTTTCCCTGATGGCTAAAGATGTTGGAAATGTCTTCAAGTGTTTCTCACTGACTTTGGATTCTTTTACTGAGAAATCTGTTTAGAGGTGCTCCCCATTATAATTGAATTATTTGCTTTGTTGTTGTCTAGTTTCTTGAATTCTCTAATATCCTAGGTGAAGAAACCCAGAATCACATAGAAATATGATATTTACTCACTTATAGGTGGATATTAGCAGTTAATCACAGTACAATACATAGACACAGAGAGGCTAACTAACAACAGCTCTAGGGGAGATGCATGGATCTCCTTGGTACGCAGAAATAGAATAGATCTTGTAGGTATACTGGAGGCAGGGGTGAGCGAGGAAGGGACAGATGGGGAGAAGACAGGGAGACATGGCTGGAATAGGGGAGCTTTTAAAAGGGGGTGTAGAAACAGTATAGTGAAAACTTTCTGGAACCTATAAACCTACTGAGTGCTCCTAGTATGGAGGCTGAACTAGCCATGTTCTGTAACCACATAAAGCTCCCAGTGGGACTAGGACACCAAGCCAACCACAAAACATTCAACATATTTTAGAGTGAAACTAATTTGAAACGTAATAAAGATATAAGGTGATTAATTTATCCTTGGGGTCGTAACAGATTTAGATGTATGATAAGGGCTATTCAAAAGTAAGTTAATATAGCGAAATCATATAATGAAAGCATTTTGATGTCTGAAACCCTCCTGTGTCTCCTATAAAGTGGTCAAATAAAGAGTAAATGTTTCTTCAGTAGATATGGCCTCCCCTGAAGGAGTCAGTCTTTTTCCAGAGAGAAATTCGGAAACTGAAATTTCATAATGTCTATTATTTCAGTAGTTGTTAGCCAATGGAATAAATTTAAATGTATCTTAGAATATCCTTATTCTTGCCAGGCAGAGAAGTATTAGGGATTCATGGGATGTAGACTAAAGAGCTTTACATTCCTGTGGAGACTGCAAAATGGGGGCTGTAGGATACTGTCACTGACAGTTACACGAGGTGCCAAAAAAGTAAATAATTGAAGACCTGGAGGAGGCTGAACCACGATAGTAGAGTGCATACAGACCACAAATGGTGCCAACCCACTTAAGTGCACCCTATGCACAGCTCGTTGGCATTTGATCCTTGGGCTTTTGCAAAAAATTCAACCACAGCTTTATGTAAGTATCTGATTAACTTAGTCTTACAGTGACTTCAGTTCCAGTGACTTCAGTTCAAGTCTCAGGATCTCACCACAATCTGGATGTCATCTGGTGACCATCTTTCAAAACTAACTAGATTTTGTAGGCATCAGGGAAGCACAATAAAATTCCATTCAGATAAAAGTCAAACTACATGCCTGCAAGTTCCTTTTCTCTTGTTCAGAGGACATCAAGGAAGCACTGCTCCCCCACCGTCAATACCCAAAGCTGACATTCTACTTAAACTACTTCTTGTACATAAATTTACCTAATACATAATACATTTATGTATATCGTACATTAAACTATATTACCCTAGCATGTAAACATGTATTATACATTATTTTCCAAGACATCAAACCCTTAATCAACATAATTCTTGCAGAACATGCCTATTAAGAATAACTAATTAATGTCTATATACATACCTGCGTATCTTACATAGACCATTAAGTCATAGACACTGCTTGTCCATAAGACTATCCCCACCCCATTTGATATATTAATATTCTATCCTCCGTGAAATCAGCAACCCGCCCACCCATGCCCCTCTCCTCGCTCTAGGCCCATTTTTAACTTGGGGGTGACAATCAGGCATCTGGTTCTTACCTCAAGGCCATATATTATTTTATCGTCCATATGTTCCCCTTAAATAAGACATCTCGATGGTACGGGTCTAATCAGCCCATTCCCAGCATGACTGTAGTCTTGGGCAGTTGGTATCTCTTTATTTTCGGGATGCTGTGACTCAGCATAGCCATCAAGACATAAAGGTCAACTTGTCCTGTAGACAAACTTCCTATTCAAGTGTCATTTATACCCATAATTACCCTACCAACATATTAATCAATGGATCTGGGACACTTACAAGTCGTATTATCCATGCAAATGTTTTTCTCCTCCCAACAACCTCCAAGAGCATATATTCCATGTTAGATAGACATAAGCTCAATTGAGTAAAATGTTTACTAGCCACCCCCACCTGATGGTCTAACCCTGCAAAACTCCAAAAACAAGGGAAGCATAACCCAGGCTCTTGTACATTAGAGTAATCACCCAAATACAACTTAAAATTTAGTGTTAGCAAAAATAAATAAATAAAATTTTGATCCCCAAAAACAACCCAAAAACCAAAAAACTCTTCAAGTACAATTTCAGTATTGATTTTACTCCTGTTAATGTAGCTTATTCAAAGCAAAGCACAGAAAATGCTTAGATGGATGCAAGCATCTGAAAAACAACACAAGGTTTGGTCCTGGCCTTATAATTAGTTGGAGGCAGAATTACACATGCAAATTTCCATAAATCAGCGTCAAATCATTCAGAGATTTTTTAAATCTTAGGAGAGGGCATCAAGTACATTCAATAGCTAAAGACACCTTGCCTAGCCATGCCCCCACGGGACCCAGCAGTGATAAAAATTAAGCAATGAACAAAAGTTTGACTGAGCAATGCCTCTTTAAGGATTGGTAAATTTGTGCCAGCCACCGCAGTCATATGATTAACCAAAACTAATTATTCTCGGCGTAAAAAGTGTTACTAGTAGCATACAAAATATAATTAAAATCCATCCAATATGTAAAAATTCATCGCTGTACCTAAAACCAATGACGAAAAGTATTTCTAACAAGCCTGATACACGATAGCTAAGATCAAAACTGGGATTAGATACCCCACTATGTTTAGCCCTAAACTTTAATAATTTAGAAACAAAAATATTTGCCTGAGAACTATTGGCCACAGCTTAAAACTCAAAAGAATTGGCGGTACTTTATATCCATCTAGAGGAGCCTGTTCCATAATTGATAAACCCCGTTATACCTCAACACACCTTGCTAATACAGCCTATATACCACCACCTTCAGCAAACCCTAAGAAGGAGCAAAAGTAAGCAACAGAATTAACATAAAAACGTTAGGTCAAGGTGTAGCCAATGAGGTGGGAAGCAATGGGCTACATTTTCTTATAAGGAACATTATGCTACCCTTTATGAAACTAAAGGACAAAGGAGGATATAGTAGTAAATTAAGAATAGAGAGCTGAATTGAATTGAGCAATGAAGTATGTACACACTGCCCATCACCCACCTCAAAATAAATAAAAGACTATATAATTTTATCAAACTTTTACAAGGTAAGCATACTGGAAAGTATGCTTGGAATAACCATGATGTAGCTTAATTAGCAAAAGCATCTGGCCTACACCCAGAAGACTCCACAACCAACGGACATCATGAACTAAGCCTAGCCCTAGCAAATTATAAATTCAACTATAAGCCATAGTAAAACAAACCAGTTGACAAAAGAAAGTATTGGAGAAAGAAATCTACTTCAGGAGCTATAGAGAATGTACTGCAAGGGAAAGATGAAAGAACACTTAAAAGTAAAAATAAGCAAAGATTAAACCTTGTACCTTTTGCATAATGAGTTAACTAGAAAACGTCTAAGAGATCTTAAGCTAGATACCCTGAAACCAAATGAGCTACCTAAGAGCAATACAAAGAACCAACCTGTCTATGTAGCAATAGTGGGAGACTCCTAGGTAGAGGTGAAAAGCCTACTGAGCTTGCTGATAGCTGGTTACCTGATAAAGAATTTCAGTTCAACTTTAAGATTACCACAAGAAATAACAATCAAAATGTAATCTTAAATTTTAGCCTGAAGAGGGACAGCTCTTTAGGAATGGAAACAACCTTTTATAGTGAATAAATCTTACCTCTCCAAACCATTGTTGGCCTAAAGGCAGCCACCAATAAAGAAAGCGTTAAAGCTCAACACTATAAATTCCAAATCATAATGAATTCCTATAAACACTAATCAGGTTAATCTATAACTATAGAGATGAGATACTGTTAACATGAGTAACAAGAACACTGTTCTCAAAGCACAAGCCTATAACAACCAGGATAACCATTGTTAGTTAACATCAACAGGTGAAAATCCCACCAATAAAGCCAACCTATACCTTAAAATGTTAATCCAACACAGGTGTGCAACAAGGAAAGCTTAAAAGAAGTAATAGGAACTCAGCAAACAAGAATCCGGCCTGTTTACCAAAAACATCACCTGTAGCATAAAATGTATTAGAGGCACTGCCTGCCCAGTGACAAATGTTCAATGGCCCCAGTATCCTGACCATGCAAAAGTATCATAATCACTTGTTCCTTAATTGGGAACTGGAATGAATGGCCTCATGAGGATTCAACTGTCTCTTACCTGTAATCAGTGAAATTGACCTGTGAGGATCAAGATGTACGAAAATCTATTCGCCTCTTTCATTACCCATACAATAATATTGCGCTGCTCGCAACTCCCTCCTCCCCCAGCTTCCTCGCTACCCTCTCCCGCCACCACTCCACACGCATTCCCCCCAAACGCCCCACTCACCACCCCCCATGCCAGCCTAGGAGCCCTGGTCGCCGCAGTTCCGCGCACAAGTGAGAAGCAGCCCAGCTGCTGCGGGAACCAGAGCTCTGAACCCTCCCCCAGCTCCTAACCATCACCTGGGATTCCCCTGTGGCAATCGCGGCTCCAAAAGCAGTGGAAGCTGGAGCTGCAGAGGCAGTTTTTCTCCTTTTTTCTCCCTCAACCGCATGTGTTAGGACCCAGCTATGAGCCTGGCCAGAGCAACCTGTCTGTATTTCCCCGGCAGGCAGAAAGGAAGGAGCCCTGGAGGGATTCCAGGCCAGGAATCATGGGAGACCGAGTCCTCCTGGACCTGTCCCAGAGGAGGGGCATGGGATCCCGGCGGGGCATTTCCGGGCACACAGAGACTCCCACGGAGGGTGGGGGGTCAGCCCCGCTGCTCCACGCGTCCCCCCCCCATCTCCAGGCCCCTAGTTCCCACGATTCCCCACGGCGGCCATTTTCCCAGGGCTCCTTTCTTCCTGACTGCCTGCCCGCCTCTCCCGCCATGCTGGTAGCCAGCTCCTAGCAGGCAGGAGAAGCAAAGAAAGAAAAAAAAGGCGAAAAACTGCAGCTTTTACCCACTGCTGCTGCTCTGCAGCCTCCGCCACTGCTTGTGGACCCGCGATATCCGCGGGGAATCGGAGGTTAAGGTTTGGAGTGGGGAGAGGGGGAGGGGCAGAGCACTGGGTCCCTTGGCTCCACAGCAGCTTCCGGCAGGTCAGAACCAGGGCAACTGGGGCTCCCGGGCCTGCGGGCTCCTTCCCTCCCCTTGCCTCTCATTAAAGACTGGGCTCTCGCGCCCTCACATGACTCCTCATGCTTATAAACAGACTGGGGTGCCACCAAAAATTAAAATAAGGAGGGGGACTCTCAAAACTTTTTTACGATTAATTATGCATGCAGACATCACACTCATACAAAGCACACAGACATTCAGACACAGTCACACACAGCACACACATTCACACAATACATACACTTACCTGGGACTCGAGGCTTGCTACGTGGAAAGGACCTGTCCTAGCTCGGTGGGAGCCTAAAATGTTAGGAATATTTCCTAAGCGAGCTCTCTGACGACGCAAAAATTCCCAATCAAGCCAAATCAGAACAATCCAAATTAAGAAATATGCAGGTTTAATGGGAGATCTGCGCTCTCAGGTGGCCCAGAGGGGGAAACGAGAAGCCACAGGAACGTAGCTCCCAGGAGGAAGAAAGGAAGACCACGTGTTTCTCTTTTGGGGATCACTTAAGTACCCTGGGGAGGGGTCAGGACCTGGCATGCTGGGATTTGAAATCCAGAACAGGACTGGTGGTTGGAAAAGATGCTAAGGACTGGGGCCTATGCTCCCAACCTAACACTTTGTGTGACTTAATGTCTCCTAAGAACTGGTAAATCCTTATACTATTAATTATATTATGAATTATATTCTTCTACATCACAGTTTAGCAGCAGAGTGCTACTCTACACAGGAGAAACCTTTTACAAGCCCCACAAAATTAACTACAGATGAATCCTAAACCTAAATGTTAAAAGTGCAGAACTTCTGAAGACCCAGGAAAGACCACAAGTCTACAAGTTTGGCTCAGTGTATGTCATTTTTTTGAGAGCCGGGTGGAGGCCCCCCAAAAAGTAAAAACAACAAAAACAGGTTTTATCCTCACAGCTTCATGGCATGAACTCTCACAATCTCTTCACTGGGTTTCTGACTCTGCCATTCATGGATGCCAGTAACAATGCTGAGTTGTAACCACAAACTCAGAACCCAGTACTTTAAATTTGATTTTTTTTTCTTGTTTCCAGGACCAGCACATGATAAGTGGTCCTGAAAAGTTTAACTTCTTAATTGATAGACACTAACACACTTGGACCACAGGCATAGCAGGTTTTGTATGAAGTTGCTTCCTAGGACTAGGAATCACTTTGTTTACTCCTTACATAAATTGGTTTATGTGGATGTAGTATTACTCCCGGAGAAATAGAGTTGATCCTAAACCGGAAAGACCACATTTCCCAGAAACAGCATCGAGGAAAAGGCCGCACATGTGCAGAGTACAGCATCTTCCCGCCTGATCTAAAAGACCGCATTTCCCAGAAGCACCGGAAAAGGCCAAGCATGCGCAGAATAAAGTGTTGTCGTACCTGGGGAAGTCCACATTTCCCAGGAGTACCCAGCATCAGGCATCCCGCCCCCCACTTAAAAGTCAAAGATGTCATCCATCTGCCCTCTTTGTAACCACTCTCGGCCAGCCTTTCCAATAATAAAACCATGTTTCCTTTCAAACTCCCCGAAAAGAAACAACAGTGTCTATCCATGTCTCTATCTTCTGCCAGGCTGCCTTTTGTTTCCCTGCCTGGGACCGGCCACTGCTAGGGGACCAGCAGCTGTCTCTGCCTGGAACAGGCTGCTCTGAGGGCCCCCTGCATGCTTCCACATTGAGCACACTTTGGTACAAGCAGCCATTTCTGCCTGGGACTGGCTGCTCCCAGAATTCATTGGCTGCCACCACATGGCCAGCCACCACCACTAAGGAAAACACTCAGGGACCAGCAGCCATTTCTGTCTAGGAGTGGCTGCTCCTATGGTCCGCTGTCTCCTGCCACATGGCCCACTACCAACATTTTTGGACATACAGCAATTTGGCTGCTGACTTCAACCATGGATCTTGCAGAATTTTTTTTTTAATTATTTAAAAAGGTGCAGAAACTCTGAAGATAGTGGAGACCAGTAGGCTCCGAGTTGGGAAAATTTGATGATGTCTCCCATGCGACAACATAAGCATGACAACATAAGGCAGCACCATTTGTGGATTGCAGCACTCTGCTCTGTGCAGACACAGCCCAGGCAGTGAAGTTATTCACAGGCTGCCAGCAGGGTGTTGCAAGAATCACTTAGGGGACTGGAGAGATGGCTCAGCGGTTGAGAGCACTGACTGTTCTTCCAGAGGACCTGAGTTCAATTCCCAGCAACCACATGGTGGCTCACAACCATCTGTAATGAGATATGGCGCCCTCTGGCCTAGAAGCATAGATGGAGGCTGACTTTCTATACATAATAAATAAAATCTTAAAAAAAATCACTAAGGACTACTTAGGAAAAGACAGAAACACACTAAACTCTGTTGACTGGCTCCCACCCAGCCATGGGAGGGTGCATAACACTGGCCACAAGCCTCAGGAGGCCACTCCACCTAATTTGGGGACAGTGACCTTAAGGTGAAGGTGTAAGTCACAACTAATCTCACACCACTTTGCAATTATGATTAATAGAATGGTTATTTATTTAAAAGGGAAAAAAACTTACAGATCACCTTCGCAGACAACAGCCCTCTGCACAATCAGGAAGGGAGTCTAGTTGCCAGGAGCAGAGCAGGAAGTAAGAGAAAGTGAGGAGGGAAATGGCCGCTTTTTTTAAAGGGAGAGAGACCAGCCCCAATGGGCTGGTATCTCAGCGGCTATTGGCTGGAGGAGCAGAAGGACCTCCCGCAACAATGACCACTCACCCACCAAGCCAAGACACTCCTCTGTGCATGGAGAGAGAAGCCACATGCACCAAGGCCTGTCACTCCTTCCCAGGAGGACATTAGCCCCTTACCCACCTTGGCCCACCACTCCTCCCATCTGTGGAAAGTAAAACACTTACTAACCATGGTGCAGCTGCTGAGCTGATATGCTCTCTCCCAACAAGGTGCAGTGCATGAGAGACTGTGATTTCTTCAGGAAGAGCTAAACCAGAAGCTGGCTCCCAGGAAAACCCTACCATTTGACTGTCGAGTCTGCTATAGGCTCACATTGGTTAGTGAAGTCTGAGTGACAGAACCAGGTGAGCAGAAAGGGACAGACTACAGCATTCCCAGCACTGGCTGCTAATCTAAAGACAGACCTATCACAGATTGACTGTAGGTTTCAGTAAAATTTAAAAGCAAGTGGTCTGATAACCACAGTTTCCACCCTTCTATGAAAAGTCCTGGATTCTGAGGATAAGAAACAACCCTTTTCCATGGCCACACATCTTTAACAGCTCTCCCATGCATATTCCTGACAGAGCTCTGTTGTTGATCTATACATGGGGGCCTTAGAAAAACCTCCCAAAGCATAGGCAGATTACCAAAGTCAGAGAGGCCTACTTTCAAGTATTTTCTACAAGTTTTGAACATTTGACATTTAGGTATAAGGTCCATTTGCAGTAAATTTGTGGTAGATGTAAATGGCATCTCATGTACTGTGTAATACTCTACTACTAAGTCACAATGTAGAAGAGTAGAATTGGTGAGATAAAGGATTGACCAATGCTTAGCCACACCAAGCAAAATTTAGCTGAGAGAGGGAAACCCATGAAATACTACCAAAGACAAATAGTATGTTAATATGGAATATTAGACATTTAAATGTGAAGATGTAAATGCTTATTTAGCTTTTGTGTGTACATGTATGTATGTAGTGAAAATAGCAAGTGCTCACCCAAAAATAGGATAGAGAGTCTGCCTGTGTAACTCTCTAAAGTAAGCTGGACCATCACAGTTTTAGGAGGGATTTCTCAGTTGTATTGAACAGGATAGAAAAGATGGAAAAGACTCAGGGGTTGAAGATACCTATATGAAGGAAGAAACAAGATATTCCACGACAAAACCAGATTTACACAATATATATCCAAAAACCCAGCCATACAGAAAGTATTAGAAGGAAAACACGAACAAAGGAAGATCATTTCACAAACAAAAAACTAAAGCAACAGATAAAATCACATCAGCAAAACCAAATGAAGGGAGACACACAGCCACTACTACTGAAAAAAAAAAAAGTAAAGGATTAGGAAAAGGTTTTCCGATTAAACGCACCAAAGAAACAAGAAGGTGTAGGTATTCAAATATCTAATATTAGATTTCAAAATAAAATAAATCAGAAGAGATGAAGAAAGACAGTTTATACTCATAACAAGATAAATCTATCAAGCTGAAGTCTCAATCCTTAAAATTTATGCACATAATACAGGAGCACTCACATATATAAAAGAAACATTACTAAAGCTTAAAACATACATCAAAATCCACACACTAATAGTTTTTAAACTGTTTAGCTTTATTGCTGCTAAGACTGAAACCCAAAAAGCATGTGTTCACCTTTTCTTGAACACTGTTTAAGTGTTTCCTGGCAGGACCTATTAAAGAGCTGCAGTTTTGCAGCTAAAGCTGAGTCAAGAAGCCTCTCTTAGATGAGAGAACTTGCTTGCCTCTAGAAAAGAGACCCAAGAAATTGCTGCTACCACGAATACATGATTAACTGTATTTTTTTCCCAAGCTTTGTAAGGCTTTCTGTGGATGCAGTTATGCACATGGGTGCCATTCTGTAACATAAGGGGGACCTGCATGTTGGAATTTCTGCACAATTCCCCAAAGCTGGCAAGCACTTTTATCTCAGGGTGTATGTTTAAAACCAGTAAAATAACAGTCCTGTTATGGAGGGCCACATTTTAATCAGATCTAATTTGGTTTAACTAATGTAACTGTAGCAATTGGCTTTGGGACAAGATCAGTTCTTTATGCATAATTTTGATTGCCCTGGCATGTGGACAGGTCAGCTGGGACATTTATTGAGCATGTAAAATTGATTTCCTAGTTACTAATTAGGTAATTATTACATAGCTAAACACTGCTAATAGCAACTACTGTTGAAGTAGGAAGGTTCTCAACCACAGTCCTTTCCCTTTCTGAACTGTGAATCTATCAGGTTAAAGCTGGACCTATGTACTCAGTTCTTGCACAGATCCCTCTTCGTTTATAAAAAAAAAAAAAACACTAAAAGACAGAGATACTGGAAGTCATTCATTAGATGGCCTATTTTTCTTTCTCACAGGGAAGTCAAGGCATAGTCCTGAGGAAGTTTTGCAGGACTACATAACCAGCACTGAGCAGCAGATGCAGGATTAGGTGTTTAAAGCAATTTTCAATTATATAGCATGAGGCAACAACATGAGTTCATAGTGTCCCATGCCAGTATGGCAAAGCCTCCACCTCACCAAGGGAATTGACACTCAACAAAGATCAGAGGGCCACTAGCCAGGTCACCAAACAAACAAATAGAAAATGTATGGCTCATAGTACATTGCTTTCTAAGCAGCTAATAACTCAGCCAACCTGCTCTTCATGGTATGGGGGCAGTGGCTCCTACACTCACCATGGCATGGCTTTGTGGTCCTCCTTACAGCTCCCTTCAGCAGAAAAAAAGAATCCTTTAAAGAACTTGTAAGCCACTGGTGGTCCTGATTGCCAAGGAGAGCCCTTCATTAGCTAGGATCACCATGACATGACTTGTGGTCCTTATAGCTCATTAGAGCAAAACAAGAGAATCCTAAATGAACCTGTAAACTACCTCCTACACTCATTAGCTAGAACCACCCAGCTGGACTTCAAAGATTAGCCATCAGAACAGAACAGCCAAGACAGAAGAAATAAGAAAAATTGATATCTGCAGAAGACAGGGGAAGCATGGAAGTTATTTCCAAAACAATGCTTTTCCAAAACAAAGCATGTGGATGTTACTAAGGGAGTTCCTACACATTTATGTAGAGTTCTGTCTATTCCTAAGCAGGTTCAGTTAACAAATGCATTTCTGAATATGATGACAATATAAAAGTGGAGATGTTTAGGGACATTCTCACTTCAAGGTCATGTAAAAACATATAAATTATAAAAATGATGGAAAGAAATGCCTCTGACATGTTTATCTTGTACCACAAGTGTTAGTATTCAGGCATTTGTACTGGTATTCCCTTGGGGTTGTGACAGGATGTGTCACTAAAATCACCTCCTGTGCACATTAAAGGTTGGCCTTGCCCACTTCCTCTCTTTCCATCTCCCTCTCCCTCCATTTCTACCCTTCTCCCCTTTTCTCTTTCTCTTTCTCCTTCTTTCCCTCTCTCTGTCTTTTCCCCCATCTCTCTGCCTCTCTTGTCTCATCTGCTGCTCCTTTACCTAAAGACTGGTCTCCCCACCGTTTTCACATTCCCTTTACCCTAATAAAAAAGCCTGCCTTGTGAGCTCTCCTTTTGTGATGCTTTTT
The DNA here is from genome assembly GCA_963919705.1 of Alexandromys oeconomus. Lineage (NCBI taxonomy): Eukaryota > Metazoa > Chordata > Mammalia > Rodentia > Cricetidae > Alexandromys > Alexandromys oeconomus. The sequence continues at coordinate 36,749 of CAWTZB010000027.1, read as the reverse complement.
TAAATTAACAACAAGGTCTTAGCTGAAAATTAGGGAAACCACACAGCACATGACTGCTTTGGAGCCTATGTAGCCTGTCAATATTAATGTTTGATCTAAAAGATAACTGTACCAATGCCACAATTCTCACAGATAAAAAAGATAGAGAACATAAATAAAAACTTCAAGGAAAGGTGACTTAACAGCAATGTATACTCTGTTCTTAGATGGATGGCTATGATGAACTCTATTAACCTAAATAGTTGTATGGGTGTTTTGCCAGCATATGTCTGTGCACAGTACCTACAGAGGACAGAAGAAAGTAGAAGATGCCTGGTACTGAAGTTACAGCAAATGGTTAAATACCATGTAGGTTCTGGGAATGGAACCTTGGGATCTGTAACAACACTCAGCGTTCTTTTTAAAAAAATAATTATTGATTGATTATGTATACAATATTCTGTCTGTGTGTATGCCCACAGGCCAGAAGAGGGCACCAGACCTCATTACAGATGGCTGTGAGCCACGATGTAGTTGCTGGGAATTGAACTCAGGACCTTTGGATGAGAAGGCAATTCTCTTCACCTATGAGCCATCTCTCCAGACCTCACCCAGTGTTCTTAATTGTTGAGCTCTCTAGCCCCTCTTTTTATTTAAAAACTTATTTCCATAATGGTGAGGGAGGTCCTTCTGTCTATGTGTTAATTTTATTGGTTAATGGATGAAGAAAACTGGCTTGGTCTATAGCATGGGAGGAGGAAGGCAGAGTTATGAGAAGCCATGAAGCAGGCAGAGACAGACGCTGATTGGAATCTAGCCAGTAAGCCAGTCATGTGGCAATACACAGATTAATATTAATGGGTTAAATTAATATGTGAGAACTAACCAATAAGAAGCTAGAGCTAATGGGACAAGCAGTTATTTAATTAATAGTTTTTGTGTGATTATTTGGGTCTAAGCAAGCCAGACATCCAGAAACCAACTAGTGATGTCCATACAACACCATAAATTGATAAAAGATATTGCATCATTTTCCCCTTTTATCTCTTCATTCCCTCCATTCCCAAATCCCTTCAAATTTCTTCCTTGTTAAGTATGGGTCAATACATATGCTGAAACACATGAATACAAACTGATGCATCCATTTTTGTTTATTGTGCATATATGGCTAATTGGCTGATCATGTTGTATTGGATAAACAGTTAGGGAGCCCAGCATCAGGTGTTTGAGCCTGACTAGGCTGCCTTGGACAGTATAATCAAGAATAGAGAACTTAGTATACAAAATATCTTACCAGTTAAGAGCCCTGAAGATTCTGTCAGAGCATGCAGATTCTATTCGTGGTACATATAGAAGTTCACTACTATCTGTAACTCTAGTACCAGGGCCTCTGACACAATCTTCTGGCCTCCTTGGCCATGATAAGAACAGGAGATGTAGACCATAAAAATTATTTTCAAGCTATATGTGGTAATGCATTCTTTTGGTACCTGCAAGCTTTCAACCACAGCTTCAAGTATCTGATTAACTTAGTCTTACAGTGACTTCAGTTCCAGTGACTTCAGTTCAAGTCTCAGGATCTCCCCACAATCTAGATGTCATCTGGTCACCATCATTTAAAACTCCTAACTAGACATTTTGTAGGCATCAGGGAAGCAGAATATGATTCCATTCAGATAAAGTGAGAATACATGCCTGCAAGTTCCTTTTCTCCCCTTCAGAGGAAGTAAAAACTCAACCTGGGGTCCATCTGATATGCGAGCTTAAGGGTCACAATAGATGTCTATTAACCACACTGGAGAAAAGATCATTATTTTGACTTTAGTTAAATGGTCAACCATCTTTTAAAGTATTTTATTGTCAGTTTCCCTCCTTATTTTTTTAAAGAATAATTTATTATGTATACAACTTACTGCATCCATTTATACCCACACGCCAGAGGAGGGCGCCAGGTCTCTCTTAACCACTGAACTATCTCTCAAGCCCAGTTTCCCTCATTATTTTTGTACTTTAACCTCATTTTATGGAGTTTTTGGGCCCCTAACAATAACCCTAATGATAACCTCTGAAATTAGCTTGCTCCCATACAGAGAGTACCAAAAGCTGAGTGACACTTCCTAGGCCGTACATAGTGAGGCAAAACCCTGGACCTATACACTTACTGGCTCATTTTCTCCAGAAAAAAGGAGTTTTTTTTTTCTGGAGAAAATGTTTCTGGAGAATCATGTTTTACTTTAAGTTGTTCAAAGGATTCATTGCTTAAACCATTAGCTTGGGAGAAAAATCTGGAAAACAAGCGTGACAAGAATTTGATCACAGACTGCCTCCAAAAAATGAATAGCTAGCTAGAGGTGCAAAGAAAGCAGAAAGGGTTTTTGCAAAGTTAGAACTGAACCAAGTCTAACTCTGCCCATGCCTCCCTTGTACCCAGTGAACAGGATAACTGTGGCAGAGAGCCTTGTGTCTTCTTATTTCCTCAGGCTCTTTTGAACCTTCCTAATGACACAGGTGGGATAGACAGTTTGAATAATTGCCTTGCAGGGAGACAGGCCATCTCTTCAACAGTATAATCAACTTTTACAGGGAGGAAGGCAGTCTGTGGTAGTTGAATCAATACTATGGACCTATCAGGACAGCACCAGCATCAGCAGAGAAGTTATACATGAAAATCGTAAGATTATTCAGGAATTCCATCGGTACAACTCAGATAAAACTCTGACTATTACTGCCCTAAGTTTCACTGAGCTCAAGAGAATGTTGCTGAGCTTTAAGACCTGACAGCCAGCCTTCCAGAACTGTAAAATGTGTCATTGCACTATTAAGCCACATGGTGGCAGCACGTGTCTCCTATACTGCCAACCTGCAAGAGACTCATAAAGTAGGAGTCGGAGAAGCCTAAAGGAAATAGTTAGACTCAAAAAAATCAGGTAAAAGTTTTTGTAAACAGTTGCTTTAAATGCATCCCAAAGACAGCACAACAAAGTGAGTTTGGTTCAATCACGTCATCAAAGAGAAAAGGCCCTCTCCACCACACGTTTAACAATGGCTCTTCCTCTGCCAGTGACTAGGCATTCAGGGAACAAACACTATTGAATCCGCCAGAGACTAGGCAAAAATGCTACATTCAGGGAACAAACAATATAGGGGTCCATAGGACAATGAGAGGAACTGCATCCCAAGCAGCCTGTCTCCAGGTGAAAGGCTGAAAGAGACTGTTCACTCAGGCCTTATCACCACCTAAGACTCTCTTGACTGAATCTCTAAGCTCTGATGAAGGAAGCATGGCCCTTACAGCCCTCTCCTGCTCATCACTCTTTCCTGTTTCTGGTCTGCCTGGTCCCACAGAAAACAAGAAATGCTTCTGTTCGGTTTTAATTTTCTGATCATCCAGATGTTTTAAATGAGCAAAGCATTCTGTTACAGGTAGGTATAAATAGGAGCTGATATTTATTTCAGGTAGAAAGGACAGCTTAGAAACATCAGTCACTGTAATAGGGTTTTTTTCTGAATCCCAACTAAAGAGAGTTCTTTAATATTGGTTAACCTATGTTTCTAGAGAGGGTGGGTGATCTAAGGCAATGTATGGCTATGTACAAGCTGAAATTTTGGAGGGTTGCTATATGCCTGAAGTCAGGAAGGCAGAGAAAACAAGGACCAGGGTTATAACTGTACCTGGAGCTCATAAAGCAGGGTTGCCCTTGCTGAAGCAGGAATGATAGACAGAAAGGGGCCCGGGGCTGCAAGGAAGGTGAGCAGATCACTCTAATATTACTAAATCTGGTCTCTATTCTTTGTCTTTCAGTTCCTTATAAACACAAATAATGTACTTTGAATTCATTCCCTTCCATTGTCCTCTCTTATGCCCCTCTTACCAAATACTTTTTCTCATCTTTTTATTTATTTACTTATTTAATGTATATAAGTATTTTGTCTATTTTTACATCTGTGTGTCACATGCTTGCCACATTTTCTTTATTTATTGAGAAAAAGAAAAAATGGGAGGCCTCCTTCCAGCCTCCCATTTCCCTCCACCTCCTCCCACCCTTCTCCCCCTTCCCACTCCTCTCCCCCTCCCTCTATAGTCCAAAGAGCAGTCAGGGTTCCCTGCCCTATGGAAAGTCCAAGGTCCTCCCCCATCCGTCCATGTATAGGAAGGTGAACATCTAAACTGGCTAGGCTCCCACAAAGCCAGAACATGATGTAGGATCAAAACCCCATGCCATTGTCCTTGGATTCTCATCAGCCCTCATTGTTCACCATGTTCAGCGAGTCCGGTTTTATCCCGTGCTTTTTCAGTCACAGTCCAGCTAGCCTTGGGGAGCTACCAATAGGTCAGCCCCACTGTCTCAGTGGGTGGGTGCACCACTCGTGGTCCTGACTTCCTTGCTCATGTTCTCCCTCCTTCTGCTCCTCATTGGGACTTTGGGAGCTCAGTCCACAGCTCCAGTGTGGGTCTCTGTCTCTATCTCCATCCATCAACCAGATGAAGGTTCTATGGTGGTATGCAAGAGATTCATCAGTATTGCTATAGGATAGGGTCATTTCAGGTTCCCTATCCTCAGCTTCCCAAGGGACTAACTGGGGACATCACCTTGGGCTCCTGGGAGCCACTCTAGGTTCAAGTCTCTTGCAAACTTGCCACATTCTTGCAGAAGGTGTCAGATCTCCTGGGACTGCAGTTATAGACAGTTGTTAACCACAATTTGGGTACTGGGAATAGAACCCAGGTTCTCTGGAAGAGCTACCAGTGCTCTTAACTGCTGGGCTCTCTCTCTAGTCCTCATGTCTTTTTCATGTGTGCGTACTTTATCACTGTGAGAAAGGCAGGTCTCGAAACTCAAGGTCAGCCTGGTCTACAAAGCTAGTTTCAGGACATCCAAAGCTACACAAAAAAAAACCTTGTCTTGAACAACAAAAATGTATTCATTTAGTTGTCTGTGATGTGCCCAACTATAATTCAGGTACATTGGAGATGAGGTGGGCAAATCACGCTGATTTTCTAAAAAATCCTAGTTTATACAGTGAGTTCCAGGACAGCCAAAGTTTCATAATGGGGCTATTTTTTAAGATTAAAAAAAAGAAAAAAGAACAAATTATTAGTAAAAGTAATAAACATGATGTTTTTGGTATTTTTGGAACAGTGATGAAGATATAAGGTGATTAATTTATCCTTTAGGTCCTAACAAGTAGATATATGGCAAGGGATATACACAACTAAGTTAATATATACGTAAGTCATATAATGAGACCTTTCCCATCTCTAAAACCCTTCCCAAACCTCATCTCCGGTCTCTCCTGTAAGGTGGTCAGATAAGAAGTACATGTTTATTAAGGAGACACAGTCACACCTGGAGAAATCAGTCTTTTTCAACAGTAAAATTCCCAGGGAAACTCAAATTTCATAGTATCTATTATTTCACTAGTTGTTAGCAAAATGGAGAAATTTAAATGTATCTTAGGTTATCCTTATTCCTACCAGGCAGACAAGTATTGAGGATTGATGGGGTGGAGACTAAAGAGCTTTATGTTCCCATGGAGACTGCAAATTGGGGGCTGTAAGTCTTATTGGCAAGAAAGTGATGACATCAATGATGTAATTATAATCCACAAAAAAAATAATCTAAAAAGGTGAAATCATGTGCTCCAAAGTTTAGTGATTTATATTAGAGACCACCAAGGATCCAAGGATTGTATCTCAGGCTGTACAGCTTAAATATGTAAAATAACAGTTCTTTTAGGCACTGCTTCCTCTCACAAGGATTATATCACAAGATAAAGATTATGCCCTACCTACTTGCCCAACAACATGCACACCTGAGAAACTTTGGTAGCTCCTTTTGTCCCCTAGAACTAAATATCACTGAATCATATCACTGTGGCTGGAGAAAGCAGAAAGTTAGAAGCATTCTAATCATGTATTGCAAAAGATAATCAACATCACCATAGTTCTACAACCTTTTAGACTATTTGAAACATTTCAAGACAAACTTGAAAGTAAAATACAATATTCAGAAATTCTAGAAACCACAACATCAGGTTTTGAATCTGTCATCTCACTGCACACCAAAATAACACCCCTATGTGTACACCAGACAATGATATTACAAGCATAATATCCTACAATACAAGAGCTGAAGAGTCTCCCTCTTCCCAGGAAATCCATACACTGGGAGGCTCAGAGTACAAGTAATGCTAACCAGGTCACTAAACAGACCAACAGAACCATAGCCTAGATCATGGTTCAACAAACCCAGAAGAAATGACAGCTCAACAGACCTTGTCTAAACACCACACTGCACTCACCATGGCATAGCTTGTGGTATTCCTTACAAGTAATTACAAGAGAAGCAGTAAAAGATTCATGAAAAGAACGACCTATAAGTTAGCCCACACTATTATTCATGCTTGCTAAGCCTTCCCAGAATCCCTCACTGGCTAGCACCACCCTGCTGGGCCTCAAAATTAATTACCTAGTTCCATACTACTAATCTCAGCAACTGTTGAAGTATGAAAGTTCTCAACCACTATCCTGTCTCTACCTTTCTGTACTGTGAATCTACCAGCTTGAAGCTTTGTCTATGCACTCAATTCCTGCACAGATCCCTCCTTATCTACAATCAAACAAGAAAAGTCAGAGACTGGAGGTCACTCATTAGCTGGTTTATTTTTCCTTCTCATAGACCAGTCAAAGCCTAGTTAGTCCTAAAAGCTACCCAGCACTGGGCAGACACTGGATTAGGTGTTTAAGGAAATTCTCAATTAGATAGCATGAGGAAACAATATTACAAGCTCACAGTCTCCCATGCCAGAATGGCAGAGCCTTCCCCACAGTCAACAAAGATCAGAGGCCAATGGCCAATGGCCAATACCCAGGTCACCACAAAGAACAACAGAACCTGTCTGGCTCATGGTTCATCCTTGTCCAAGCAGATCTGACAGCTCAGCCAACTTGCTCTTCCTGTTATGGGGGCAGTGGCTCCTACATTCACCATAGCATGGCTTTGGTCCTCCTTACATCTCCTTAGAGTGAAACAAGAGAATCCTAAAAGAACCTTTAAACTGCCTACTACTGGGGCTCATTATTGCCACTCAGAGTCCATCAATAGCTAGGGCCACCTAGCTAGGATTCAAGACAATAGCAGTTACCACAATCCCATAATGGTCGGCAGTGTTACCTCTTCTGAGGAAAGTGGGATAAGAACTGGAGGTAGAAATCAACTATACAATTTAGGGAAGAAGAAAAACAGCTCTCATGGCTCTTTATTGGCTCCCTATTGGCTCATAATCTACTTCCCACTGGTGTTCTTGATTGTTAGGCTTGCCCAGAAAGCCTCAATAGATAGAATTGCCCAGCTGAGCCTCCAGACAGTAGCAGTTCCCCACTAGATGAGCAGAAATAAATGACTAAACAAGCACAGCCCTTCCCAGCTCTGCCATTCCACCCTAGGGGAACACAGGGCTCTAGTCTGGAATATTGGCATTTTAGTAGAAACTCTTCCAGTCTCTGAGAGCACTTCCTGTTCTTTTCCAAAATATGGTATTCCTTGTATGTTTTCCATTACAGAGTCACTGACCAGTATATAAACCCTTTGCATTATAGCTCAGATATTCTGAAGCTAAACCTAGGTCACATGCAAACAGCAACACTTGACAAAGCAAAATTCATGATTTTTCTCATTTCTGGAAAGTTTATAGGCAAGAAAGTGGTGACATAAATGATGTAATTAAAATCCACAAAAATTAATCTAAATAGATGAAACAGGATTATGGTCATGTGCTTCAAAGTATAGTGATTTATATTGGAGGACATCAAGGATTAGTAACACATTTTATCTCTGGCTGTACCTCTTAAATATGTAAAATAACAGTTCTTTTAGGCAGGGGAACAACATGTTATCCAGTTCTATTTTTGTAAGACTAGTGCAACTACTGTAATTTGGTTTCATAAGTTTGGTTCTTTATTCAGATTCTTGATTCCTTAATCTGTGGATGCAAGAAATGGTCAGTCAGAACATTTAGCAATCATCTAAAATTGATTGACTCACTACCTACTTCTTATGTGAGCTATGGTCTAAGAGGGAAAGCTTTCATGCTCCTTCTTGCCCAGACCTCTCTGTGCTGGGACTATACCTGATTTACAGTTTGTAAGGGAACACAATTCTTACATGAGTCCCTCTGGAGATAAGGTGGCCAAATAACTTTTCTACAAGATCCTACTCTATACACTGAGTTGCAAGACATCCAGGTTCATAATTAGACTATTACTTAAGATAAAAAATAGAAAAGAAAAAAGAACAAATTAGTAAAAGTAATAAACATGATATTTTTTTGGTGACACTAATTGGAACGGTGATGAAAATATAAGGTGATTAATTTATCCTTGGGGTCCTAACAGGTTTAGATAGATGACATGGGATATACAAAACTAAGTTAATATAACTAAGTCATATAATGAAAGCATTTTGATGTCTGAAACCCTCCTGTCTCTCCTGTAAGGTAGTCACAAAAGGAGTAAATATTTCTTACATAGACATGGTCTCACCTGAAGGAGTCAGTCTTTTTGCAGAGTGAAATTCCCAGGGAAACTCGAATTTCATAGTGTCTATTAGTTCAGTAGTTGTTAGCCAAAGGGAGAAATTTAAATGTATCTTAGAATATCCTTATTCTTGTCAGGCAGACAAGTATTGGGGATTGATGAGATGGAGACTAAAGAGCTTTACATTCCTGTGGAGACTGCAAAATGGGGGCTGTAGAATACTGTCACTGACAGTTACATGAGGTTACAAAAAAAGTAAATAGTGGAAGACATGGAGGAGGCTGAACCACCATAGTAGAGTGGATACAGAGCACAGATGGTGCCAACACACTTAAGTGCACCCTATGCACTGCTCTTTGGCATTTGATTCTTGGGATTTTGTGAACAATTCTTTCAACCACAGCTTCATGTAAGTAAGTATCTGACATGGGAGCTTATGAGTTCCAATAGAGAACCACACTGGAGAAAAACTCATTATTTTGACTTTGGTTAAATGGTCAAGCATCTTTTAAAGACTACTATTGTCAGTTTCTCTCCTGATTATTTTTGTACTTTACCCTCATTTTATGGAGTTTTTGGGCCCCTAACCATAACACTAACCATAACCTCTGAAAGTACCTTCCTCCCATTAAGAGAGAACTAAGAGGTGAGTGACAAGCCACCCATTATGACACCACACTTTCTAGGCCCTCCATAGAGAGGCAAAACCCTGACTGCTTCAGTTCCTATAGCCAAAAGGAGTTTCCAGTGGGTAGGCTGGACCAATGCCCACTCCCATCTACGGGACCCCCACTAGCAACAAACACCATCCTGCACCCAAATTCACCTATCCTGCAACCTCAGTGGTACTCTGAAATACAATACTGAGAGGACCAAGAGGTGAGTGACCAGCAACCCAGCAGGGGTCCTCACAAACCTGACTTGGGTTATCTAGACAGCCAGCAGAAGAGGTTCCTGCTGAGAGGACCAAGAGGGGAACTCTAAACCACAAGCTGTGAGAGCAACCATGGAGAACAGAGCAAGAGAGGATGCTAAAGGAGACCTCAGTGGCTGCCTGAGACACAGAGCAGACCAAGAAGAGTTCCCAAAGACTCAGACAGACACTGTAAGTGGACGAACAGAATAGAAAAGATGGAAGAGAGAATCTCAGGGGTTGAAGATAGCTATATGAAATAAATTCATGAGCCAAAGAAAACATTAAATCTAATAAATTATTAACACAAAACATCCAGGAAATCTGGGAATATATCAAAAGATAAAAACCTAAGAATGATAGGGATAGAAGGAGAACTCCAGCTCATTCTCAATGGAAACCAAAAAGCCAGAAGTTCCTGGTCAGATGTGCTGCAGACACTAAGAGACCACAGATGCAAGCACAGATATCTATACCCAGCAAACCTTTCAATCACTGAAGATGGAGGAAACAAGATATTGCATGACAAAACCAGATTTACACGATATATATCCACAAACATAGCATTACAGAATGTACTAGAAGGAAAACAACAACCCAAGGAAGCTCACTTCACACACAAAATAAAAAATATCAAGCAACAGATAATCTCAGATCAGCAAAACCCAAGGAAGGGAAACACCACCACTCCCACTGAAAAAGAACAGGAATTAACAACCACTGGTCGTTAATAGCACTTACTATCAATGATCGCAACTCACTATAAAAGGACACAGGCTAAAAAAACAGATAGGAAAAGAAGATCCAGACATCTGTTATATACAAGAAACACATCTCAACCTCTAAGACAGACATTACCTCAAAGTAAAGGATTAGGAAAAGGTTTTCTGATTAAATGCACCTACGAAACAAGAAGATGTAGCTATCCTAATATCTAGCATTGGATTTCAAAATAAAATAAGAAGAGCTGAAGACAGTTTATATTCATAACAAGATAAATCAAGCTGTAGTCTCAATCCTTAACATTTAGGCCCCTAATACAAGAGCACTCACATATGTAAAAGAAGCATTACTAAAGCTTAAAACATACATCAAAATCCACACAAATAGTAGACTTCTACATTCCAATAACCGCTATGTTAGTTTGGTATACGAGACAAAAAAATTTACAGAGAAAAAAAGAAACTAACAGATGGCATGAATGAAAAGGAATTAACAGACGTGTACAGAACATTTCACATAAATGCAAAAGTATACCTTCTTCTTAGCACCTAAGAACCTTCTCCAAAAATGACCATACTGCATAGCAAAGCAAATATCTGCAGATATGAAAAAATTGGAGTAATACGATGTGTCTTATTGGAGCACCAACCAAGGTTTAAAGTTAGAACTTAACAACAAAATACTATCAGAAATCATACAAATTCATGAAAAGTGAACAGAAAACTATTGAACCACCCCTGGGTCAAGGAAGAAATAAAGAAAGAAAAGACTTTCTAAAATGAAACAAAAATGAAGACACAAAGTACACGAACCTATGTGACACTATGAAAGCAGTGGTAAGAGGAAAAAAGTTCATAGCACATAAAGAAACTGAAGAAAGGTCACTAGACAAACTATTATTCAAACTAATAAAAAAGCAGAGATATAACATCCAAATTAACACAATCAGAAAAGAAAAAGGATGCATGACAACAGACACTAAGGAAATCCAGGGAATGCTTAAATCATACCATAAAAACCTGTAGTCCACAAAATTAGAAAACATAAAAGGACAGTTTTCTGTTTAGGTAACATATACCAAAATTAAATCGAGACCAGGTGAACAATTTAAATACACCTATAAACTACAAGGAAATAGAAGCTACCATGCAAAGCCTCACAAACAAAAATATACCAGGGACAAATGGTTTTAATGCTGAATTCTATCAGAACTTCCTATACTCCTATTGAGTGTTCCCCAGAATAAAACCAGAAGGAACATTGCCAAACTCTTTTTTATGAAACTACAGTTGCCCTGATCCTAAAACCACAAAGACTCAACTAAGAAAAAGAATTAAAAAAAAATAATCTTACTTATAAACATAGATATGCAGAAATACTCAATAAAATGCTAACAAACTGAATCCAAGAAAACATCAAAAAAAATTCACCATGATCAAGTCAGCTTCATCCCAGAGATGCAAGAAAGGTACAACATACAAAAATCTATTAATATAATCCATCATGTAAATAAACTGAAAGAAAAAAAATCATAGGACCAACTCATTAGATGCTGAAAAAGCATTTGACAAAATATGATACCCCTTCATTATATAGGTCTTGGAGAGATCCCAGGTACAAGAAACATATCTAAACAATATGTTTATATTTTTATTAAATTTATATTATATTATTATATAATAATAATATAATATTATTATTATATTAGATGTTTTATATCTAAACAACATAAAAGCGACTGTGAGAAAGGCTAAGTACAAAAACACCAATGATAACATAAGCTGAAGAGGATGTGAAGCAACTGTTGGGAATGCAAACTTGTGCAACCACTTTCAAAATCACTAAGGCTGTTTTCACAGAAAACTGGTAATCAACCTACCACAAAAATCCAAAAATACCACTCTTGGCTTTATAACAAGAAGATGCGCAATCATACTACAAAGATATATGTTCAACAATATGCATAGAAGCATTTTTGGTAATAGTCAGAACCTGGAAACACCCTGAATACCCGTCAAGTGAAGAATGGATAAAGAAAATGTGGAACATTCACATAGAGTACTACTTAGTGGTAAAAAAAAGATGTCAAATTATGCATGCAAATTAATGGAAATAGAAAACAACATCCTGAGTCAGGTGACTCAGACCCAAAAAGACCCAAAAAGAATGTGGTATTATGTACTCACTCATAAGTGGATTATTAGCTATAAACAATGGATATTGACCCTATAGTTCATGATCCTAGAAGCTAAGTAATGAAGTGAACCCTAAGAAAATCATATAGATCCACTTGGAAAGTCAAAATATACAAGATCAGCTGAAAAATGGGAACACAGGGATGAAGGAAAAAGAATGAGAATATGAGCAAAGAGGCCAAGACCATGATGGGATCACACAGAAACCATATTATTTGTTATGCTGTTTTGTAATATGAAGGGCCAGCATTAAGACAAATTCAGAGAGAGCGTAACACACAGTATCAGTATTCTCTGTATTTTCCATCTTTATGTGGCTTTAATTAAAATATATTTCTTTTATTTTTACTTTTATTTTTACTTTTTGAGACAGGTTCTATGCATATCTTCACCCTGTATCAAAATCAAAAAAAAAATGGACCAAGATGCAAAGACACTGTCAGCATCAACTGAAGGAAGAGATGGGTAGGCTCCAATGCAAAAATTTATTCAATAACCAATATAATCAATAACCAATATAATCAATAACCAATATAATCAATATGGTAACATCAAAACCCAGTGATCACAGATCAGGCAGGTTTGATCAGCATAACCAAGTAAAAACAGAAGAAAAGGATTTGAACATAACTTCGTGAAGAGGATAGAGACCTTTAAAATGAAATGAAAAAATCCCTTAAAAAATTGGAAGAAATAAATAAATCACTCAAAGAAACTCAAGAAAACAAAGGAAAAACAATCAAACTGGATTTTGAAGAAAGTTTAAGAAAATGGTTCAAGACTTACAGACTGAAAAAGAGGCAATAGACAAACCAAGGAAACTCTGGACATGGAAAATCTGGGTAAATGAATAGAAACTACAAAGGAAGTATAACCAACAAAATAGAAAAGATGGAAGAGAGAATCTCAGGGGTTGAAGATACCTAGATAAAATAAATTCATCAGGCAAAGAAAACATTAAATCTAACAAACTCTTAACACAAAACATTCAGGATATCAAAAGACAAAACCTAAGAATAATAGGGACAAAAGGCACATCAAACATATTCAAGAAAATTATAGAAATGAAAACTTTGCCAACTTAAAGAAGGATATCCCTATGAAGGTACAAGATTAAAGAACATCAAATAGAATGGGATAAAAAAAATCCCCTCGCCATATAATAAATAAAACATACAGAATAAAGAAAGAATATTAAGAGCTGCAAAGGAAAAAGGTCAAGTCACATATAGGTAAATGTATCAGAATTACACCCGACTTCTCAGTGGAAACCAAGAAAGCCTGAAGGAAGGTCCTGGGCAGATGTGCTGCAGACACTAAAATACCACAGATGCAAGCAAAGGTATCTATCTATACGCAGAAAACCTTTCAATCACCATCAATGGAGGAAACAAGATATTCCATGACAAAACCAGCTTTAAACAACACATAGCCACAAACCCAGCATTATAGAAAGTACTACAAGGAAAACCCCAAACCAAGAAAGCTAACTTCATGCACAAAAACTCAAGCAACAGGTAACCTCACATCAGCAAAACCCACCTGCAAAGACATTGTATACAATAAACCAAAAGTATTTCACAGATTAACAGCAACAAGAAAATTAAAACCAAAGTAAATAAAGAAGCATATAATTAATTTTTGGGGACTTGATACCTCAAAACAAAGATGCTGTGTATAGTAAATTTGCAGCATAAAATGAATACAATTCAATGACAATTTCCAACATTAATAACAGAAAAGCTTATTACAAAGCTACATTCATAGTGGAAACACTCAGAGTGATCAATAAGATTATAAAAATAGTACAAAGATTGACATAATATGACTTCTGGCTGAAAAGTGGTGGTGTACATCTTTAATCCCAGCATTTGGGAGGCAGACATGGCAGATCTCTGTGAGTTCAAAGACAGAGAAACCCAAAACTCAAAAAAAAAATTACATTAAAGCTATAACAGTCGTGAATGTGAATATTTAAGATAAATATTTATTTATTATATATATTTATTATATATATTATATATTATTATAAATATTAAGATAAATATTTAGAAAAACAGAATACTTAAATTCTACTTTGTGTTAAGAATATTTCCTAAGCGAGCTCTCTGACGACGCAAAATTTCCCAAATCAAAACAATCCAAATTAAGAAATACCCTGGTTTAATGGGAGATCGAAGCTCTAAGATGGCCTCAAGGGTAAAACCGGGAAGCTGCAGCAGTGCAACCCCCGGGAAGAAGAAAGGGAGACAACTCCCAGGCAGGCCGCAAGCCTCTCACCGCCTCAGCACGCACGTGCTGAGTGTGGTGCACAACACCACTAACTCCCTCCCCCTCCCACCCCGCCCCCAGCGCCGGCGCCTCCGCATCCACCAACCACTCGCCCTAAATTTATTTCAGAGCGTACTCCAAAGTGGCTCTTAGGTCAAAAAGGGGTCGCGGAGATCGAAGGCCAGCGACCCAATACAAACAGATCTCTACCTCAGCCATCCCCAACCCCACAGGACTGACAGCAACCTGACTCGAATTCCCAGCGTGAGCTCACGACTTCAAATGGAAATCCAAAAATGACTAAAATAAGTATGAAAGGGTCCATCCAAACCCTAGAGCACAGACAAGAAAAGGAACTCACCAAGATGCAGCCGCTGTAGCCCAGAAGCCGGTTTTAAGCATGGAATAGAGAGCTCCACGTGCAGACTGGGGGCCTTTCAACACTAGGCCTGCCATGTTGAAAAGACCTGTCCTAGTTCGGTGGGAGCCTCCAAATGTTAGGAATTAAGCGAGCTCTCTGACGAGGCAGAAATTCCCAATCAAGCCAAATCAGAAAAACCCAAATTAAGAAATATCCGGGTTTAATGGAAAAAACCCAAATTAAGAAATATCGAGGTTTAATGGGAGATCTGTGCTCCCTACAGGAAACGGGAAGACGCAGGAAGAAAGGAAGTACCTCTTCTGGGGAATCAGTTAAGGACCCTGGGCAGGGGTCATGACCCCACGCCCATCCCGACCCCACGCCCAGGGAGGGGTCAGGACCGGGCATGCTGGGATTTGAAGTCCAAACCTGGCTGGTGGCTGGAATAGGTGCTAAGGACTGGGGCCTAAGCTCCCAAACTAACACTTTGTGTGACTTCATGTCTCCTAAGAACTGGTAAATACTTATACCATTAATTCTATCATCAATTCTACTCCTTACATCATTAATTCTATTATTAATTCTACTCCTTACACCATTAATTCTATCATCAATTCTACTCCTTATACCATTAATTCTATCATCAATTCTACTCCTTATACCATTAATTCTATTATTAATTCTACTCTTCTACATCAGTTTAGCAGCGGAGTGCTACTCTACACAGGAGAAACCTTTTACAAGCCCCACAAAATTAACTACAGACGAATCCTAAACATAAATGTTAAAAGTGCAGAACTTCTGAAGACCCAGGAGAGACCACAAGTCTCCGAGTTTGGCTCAGTGTATGTCATTTTTTTTTTGAGAGCCAGGTGGAGGCCCCCCAAAAAGTAAAAACAACCACAGGTTTTATCCTCACAGCTTCATGGCATGAACTCTCACAATCTCTTCACTGGGTTTCTGACTCTGCCAATCATGGATGCCAGTAACAATGCTGAGTTGTAACCACAAACTCAGAACCCAGTACTTTAAATTTTGATATTTTCTGGTTTCCAGGACCATCACATGATGAGTGCTCCTGAAAAGTTTAAATTCTTAATTGATAGACACTAACACACTTGAACCACAGGCATAGCTTCCTAGGACTAGGAATCACTTTGCTTACTCCTTACATAAATTGGAGGTTTATGTGGATGGAGTCTTACTCCTGGAGCATCTTGCTAAACTTCCATTCCATGGCAAGAGCCTTCTCTATAACAATAATAAACTCCTTGAAAATCCCTGCTTATCCTAGTAATTGGTTGCCACATGAAACTACCTTTTTATTTTCATTTATTATAAGCAGGTTCTGTCTGTACCATGTGTCCTTTGCCATTGACAACATAAGCAGCTTTTCCATTAGATGAGCCATCAGTGAAAATCAACAAAGCATCCTTTAAGGGATTCTTTGCTACTATTTTAGGAAAAATGAATGAATGCTGTTGTGCAAACTGCACTAACTGGTCAGCTGGGAAAAGATTATTAATCTGACCTTGAAACTGAGCAAACGCGATTGCCCATGAATCACTATTCTGAAATAACCACTCAATTAGCTGCTTAGTGTAAGGAACATTGATTACAGCTGGTTCTTTACCAAAATATTTTCTAGATTCCATTCTGCTCTTCTGTGCTAAGCATGCTACTGCTTCAAAATAAGGATTTAATACTTTTGCTGGTGATACAGGCAGATGCAGCCATAGAAGGGGTCCGTTCTGCCATAAGACTGCTGTAGGAGTCAGCCTTGTAGGTAAAATACACGCTTGCCATGTCTGGCTGTAATCAATATAGCACACCTGCTGTTCCTGTATAGCCCGCTCTGTGAGAGAGTCTGTCTGGCAGCTTCTGAAAGCTGCCTGCTAGAATTTGGATCACTGTCTCCTTTAAGTATCTCATGGAGAATTAGATGGTGAAATATGTCCACTATCCAGCTGTTCCTGCACTAACTGCTGGGCAGCTTGCAATTTTTCTTGTGTTAGAGGCCACTGACTCACCCATACAGGGTCATCACTTTTCCATATTATCGGGTCTGCATGGAGTGCAGGTCTTTAAGTGACCTCTCCTAAAAATACCCTAATCCTGCTCTAGAAGGTCTACTGTCTGATATGACAGGATCAATCTTTCCCTTATTATCTTTTCCTAGACCATGATTAGGTAATAATCCTTGCTGAAACATCTGATTAGTAACAGCCGTGCTGGGAGAATATAAATATACTCCCATTCTGGACATGATATCTCTGCCCCATAAGTTCACAGGTAAATGGGGAATAATATACGGCTTAAAGGTTCCTTCATGTCCTTCCTCATCTTTCCAATGCAGTTCATTGCTACTTTGTTCAGGATTTCTAGTCTGACCGATTCCTTGTAAATGTGTAATAGTCTCTGTTTTTGGCCACTTAGAAGGCCACTGACTGGCGGTTATGACGGAAGTATCCGCGCCAGTATCCAGGAGGCCAGAAAATCTTTTTCCATTTATAAACAAAGTGAGTTCTGGTCTCTGAGGACCTATGGTCTGTACCCAAAATGTGTCAGATGAACCAACTCCATCTTCTCCTCTCCTTTCTTTTTTTAAGACCTCAACATAAAACCAACAATACTTAACCTCATATAAGAAAAATTTTTAGAATTAACACTTAAATGCACTGGCACCACTCTAACACAATCTCAGTGGCATACACATTGAGAAACAATTAACCAGATCCCTTGAAATGAGAGGTTTCTGTATAGCAAAGGACTTAATCAACATGATTGACACAATAGCCTATACAATTGGAAAATATCCTCACCAATCATTAATCCATTCCAAAAACATACTAAGAACTCTGGAAATTAGTCCCCAAAAGAAAAACCAATCCATTAACAATAAATGCAACAGACCTAAACTGAAAACTCTTAATAGATGAAGTAAAAAGGACTGAAAGCATTCAAAATTGCTCAAATATAACATCCTTAACCATTAGAAAACAATCAGAACAATTGAGACTCCATCTTATTTCTGCAACATGACCAAGATCAAAAACACTACTCACAACTTATGTTTAAGAGAAACTCCTCCACTGCTGTTGAATTCTCAGAAAATTAGGCAACAAACTATAAAACTCAGCTATACTTCCTCTGGGCCTATATACAAAAGATGCTCAACCATACAACAAGGAAATGTGCTCAAACGTCTTCACAGCAGAATTACTTTAACATACACAGAATCTGAAAACAACTCAAATGTATCTCTTCTACACACATCATAAATGAGATAGCCATAAATACCATTAATATCTTTGCATAACTCTAACCACACAAAATGAAAACCTGTATAACCAGAACTTTAAATCCTTGAAGAAAGTTAAGCCATCAGAAAATGCAAAGATCTCCTATTCTCTTGTAAAGACAGCGCCAACATAGCAAAATTGACAATGTTAGCAATCTATAGATCTAATGTAAATGCCCATTAAACTTGTAACAAAATTCTTCAGACTTGGAAAAAAATCCTCAACTTTACGAGAAAAGACAAAAACTCAAGCTAGCCTGAACAATCTTAAAATCCTGTACAATCAAGGAACTTTTGAATACATCACAATCTCTGACTTTAAACTTCACTACAGTCACAGTACTGAAATCAATCCACCTTGGATACAACTTCACTTGCCTACAAACAGCAGACTTTTGACAAAAAGGCAAAAATGTGAAATGAAAAAGAAGCATTTTAACCTGCTTTTCTCAGAGGCTACCTTAAAGTAAACCTGTCCTTTTACTATCTCTTGAACTGCGCTGCATGGACACAGGCTCTCTTTGTAAGACCGCTTTCTGAGCTCTGGTGGGCAATTTTAAACTATCTTTTTAATTTTAACTTGTAAATCATAAAATTAGGAGAATTTCTGAATTCTCTCCTCTGTTCTATAGACTGTGTGAGGTTATATTTGCTCTCTAAACTTGCTTTTGCTCCTCTTTGCCTTCTACCAGCAGCTGGGTCAGATTAACTGGCTACTGTGAGCACGTGGCACCTCAGTCTCTGTAGCAACTTGGTGATTCTTAGGCCAAAAGTCATTTTTCCTTTACCTTTTCTACTTATTTAGCAATCAATAAAAGTTGCAATTTTGCGTCCACCACGCTTACAGATTCTCAATAACTCTGCCATTGTTCTGCTCCACTCTAAATTACCAACATATGTACCCGAATACTTTGTTTCTTATCCTATATTTAACTTATTTACAAATTTTTTACACCCAATTTAAATTTTGTCCCGCTTTTCTACATTTCTTTATTCTACATCTCTAGTTCTGAGCGCTCACTACTCACGCATCCACCGATTTCTTCTCCCGGGTTCCTCACATCTGGTCACCGCTTCTTTGCTTTTTGGGGAGTGCCGATAAGCCTCACGTTCTCCTCCATCCATTCTCTGGTTTTTCTTGGGGTTCAGCAGAGAGCACTCATGGTCTTCCATCCTCTTGTCTCTTCTCCGGGGTCATGGAGTTCGGCAGTCAGCACTGCGTTCCTTTTCGTACTTCTTTCTCTGGCCTTCGTCTCAGGGTTCGAAACATCTTATATACTCATCCCAAAAGAGCGGGAACACACCAAGTCTGTTGCCTAGGCAACCAGGTGCCTGGGCTCTGGTCCTGTCCGCATCTAGCAGTCAGGTAGGTCCTGAATTAGCATCTCTATAAAATAACCTCCAAATTGCTTAAGGAAGGAAACCGCAAACATCCTGACCAGTTTCAGTCAACACCTCTTCTCAGGTAATCCACACTTTAACAAAAGAAGCTAGGAACAAGGCATCCGGGCTTTTGTTAAGGGCAGACAGTTTGTCTGCAGAGCTCTGTATCAGCTCAAGCCGGGGCGGTGGCTTTTGTGTAATCTCAAAATATGCACCCACAGTTGTGTGAGGAGGGTGTTCAACCATAATTGGAGAGATTCACTTGAAGCCTCCTGAGGTTTTCACTTTGTAGGAAATATTGTGACTACTAAAAGGATATCATTCTATTGTGATAAAGAATAGGATGTCTGCTAGGGTTACTTAGACAGCATTTTGCTTACTATTGTTGGGTCCAGTTGTCCAGGTGAAATTATTGAGAAGGGGGCAGACCACTAAAATCTACTAAACCAGAAGCAAACTTTATTCCAGAAAAAGGAAGGAATAAAAACTCCATGGGGCACACAAAGATTACCAGTTGTGTGTGACCACAGCCAGAGATTGGATTTCTATATCTGTGGCAATGGGCGATTTCCAAAAGAGCCTTTTTATAGCAGGAAGCAAGCATTATGCACGTACAAAAGAATTTTTATAATCTCGAGGTAAAGCTCAGGTACAAATTGCTTTGTTTGTTGTTACAATTTCCACTAACAGGGTTTTTCAATTAAACTAGGGTTTGCATTTAGCCTATGTTTCTCTCTGCCACTTTCTGATGGTGTTTATTGAAGTTCTGTAATCCCTTGATACTGACAGTTTTGCATGTCAGGAAAGGGTATGAGAGAATGCAAAACAAAAAAGTCATGTACACCACATCATTTAAAAGTTAACCCAGCTCATGATAGTTGTTAGTTATGAGTAGTCAGGGGTTATCTAAAAGCTGAACCTCAGTTTGAAGAGGGACTCTCAGTTTGCAGAGGGATGCGTCAGGTTTAAGGCAGAGCTATCAGTTGTAAAGCAAACTAATACACTGTTTGTTGTTCCCTTGAAAACTACAGCTCCCATACTCCTCTTGGAGTACCATCACCTGTGCGCGCTGGCGCAGGTCTCCCAGATAACCTTGCGCCCCCCCCCCCCCGTTAAAAAGCGAGCTTCCACGAGGTCTCGCTCTCTCTTACCCCTCTCCTGGCCCCACCCTTGTGTGTCTTGCACACCCCATCCCTTATCGTGTTACCCTCTCCCCATTAAAGCGCACCCACGTGGGAGCCGCGTGTCTTGTCTCTTCCTTTTGCGC
The DNA here is from genome assembly GCA_963919705.1 of Alexandromys oeconomus. NCBI lineage: Eukaryota > Metazoa > Chordata > Mammalia > Rodentia > Cricetidae > Alexandromys > Alexandromys oeconomus. Next base: position 15,820 of record CAWTZB010000027.1, on the reverse strand, counting down.
GAGTCTCGTCTATCCTGTGTTCGTCTACACACCCACCGCCGCCGTTTTTAAAGGAATAATATTGGTGCCGTTTGACTCGGGGACTTCTCCGTGCCGGACTCTCCACCCGAGGTCCGGACTCCGGGCCTCTGGCGCCTCCCGGAGCCCGGGACCTCACGCCGGACACAGAGTCAGAACCGGGACCACCACCTCTCGCCAGGGCCATCTCCAACTGATTCGTGAGTTTACCCCCTACGGGCTTCTCCTTCCTTGGTATGCTTGGGGACGCCCGGCCAGCTTCCCCTGGCAAACCCGGGTTGGAGTTGCCTTCCTTCCCGCCCCCCCCCCCCCCCACCCTTCTCCTAGTCTTTTGCCTCTGGCAGATTTGGTTCTGACGCCACTGAGAGTTTGGTACTCTCAGAGCCCTCTCCAGGGTTTGGTGCCCTGGCCTTTTTCCTTCTTTCTTAATCTTTAACTTCCTCTTTCTCCGGCTGTACGGTCAGCCCCAAATCGGCGTAACCACCCCCTCCCGGCCGGGATTCTTTCCTGTCGGCTGCCGGGTCCGGTACGGTTAGACAGCCCACAACCACGGCCTTCTGGTTGCCAGGGACGCCTGTATCCAGAACTGCCGTATTCTTGGCACCTTCGTGTGCCTCTGGTGCTCGGCACCACCATCTGCCATGGGTTCTCGACCATCAAAAACAATTCCCCCTGGTTCCCCTCTCGGTCAACTCTTGGAATCTTTAAAACCTCACGCCCTAATCCCGTCCATTAAAATGGATAAACTCGTTCGCCTTTGCTCCAAAACATGGCCCCATTACAAATTACAGGGCGATCTCCGCTGGCCTCCCCAGGGCTCATTTGACCCCGATGTCTTACGTGAGTTAGCTAATTTTTGTCATCGCTCTACCAAATGGAAAGAGCTTATGTATATAATGGGATTTTTTTACATGGCTTTAAAGACTGATCCGTCTACGGTTTCACACTGCTCACCAGCTCATATGTTCTTGGCACTGTCCTCCCCACAAGATCCGTCTTCCCGACAGGTACTCTCCTCGCTGGCTACAGCCATGGACCTGGCGGACGAGCCTCCGCCCCCCCCGGCCTCGTGGGACCGCCCCTTCCCGCCCCCCTCGGCCGTGCGATGTCTCACCCGCTCCTCTTCCTTTCACAGATCCTAAGCCTTCGCCCCGCGGCGCGTCCTGCTCTAACGGGCCCCCCTCTCGTTCCCCCGCGCAGACATTTTAACATTTCTGCCCGCAGGTCTCCCTCTCGCTCCCCGCCCCCGCGCAAACATTTTCCCAGGTCTAGGTCCCTTTCCCCGAGGAGCTTCCGCCGCTTCCGCTCTCACCGCCGTTCTGGTTCCCTGTCCAGTTCTGACCTACCTTCACCTCACTCTTCCCGCAGACACAACCGTACCCGCGGAGAGCAAAAAGAGTTTTCCGACTCATCTCGGTCCCCTTTTCCCCCTGCCGTTCCCTCGCTGCGCAAGACGCCCTCGGGCGCTAAATCCACCCGAAATCTGGCTCCGACCTTCACCCCGCCCCTCACTCGTTCGCGGGCTGTAGCAGGGACTGACTCAGGTCAAATTAAGCCAGCTACAGTTCTGCCCTTGAGGGAGGTGGCCGGCACGAAGGCTTGATAAAGGTTCACGTACCATTTGCCTTATCAGAGCTCTCTCAGGTCTCCAAATTGCTCGGGTCATATACTTCTAATCCCAACAATTTCATAAGGGAATTCCAATTCCTGATCCAGTCTTATGATTTCACATTCCACGATGTACAAACAATATTGATTAATAACTTGCTCCCCAAGGAACGTAGACGTGTCTGGGAACAGGCCAAACTATACGCGGATGAGGTGCACCAAACTCTCGCCTCCCACCCTCCCGGGGCGGAAGCAGTTCCTGATCGGGAACCTCATTGGGATTACAATTCCCCCGCTGGCATTCTGGCCAGGGATCAATTCTTAACCTGTCTCATGGTGGGGCTCCGAAAAGCCGCCCTTAAACCTGTAGATTATTCCAAACTCTCAGAAATTTTTCAGGATACTAAGGAAAATCCTTCTGCATTTCTTGACCGGCTAAACAAAGCTATGTTGCAGTTCACAAACATGGATCCAGAATCCACTGAGGGCAGACAACTTTTAATGTCTCATTTCATCAACCAATCCTACCCAGATATCAAAGGTAAGCTCAGACGCTTGGAGAAGGGTCCCCAGACTCCACAGGCACTGCTCCTGGAGATGGCTTTCAAAGTTTATCACGCGAGAAATGACAAAGCCAAAAATCACTGCCACGTGATTACTGCACCCGCCCGGCCAGCCAAGGCGACGGACTTCACCGCCCACCCTGTTCGCGCTGCCCCTCAGCCCCCCGGACCCTGTTTCAAATGTGGTAAGGCGGGTCACTGGGCAAAGGGTTGCCCCAATCCTCATCGTAACCCACGGGGCCCCTGCCCTAAATGTCAACAGAAGGGCCACTGGTCTATGGACTGCCCTCGTGTGTTCAGTAATGCGGGGCAACGGGCCCAGAGGCTCCTCAGGCAGACTTGCTGGGCTTGGCCCTGGAAGACTGAAGGTACCCGGGCTCCATCGACAACCCGACCGCCACGCCCATCTGCAACCAGGAGCCACGGGTATTGCTAACTGTGTCGGGCCGCCTCATCTCATTTCTCTTGGACACCGGAGCAACATACTCGGTTCTAAGGGAATTTTGGGGACCAACCTCCCCCTCAAGCTCCCCTATTGTTGGGGTGGGAGGACAGCCTTATCTACCTCACCAAACTCCGCCCCTCAACTGCATATTTAGAGGTATTTTTCTCAGCCATTCATTCCTGGTTTTACCAACCTGCCCAGTTCCACTCTTGGGTAGAGACCTTCTAACCAAGTTGGGAGCCTTCATTTCTTTCGCGCCCCCAACCCATTTCATTCCAGATTCGTCGGTGATGCAGCTGCTCCTTCTCCTGGCCCCACGATCTTCTGATACTAACATGCCTTTTCCTCTTCCAGCTTCCCAAGTGGACCCTCTCGTGTGGGACACCCAGAATCCTGCCGTCGCTAAACACCATTCCCCTGTTGTCATTCAGTTAAAAAACCCTACCGGATACATCACCCAGGCTCAGTACCCCCTCTCTTCCCAAAGTCTCAGAGGGTTAAAACCCATAGTCTCTGACCTTCTGAGAAAGGGGCTGCTCCATCCCACCTCTTCCCCCTTCAACACCCCAATATTGGCTGTCAAAAAATCCAACGGAACTTATCGTTTGGTTCAGGACCTCCGGCTCATTAACTCTGCTGTGGTACCATTATATCCGGTTGTGCCCAACCCTTTCACTTTGTTGTCCACCATTCCTTCAGGGACCTCCCACTTCTCCGTCTTAGACCTCAAAGATGCCTTTTTCTCTATTCCTCTCAGCCCTCAATCTCAAAACATCTTTGCTTTCACCTGGACAGATCCTGACACTCATTTTTCTACACAGCTAACCTGGACCGTCCTCCCTCAGGGATTCCGGGACAGCCCACACCTCTTTAGCCAGGCTCTGGCCTCTGATCTGCTTTCTCTGTCTCTCCCTAAATCAAAGCTCATACTCTATGTCGATGACATCCTGCTGTGTAGCCCATCTTTGGAGACCAGCAGGACTGATACTGCTGCCTTATTAAATTTTTTATCCAAAAAGGGCTACAGAGTCTCCCCAGGCAAAGTTCAATTGTCCACGACTCAGGTAACGTATTTGGGATTGACCATTATGCCAACACAAAAAGCTATTACTCTGGACAGAAAAAGACTAATTCAATCTCTTGCAGTTCCTTCCACCAAAGAAGAGGTTTTATCATTTCTGGGAGTGGCTGGTTTCCTGCGTTCCTGGATACCCTCCTTCTCCCTCCTTGCCCGCCCCCTATATGAAGCAGCTCTCGGCTCTCTACATGAGCCCCTCCTCCACCCCATCACAAAACCTTTCCAGAGACTCCAACAGGCCCTGACCCAAGCCCCAGCCCTCCACCTTCCGGATTTAACCCGCCCCTTTTCTCTTTACTTAGCAGAGAAGGAGGGCTATGCTCTGGGAGTCCTAGGTCATGAACTGGGACCCTCCTTTGCACCTGTAGCTTACCTATCAAAGAAGATGGACCTTACCACCCGGGGCTGGGCACCCTGCATATGTGCTTTGGCAGCTGCTGAACTTCTTATTCGTGAGTCAAAAAAATTAACCTTTGGAGCACCCACTACAGTTTTCTCTCATCATAACCTGTCTAACCTCTTAACCTACAAAGGTCTACAAACCTTACCCCCTTCTCGAGTTCTTTCCCTTCAGGTGGCGCTGATGGAAGATACGAGCCTCACTTTCCAATCTTGTCCACCCGTCAATATTTCAAATCTTCTACCTCAACCTAATGCTAATGATTCCCCATCCCACTCCTGCATTGAGGTCCTAGAGGACCTACTACCCCACCCCTCACATATACAGGAGGGCAGTCTGCCCCAGGCTACTCATACCTGGTACACGGACGGCAGCTCCTTTCTATGTGATGGGACGTGCAAAGCAGGTTATGCCATAGTATCAGATACAGAGATAGTTGAGGCGAGGGCACTACCTGCCCTTACTACAAACCAACAAGCCGAGCTGATAGCTCTCACCCGAGCCTTTCAGTTAGCTGCGGGACAGTCTTTAAATGTCTACACAGATTCCAAATATGCGTTTCATATTCTGTTGTCTCATGCAGCCATCTGGAAGGAGCGCGGGCTTCTCACGGCGAAGGGAGGATCCATTACCAACTCAGAGCATATTATGAACTTACTAAAAGCTTCTTATCTCCCTAAAGCTATAGGAATTATTCACTGCCGGTCTCATCAATCTGACAGTTCTATTGTCTCCAAGGGAAACAACCGAGCCGACAGAGCAGCTAAGATGGCAGCACTCCAGAATACAGGCCTGCCTCAGGGAGTACTTACAGTACAGCCCACATTCTCACAGGTACCTCCCAACACCCAACAAATCCTGTCCTACCTACACCAGCTTTTTCATCCCAATGAAAAAGCCCTACTTCATTTTGTAAAAACACATGTCAAACCCACACCTGACGATATCAGGTTTTTAAAAGCCACCACTGCTTCCTGTCAGATCTACCAAAAGTCAGATCCCAGGACCAAGTATCGTAGCTTCCCTTTTCCTACCCACCAAGCCAGAGGTTCTCTCCCGGGAACCGACTGGCAGCTGGATTTTACTCATATGCCCACAGTCAGGAAAATTAAGTATCTCCTGGTTCTGGTGGATACAATGTCTGGATGGGTTGAAGCCTTCCCCACCTCTAACAAGAGAGCCCAGACAGTCTCTGACGTTCTACTCCGAGAGATTATCCCTAGGTTCGGATTTCCAACCTCTCTCCAGTCAGATAACGGTCCAGAGTTTACGTCACAGATCTGTCAAAACCTGTCCAAGGCACTTGGAATTCCATGGAACTTCCACATTCCATACCACCCTCAGTCTTCAGGTAAGGTGGAGCGAACTAAACGCTCTTTAAAGGAAGCTCTCGTGAAGATGTCACAGGAACTCCACCTCGATTGGGTAAGACTTCTGCCCCTTGCTCTTCTCAGGCTTCGGGCTCTCCCCAAGGGCCCCCTTTTCATTTCACCCTTTGAACTTATGTATGGGCGGCCGGTCTTAACACCCGGCCTCTCACCAGGAACCTCTCCTCTCCCAGATCACCTGCTCACTCCCCTTCTTTCACACTTACTTTCACTTCTATATGACTTTGCGGACCACACTCTACCTCAGCCCTGCACTAACCCATGTCCTCCACCAATTAAAATAGGAGATGAGGTATTGCTCTCACCCCCAGGTCAACGCCCCTCACCTCTTGCTCCTAAATGGCAGGGACCCTTTAGAGTAATTCTTCTAACTCCCACAGCTGCCAAGTTAAAAGGGATTCCTCACTGGATCCACCTGACACGCCTTAAGCCATTTATTTCCACAGCTCAAAATAATCCTTCATACACGGTAACCCAGACGGGACCCTGTTCCCTCAAGTTCCAAAAGACACCAGGCTTAGCCCCCCCCCCACCTGATCTTCCTGCGTTAATACATCTTTCCTTCTTCAAATTTCTAAATAACCATTTAGCTGTCATTACAGATCATCAAATACGAAGCCAAGGGCTCCAGCGGTAAGCAGATCTTTAACAAAATCACTTAACAGGTCAGTCCACCTAAGCAGGTAAAACACAAGCGGATCAGTAACAAAATAAGTATCATTTAATTTTTTTTCTCTCTTCTCCTTTCTTTCATTCCTAGGACCCTTCCCCCACCCCTAAGTTTCCCCTCTAACGTTCCAAGTCTTCCAGATCTCCTCCCTAATTTCTTTCTCCACTAATGCGATTTTTGCCTTCCAGCATCTTAACCAGCTACTCAGAAGAAGAACTCGGACGGAGGTGACTTCTTCAATCAGCCATCTCAGGATGCCAGCGGACCAACAGGACATCGGACACCCCCCCCCACCAACAAAACACCGGACATTTACCGGACATCCCCTAAACCCCTCGACACCCAAAGTCAGCAGGAAGCAGTCATGAGAGACCGGGCTACGCCCCCATTTCCCTACTCCCCAATTTTTCTTTTTTTTTAATAAATCAAAAAGGTTGAAATGTTGTTCCCTTGAAAACTACAGTTCCCATACTCCTCTTGGAGTACCATCACCTGTGCGCGCGGGCGTGCCCAGGTGCGGGTCTCCCAGATAACCTTGCTCCCCCCCCCCCGTTAAAAGCGAGCTTCCACGAGGTCTCGCTCTCTCTCTCACCCCTCTCCTGGCCCCACCCTTGTGTGTCTTGCACACCCCATCCCTTATCGTGTTACCCTCTCCCCATTAAAGCGCACCCACGTGGGAGCCGCGTGTCTTGTCTCTTCCTTTGCGCGTGTCTCGTCTATCCTGTGTTCGTCTACACACCCACCGCCGCCGTTTTTAAAGGAATAATACTGTTAATAGTTAATCCTGTAAGCTACCTACCACTACTGTTCTGCTTGCTAAGCCTTCCCATAGTCACTCACTGGCTAACACCACCTGGGCCTCAGAATATTATCAGATGCCATACTGGGTGATCAGAGATGAAATTAATCAGATATCACAGAACTTTCTGGGCCCTAGTTTAGAAAGTTAGTATTTTAGTAGACATTACTTCACTTTCAGAGAGCATATCCTGTTCCTCATCCAAAGCACAGGGTGCTTTGTGTGGACATCCCATTATACACTCAATGTGCACTGCAGCCAACCCATTGCCTCATACCTGGGAAATGCTGCAGCCAAACAAAGGTCACTTTCACAACTGTTGTTAAAGAAAAGCAGGCCATGAATTAGAAGACACTGAGGGATCATGGTAGGGCTTGAGTATAGGAAAGAGAATGTGGATATGATATAGTTATAATCTCAAGAAATTATTTTGAAAAGCTGGAACAGGATTTATGGCCATGTATTCCAGAACCTAAGGATTTGTATTAGAGAACATCAAAGATTTATCTCAGGGTATATATCTAAAACCAGTTAAATAAAAGTCCTATTTGGCAGGCCCACATCATTTCACTCTGATCTATATTGGTTGAACTAATGTAACTATAGCAATTTGGTTTCATAATAAGATCAGTTAAGATTCTTGATTGCCTGGTCTGTGGACACCAAGAAATGACCATCAGAACATTTATGGAGCATCTAAAAATGATTACCTAGTTCCACATTGCTAATCTCAGCTACTGTTGAAGTAGGAAAGTTCTAAACCACTGTCCGGTCTCTCCCTTGCTGCACTGTGAATCTACCAGCTTCAAGCTTTGTCTATGCACTCAATTCTTGCACAGATCCCTCTTTATCTACAATCACACTGTCGGAGCCCATTTGGGTCCAACACAGATTCTCTAACTAGACTGGAACGAAGTCATGAGGAATAATCAGACACAGCTTACACCATCATCATGGAAAAGGCCAGCTTCATCCTTTATTGTCCAAACATCTTATACACCACACTAAATGGGAGGGAACACGCAAAGGCTGTTGCCTAGGCAGCCAGGTGCCTGGGCTCTGGTCATGTCCACATCTAGCAGTCAGGTAGGCCCTGAATTAACATCTCTATAAGACAACCTCCAAATTGCAAAAGGAAGGAAGCCCCAAACATCCTGACCAGTTTCAGTCAACACCTCTTCTCAGGTAATCCACACTTTAACAAAAGAAGCTAGGAGCAAGACATCCTGGCTTTTGTTAAGGGCACAGACAGCTTGTCTGCAGAGCTAAGTAATCAGCTCAAACCGGGGCAATGGCTTATGAGCCATTTCGAAATATGCGCCCACATACAACCACTCCCACTGAAAAAGAACAGGAATTAACAACCACTGGTCATTAATAGAACTTAAGATCAATGGTCTCAACTCAACTATAAAAAGACACAGGCTAGTAGAATGGATAGAAAAACAAGATACAGCCTTCTGTTGTATACAAGAGACACACCTCAACCTCAAAGACAGACATTACCTCAGAGTAAAGGATTAGGAAAAGGTTTTCTGATCAAATGCACCTAAGAAACAAGCAGGTTTAGCTATCCTAATATCTAACATTAAATTTCAAACAAAAATAAATCAGAAGATGGAGAAGGATACTTTATACTCATAACAGGAAAAATTCATAAAGATGAAGTCTCAACCCTTAACATCTATGTCCCTAATACAAGAGCACTCACCTATGTAAAAAGAAACATTACTAAAGCTTAAAACATACATCAAAATCCACACACTAATAGTAGGAGACTTCTACACTCCACTATCCACAATGGACAGGTCCACTAGACAAAAACTTAACAGAGAAATAAGGAAACTAACAGATGTCATGAATAAAATGGACTTAACAGACATGTACAGAACATTACACCTAAACTCAACAGAATATACCTTCTTCTCAGCACCTCATGGGACCTTTTCTAAAATGGACCAAATACTGCATAACAAAGTATCATTGGCTGAACCACTTTTAATTATAACTATACAAGAAGCAATAAACCTAGCTCTTCTGATCTAACACTAACATTTTACAATTCATAGGAGTACATGACATGTAGCCCCAGCACACAGAAGCTGGGAGGAAAGCTGCCATGAATCAGTGGCCTCCCTGGGCTAAATAACAAAACAACAATAAAACAATTCCATTCAGGATAGCAAGGGCAGGCCTAAGAATTTCAAGTCCTTTGCAGTAAGAAAAGTACATTTGAGGTACCAATTTTTTTGTGACAATTTTCTTCTCCATTGCTGTGATTAAACTCTCTATCCAAAAGCAACTCAGATAATGAGATTTATCTGGTTGATATCCCTAGATCACAGTACATCCTTGTGGGAGCTTAGGGTGGAAACTCAAGCTAATAAATGAAGGCAAAACATGGGGAAACATTGCTTCCTAGCTTTCTTTCTTGTTTGTCATGGTCTCATGCTAAGCTAGTTCTCTTCTGCAGGTACACTTGCTTAGAGATATTGTCAACTCAGTGGAAGAGCCTTCCCACATCACTTTAAATCAATAAAATTTCTCTCAGATGCAGCAATTAGATGTTCTCATCTATGCACACCCTCAACTGATGCTTCTTCAGACAACCCTAGGCAATGTCATATTGACAGGCGAGGCTAATTAGGAAAAAGGCAATAATATACAAAGAGGTTTTAAAGATCCAAAGTCAACGTATTAATCACATCCAATCACTTAAACAGCAAAAACCCAAACAGCAACTGGAAAACACAGAAATGTCAGGGAATGGAAAGAAGCAAGCCTCTAAGAACAATAAATAAAAAAACTAAAACCAACTCTCCACAGAAACTTCTCAAACTAACAAAAACATAAGGAACTTTTAACATGAAATTTTCTAGATACAAAATTGCTGAAGGCCGATCATTTTCCAGAGGAACAATTAGATGATAATAAAACTAACAATATAGATTGCAACACTCAAAAAATGAGACATAAAGACATAGCTACAAATATAGATTATGATCTCTTAAACAGAAATGACAGGATTCTAATCAAAATCAAACTACCAGAAATCAATGACCATAACTCATCGAGTACACCCCATTCTTTGGAGAGATTCACTTGAAGCCTTCTGAGGTTTTAACTTTGTAGAAAATATTGTGACTACTAAAAGGATATAATTCTATTATGATAAAGAATAGGATGTCTGTTAGGGTCACTTAGACAACATTTTGCTTACTATTGTTGGGTCCAGGTGGCATGCAATTATTGAGGAGGGGGCAGACCACTAAAATCTATTAAACCAGAAGCAAACTTTATTCCAGAAAAAAAGGAAGGAAAAAAAACCTCCATGGGGCACACAAAGCTGATCAGTTATATCTGACCACCGCCTAAGATTGGATTTCTATATCTGTGTCAATGGGAGATTTCCAAACAACCCTTTTTATAGCAAGAAGCAAGCATTATGCATGAACAAAGGAATTTTTATAACCTTGAGGTAAAGCTCAGGTACTAATTGCTTTGATTGTTGTTATCATTTCCACTAACAGGGTTTTTCAGTGAAACTAGGGTTTGCATTTAGCCTATTGTTTCTCTCTGCCACTTTCTGTTGGTCTTTATTGAAGTTCTGTAATCCCTTGATACTGACAGTTTTGCATGTCAAGAAAGGGTATGGGACAATGCACAACAAAAAAGTCATGTACATCCCATAATTTAAAAGTTAACTCAGCGTTTCTAAAAACTGAAAAATGCAGCTGTTCTAGAATTATTATACTTTCTTGGCACACAGGTTGTAAGCCTGCAATGGCCCCTTGAGCAGCATGTTAGAGGTCTTTGACTGAGAAGTGGGTCTTTTGGCTGGTTGTAAATCATGGTTGTCTCATTTGTTATAGGAATGTACCTTAATGGCTTATTAATATGGGTGAACAAACATTTGCATTTCATGATACTGATATCTAACAGGCATGGTTAGCATACTACTTATCTTTGGGGAATTTGGGATGCAGTCCTCCCTTACTTAAATTCTATTGTGTGACTTAATGTCTCCTAAGAACTGGTAAATTCTTATACCATTAATGCTACCATCAATTATGCTCTACTTCAGTTTAGCAGTGGAGTGCTACTCTACACAGGAGAAACCATTTACAAGCTCCACAAAATTAACTACAGATGGATGCTAAACATAAATGTTAAAAGTGCAGAACTTCTGAAGAGACTGGAGAGACCAGTAGTCTCCGAGTTTGGAAAATTTGGTGATATCTCTCCACATGCAGCAAAATAAGCACTACAGCCAACACCTTTGCGGCTGCCAATGCTCTTCTCAGTACAAAAACAGCCCAGGCAGTAAAGTTGTTCAGAGACTGCCACAGGGAGTTGCAAGATCACTTAGGACTACTTAGGATAAGGCAGGAACACACTAAACTCTGTGTTTGTCCACTGGCTCCCACACCTGGAGGTCACCTGGAGGATCTGATTGGCTATTGTGGCCTGAGTGACAAGAGCACCTTCCATAAGGTTATACTGTGCTTAAAGACACAGCACAATGGTTCCTGACCCTGCCTTTCATCTGAAAAACCTTTTCTGAATCAGCAGAGGATGCATTTCCATAGCACTTGCCCCTGGCTCCAATACAGACCCTGCTATCTTCCTGCTCTGCAGAGACAATTCCCCTTCTCCTTGACACAAGGTGACTATCTGGTTGCCATTTGTAGCAAGTTTGACTTCCAAGATTAGCCATCACAACAGTCAAGAAAGAAATCTTAGCTGGTTTGGAATACAGTGACTTCTAGGTTTTCCTAAGATATAATTGAAACAGAAAATATATGTAGACAAACACAGGATAGACGAGACATGCGCAAAAGGAAGAGACAAGACACGCGGCTCCCACGTGGGTGCACTTTAATGGGGAGAGGGAAACACGATAAGGGATGGGGTGTGCAAGACACACAAGGGTGGGGCCAGGAGAGGGGTGAGAGAGAGAGCGAGACCTCGTGGAAGCTCGCTTTTAACGGGGGGGGGGGGGGGGGGGAGCAAGGTTATCTGGGAGACCCGCACCTGGGCACGCCCGCGCGCACAGGTGATGGTACTCCAAGAGGAGTATGGGAGCTGTAGTTTTCAAGGGAACAACAGGGCAGAACAGCCCGGAGCCAGAGGAGAAGAATCTAAATTTAGTGTGTATTTCTGAGGGTGGGGACAGAGCAAAGATTAAAGACAAATATACACCCAGGGCATTCTTAGGGTGACCAGGGTGTAACATGGGCTTGTGCGTGGACACTTCCGTTCAAGGACCCTGATAGCTTAAGAAAAAAGGAGTTCCCAGGCAAAAATGTCATCTCTGCCTGCTTCCAAGCACACACAGTACTGTTTCTTGCCATAACGCCTACAACCTGGCCATAGGCTGTGGTAGATGGGCACCAACGCCTCAGTGGTGACTGAGTTTGTACTGGTGGGCTTCTAGCATCTGGTCCACATTCAAGTCCTCCTATTTTCCCTCTTCCTGGCTGTCTACCTGCTCACAGTGGCAGGCAATCTCCTCATTGTGGCGCTACTCTCCACAGACGCAGCACTGCAATCCACCATGTATTTCTTCCTCCACATCCTCTCAGCACTGGAGATCTGCTCCACGTCGGTCACCATCCCCTTGCTGCTACACCATCTGCTCACTGGCCGGCGCCACATCCCGCGCTCCGGCTGCACTCTGCAGATGTTCTTTTTCCTCTGCTTTGGTGCCAACGAGTGCTGCCTGCTGGGCCTGCGGGGCTCTAGTGGGGCTGGGCCACACCTCCTTCATCTTCTCCTTGCCTTGCTGTGGCCCCAATGCTATCCCTCACTTCTTCTGTGATATTCAGCTCGTGCTGCAGTTGGTGTGTATAGACACCTCAGTCAACGAGCAGCAGAATATCCTGGCTGCCGTCCTCATCATCTTGTGCCCCTTTGGCCTCATCCTTAGTTCCTATGGGCGGATTCTGGTCACTATCTTTAGTATCCCATCAGCTGCTGGTCGAGGCCTTCACCTGTTCTTCCCACCTAGTAGTGGTATCTCTCTTCTACGGTACTGCCATCTTTATCTATATCTGCCCTAAGGCCAGCTATGACCCAGCCACAGACCCCCTGGTTCTATGCTGTGATGACCACCATCCTCAATCCTGTCATCTACAGCCTGAGGAATGCTGGTGCCAAGGCCATGCTAAAAAGAAGTATCCAGAAAAAGGGGCCCTCGGAGATTTGACAAGGTGCGGGAGATAACTCCTGAACAAAACTCCAGGTTCCTAATTACCGAGGATCAAAGGAGAGGAGACTTGGAACACAGACTTACCTCTAAAGAGCTACTGAAGCCCTCAACACCTTCTGAGATAGGGTCTTGCTGTATAACTAAGGTTGATCTTGCACTCACAGTTCATGAGTGCTGGGATTAAAGACAAAGCAACCTGCTGGCAATAACTCTTTTCTTATAATTTATGGCGTCATCATTGAAATATAATAAATTGCATATATTTAAGCGTATAGTCTGATAAGTGTTGGCATATAAAGGCACCGTGAATCCATTGGCACAACCATTAAACAACAAACACACAGCCAAAGGTTTCCTCACTCCCCACTGCAGTGTCTCCTTTCAACCTTCCCTGCTATCCTTATTCTCAAACAACCTTTCATCTGCATTCTGTCATTACAGATCAGTTTGCATTTTCTATAGTTTTACATGAACAGACTTTTTGGTCTGACTACTTTAACACAATGTAATTGTTCTGAATTTATCAATACTATGTTATATAGCAGCCCATTCATATTCATTTCTGAGTAGTGTCCCAAGAGACATCAATCTATTCCTCTACCTGCTGATGAAAACGTTGACTGTGTCCACTTTTTTACTCTTACATATGAAGTATTTGTGATCATTTATGTACATACTCATTGCTCTTGATGTATCCAGTTGCATACACACAGATGTAAATTAGACACATCACATTCATATTCATTTCTGAGTAGTGTCCCAAGAGACATCAATCTATTCCTCCACCTGCTGATGAAAACGTTGACTGTGTCCACTTTTTTACTCTTACATATGAAGTATTTGTGATCATTTATGTACATACTTATTGCTCTTGATGTATCCGGTTGCATACACACAGATGTAAATTAGACACATCACATTCATATTCATTTCTGAGTAGTGTCCCAAGAGACATCAATCTATTCCTCCACCTGCTGATGAAAATGTTGACTGTGTCCACTTTTTTACTCTTACATATGAAGTATTTGTGATCATTTAAAATTATGTACATACTCATTGCTCTTGATGTATCTGGTTGCATACACACAGATGTAAAATAGACACATCACATGGAAACAGGAGCTGATTTTGAGTGGGGAATGCAGGGTTAAGGGTTGAAACTGGGGACTGGAAAAATGTTACAGCAGGTGAGGACACTTGTCGCCAAGCATGAAGACCTAATTTTAATCCCCAAAAACCACAAGGTAGAACCAACTCCCACAAGCTGTCTTCTGTCTTCAACATGTACGCTATGGTGCATGAGTGCATGTATGCCCACAAAAATGCACACGCAGGCACACATAATATATAAGTTTTTGAAGTTAAGCCTGAAGACTCAGAACTGGGTACAAAGACTCACACTTGCAATCTCAGCATCTTGAATACTAAAGCAGTATTCTGCTTTAATACCAGGCCAGCTTAGATTGTATGAAACCCTGTCTCTGAAAGAACATGATAAAGGACTGAAACCCTAGATTATGAGCTTCACTACTACTAAATTTCCAGTGACCTCGAGCAAACACCTCTTGTCACCTTTCTGGTTGTCAGTTTTCTGGTAAACAAACAGAAGTCTGAATCAAATGTCCTGTGCTAGGCTAGGATCTACTGTTTTGTGCTTAGCCTCCTAGGATCATTTACTTTCTGTCACTGAACAAACTCGGAGAGTGTGGTGAGTGGCGCTTGTCCACCATCAGTGCCAAATGATCTTGAACTCCATCAGTCCTGAGCCAAATTGAAGTCTGTCCACATGATTCCATAGTAAGCACTAGACATAACAAGTTTTAAAAAATGTCCTGAATTCATTCACTCTGACCCTAAAGAGGAAAGAAGGCAGGGAGAAAGGTTTCTGCTTCTTGGGTTCACATAGATTTCCAGCAGACAATAAACATCCACAAGTTAAGACCCAGGGAGGTGCTGTCTTGTGGTAATCAAGACCCATCAGAGTTAAGAGAACAAGACATCAGATGGCTCCTCTTTTCAGAATGTAGTGTTTCCTACTCTATGTCTCTCTCATGTCTGTGAGCTACACCTAAGCATCCTACCTTGAATCTGGAAACTCCTCTGAGACAGCAGTCTCAGCTCAATGCCTGGGTGTGTCACACACTTACACACACACACACACACACACACACACACACACACACGGTAGCTCCTCAGCTGACTTTTAGAATGCAGCCTCCTGACATAGTAGGTCTACAAATCAGACATGATTTGATTGATCTAATCAATCAGCTCTGTTGTCTGATCAAGTGAGGAACACACCTCCAAAAGACACATCAAAATCCTTCCATTTGTGTTGTGTGGCATTTTGTTTGTGTTCTGACAAATAAAACTGGCCTGGAGATCCAGGGTGGAGCTAACCACTAGTTGATCATAGGAGCCGGTGGTGGTGGTAGTGGTGGTGGTGGTGGTTCATGTCTTTAATCACAGCACTTGGAAGGTAAAGAAAGGAAGTGATAATGTTACAATTACTGCCCTAAGCTTCACTGAGCTCAAGAGTATATTGCTGAGCTTCAAGACCTGATAGCCAGCCTTGCAGAACTGTAACATATGTAGTTGCACTATTTAGCCACATGATGGCAGCACGCATCTACTATACTG
>CAWTZB010000026.1:0-86823 GCA_963919705.1 Alexandromys oeconomus | reverse complement strand
CAAAATACTTCAATATAAACGGGTCAATTGGGGCACATATGGTTAACTTAGTAAAAATTGTTCTAAAATATCACCACTTGTGATTTGCTTAGTGTTACCAGGATGTATCAAACCGAGAATAAAAAGTTAACAGGAAGCCATTTTTTTGACATTGATTGCCTCCACACAGCCCTTACTGCAATACAGATCCAAATTCAGAAAATCATAGCTGCCTCAAAACCTGTTCAGGTTTTTAATGGCACATTTGTTGGAACAGCAGTACCTGCTTCCACTTATACATTTACCTTACTCATAAATACTAATGTTACTACCTATGTAACACTAACACATGTATTTTTAGTTGGAAGAATCAATTTCTCTACTGGAATTAGTAGTTATGATTTTCAATTGTATTCATGTAGTAATTCCTCTGTTAAATTTAATCCTCATCATCACTCGTGATACTACAGCAACCTACACATATTTGGCTGTCTGTAAGCCTAGGTCATTTTTGGGCTCAATATCCTCTATATCATAATCTTGTATAATTCGTTAATAAGATATGGAAAATGACGAAAGTGCATGTTAGATTTAGTAATAGCTGTAACTCATAACCGTATTGCTGTTGCTGCTAATGCTTCTGTGTCAGGTGGGGCAAGGGTATAAAGATTCTCAGGAACTGAACTCAGCAAGCTAAAATAGATACTGAACCTCAGGCAGACATTGATGCGTTTAAGAAATCTGTGGGATGGTTGGGAAATAAATCTGTGCAAAGACACATTACTTTGCTTTGTGATTGGAATTCTACCACTTTTGGCATTATTGAATAAGCTTATAGTTAATTTTTACATGAATGGAAGGTTATTCAAAACTTATCTTTTGGGCAATGCCACTCCTTGATCTCTCATTGATCATATACGTGATGTCATAGAACTTACTATTCCTAATCATTTCCTGATTCAGATGCCTCTACCATTGACAGGACAATATGGACAAATTGTATGCTAAGGGATTTGTACAATGTATTCCTCATTCCTCTGGTGGCATGCTTCTTGTAAACATTGTTGTGCTCTTCTAGTTTTGATTATGTATCAGTTACTTTCAAACAAATGCTGAAAATTTACATACTTTATGAATGAAACTCCAATTAATGAAAAAATTTAAAAGGAGGAAATAATGGAGGCACAAAACTAGCTTAGATGAGACAAAGTTGGGAAACGGTTGCATGAGAAATCAAGCATAGATGAAAGCCTACTGTGCCTATTTCTCAAATGTCATCTCAGAAACTATACCATGGCTAAAGAATTGGTTTTTGAACTCAGTTGCTCACTTACAAAGGAGTGCTTTGCTTCTGTATACTTTTTGCATTGTATCTATGTACTTGTTTTCACTTTTATTACTGATTAATTAGGTATTTTTTTCTGGGAAGCAGAGGCAAGAGCTTCTCATGAACACGTAGGTGAGTAAAGAAATGTTTCAGAGTTGAGGTATTTCTTTTTAATATGTATAAAAAGCAATACTAAATGAATCTTATTGTGCAGTTGTTCATACTATGCATCCCTGTGTACTGATTTACAAGACAACCATACCAAGGGAACACCACACACCAGATGTTGAAAAGCAGGACCAGAACAGGGACCATAAAGAGTAAAAGTTAGGAAGGGGTTTTTTTTTATAAAAAAAAATATTTTTTTATTTATTATGTCTGCTGTGTTTATTCCATGTGTGCCCGCAAGCCAGAAGGAAGCGCTAGGTCTCATCATAGATGGCTGTGAGCCACCATGTGGTTGCTGGGAATTGAACTCAGGACCTCTGAAAGAGCCATGTGTCCAGCCCCTAGGTGTTGACTCTTTAGTGCTGTGCTGCATTTCTTGTTTCCCCAGCTCTCAAATTTTCTCCTCCAGTTGCCTGTCTTTGAAACTTTTTTTCTTTTCATCCACAAACTGTGTTTTCACATTGAAGACCTGTTGACTGCCCTTCCAAAATGTCAGTTTGATTTCCCTGAGACAGTGGACACTTCCACTGATTCAACACGAGATGGCGCCCTGTGTGATTTCTGAGCCAGTGAACACTTCCACTGCTTCACCACTAGATGGCGCCCTGCGTCCACCTTTGACTTAGGTTCCCAGCCTGGGGCATAGTGACTGACACCTGAAATCTCAGCACTCTAAGGATGAAACAGTAGGATTGCCGCAAATTTGAGGCTATCTTGAGCTTTCCCCCCTGGTTCTTTCAGGCAAAGTAGCTGGCTATGGTTTAGCATATATGTCTGGCATGATTGACTTTTTCCTGGGGCTCTTAGCACACCTTCTCTATCTCTGAGACTATTCTTAGGCTTGAATTCTCTACAGTGAGAGGGCTATGAATCCTGTTCTGTTTGATGTTTGACCTCTGGCCCCCTCACCTCGAAACTGAGAGCTTGTGAGGAGAGATAGCTGGACCTTAAGTGCTCTTGGCTTGAAACTACTGTTTTCTCTGCAGTGATAAGGGACAGAGAACAACTCTCCTGTCACCTCCAGCACCCTGAAGAGACAGGCCCCCTAAATGTTTTGGGGACCTCAAATCAGGAAAACCCAAGATTTATGGCTTCAGAAAATAATTCCAGAGCTAGGTAGTAAGAAGCAGAATTGGAGGCTTATTAAAAATATTAGGAGGTTGGGCGTGGTGGTGCACACCTTTAATCCTAGCACTTGAGAGGCAGAGGTAGGTGAATCCCTGTTGAGTTGAGACCAGCCTGGTCTACAAAATGAGTTCAAGGACAGCCAAAGATGCAGAGGAACTCTGTATTGGAAACACACACACACACAAAATACTAAGAGTAGCATAGATGGAAGTTTGTCTTTCCCAGTCCTGCAGTTGTTCAGTCTCAAAGCACACAGAAGCTTATATAAATTATGAATTGCTTGGCCTAGCAAACAATTTATAATTAATATTATAAATATTATATAATATAATTAATTTTTTGAGCTAGGATCTCTGTTTAGACATGATTGGTCTCAAACTCGCACAGATCCACCAGCCTCTGCCTCCCAAGTACTGGAATTAAAGGTGTGCACCATTGTGGCCAACCTTTGGGTTTTGTTGTTTGTTTTCAAGACAGGCTTTGTTTGCACATAGCTACAGCTGTCCTGGAACTCACTCTATGGACCAGAGTGATCTTGATCTCACAGAGATCCAGTTCCTCAGCGTCTACCTCCCGGCTGAGATTAAAAGTATCTGTCACCGTACCTGGCTTCAGTTTTTGTTTTTAATTATTAAGAATTGAATTTGCTGCGTGGTACTGGTGAGTGCCTTTAATCCCAGAATTTGGGCAGAGGCAGGCAGATTTCTGAGTTCTGAGTTTGAGGCACACCTAGTCTCCAGAGAGAATTCCAGGACAGTGAGGGCTTCATAAGGAAGCCATGTCCTGAAAATACAACAAAAAAGTTACATTTATTTGAGTGTGGGACTGTGTATATTTCTGGTATATATGGTTTATGAGTTTTAATATTTACAAAGAAAAGCAAATGAAAATAACTGGCCGCTGTGTCATAACAGTAAGTAGTGCCAGCTGCACAAGTAAGGGCCATGTATAAAAAAATCAAATATTTGGCTTATTTGTTATAAGTTATATAGCCCTCGATCTCTTTCTACAATTGCTGATAGAACTAAACTTAGCCCATGGTCCCATGAGAAAGGATTTTTGGAGTAGAATAAAACCTAACATTCCATTTAAAGTATTATTATTGGTTACGTATTATTATTGGTTACTTATCAATATCATAGAGGCATTTTAGTTCAACATGTATTTCCCCTTGAATGATTTTACACAAAACACATATTTTCTAAAACAAGTTATGAAGAAATGTTAGTCTATGGAATTCAACCACGAATATCTAGATTGATCTGCTATCATTTCTGCATTCCAAATGAAAAATTAGAATACATGTTTCAGCTTTCAGAAGCTTACAAATTCCTGCAGTTTCTATTACTGGAACTTTGTATATCATTTACCAAAAGAAAATTATGGGACTATTTACATAAAAATCACTTGTAATGAATAATTGAAGCTTTCAGGGGCTATAGAGATTGCTCAGAGGTTAATAGCACTGGCTACTCTTCCTGTGGTCCTGAGTACAATTCCCAGCAACCACATGGTGGCTCACAACCATCTGTACTGAGATCTGGAGCCCTCTTCTGGTACGCAGGCATACATAGATATAGCCAGAATGCTTAAAAAAAAATATTGTAGCTTTCAATCCTCACCTGATGCATTAACTATTTTTAGTGATGGTTGAAAAACTAAGTGCGTATTGGACAGAATTTAAATACTGGGTAGAAGTTACAGTTTACTCTTCTATACAACAAAATTAATTGTACGCTGTTGTTAAAGCCAAGCAAGATTTACCTCAAGAATTAAATATTGTAGGTAATTAATTGTACACAATACATTTAATGCCTTACTTACTTCACTACAGTAAGCATTATTTTTCAACTTTGTTTAAATTAGTATTAACTTTTAATCAAAATAAAAATTCTCTTACTCATGTACAAAAAAACAAATTTGATTGGATATGTTACATTAGAAAATGCTAACGTGATCAATTAGCACCTTTTCCTCTGTTCAAGAAGAGAATGAACATTTACATACTAATGATAATAATGTACATGTCCAACTTAAAATTACATTTGGACAAGATAAATCAATTATTTTAAATTATCAAATTTGTCATCTGTTACATATCCATTATATTCCTCAGGGGGTTAATCATCAAGGATCTCCATGAAATATAATTTGGCAAATGGTTGTTACGCATTACAGAATTTGAACATTTATCTTTCCTCCAAGTAACCATAAATACCCTTTGATCATTTATATGGGCTAATCCTTTAGCTGGAGAAGACACAAGATATAAAACATTTATTAAAAGCCTTTTCCATCATGGGAGATCCCTCTTTTACTAAAACAGATAATGGACCTACTTAGATAATTCCAAAGAATTACCTAGGTTCTGTGAATCACTGCTCATATTACAGGCCCTGAAGAAAATCCACAAGAATAAGCTATTGTGAACTGTGTCCCTGATACACTAAAAAAAATTTAAAAATGAAAAACGAGAAAAAAAAGGAAGATTATGGTATGGAATTAATGTGGGATTTTCAGAATAATGTGAGAACCAGTTTACATCAAGCGTTGTTTATATAAAATTTACTAAATATGATGAATGTGCATATTTTAACCAGCAAAGAAACGTTTCATAAACACCACAGATGCCAAATACACACAAAAAAAATTGGGACAAAAATGACAGATAATGACTGGCAGCTGGCATTGCTAATGGTGAGAGGGAGAGGATATAGTCTTGTCTCTCTGCAAGATGGGCGTCAGTTATGGATCAAGGTTCGGGAAAGAGCAGAAACTAAACACAGGAATGTAATGTAGTAAAGATGGCACTTTTGTCAAGCATGACATTCTAGTATTGCCCATAGCACAATTCTCTCTATGGAAGCGACCTTGATGACATAGGTCTACTCATCTTAACCCACACAGGGTCAGGTGAATTCTATGGCAGCTTAGGTTCAGATTATTGTCCAGCATTCCAGAATACCTGTTATGGCTGAAAAACATTTTCTGGCCCTGAGCACTCTGTTATCTGTGACTTCAGTTCGGGGATCAGATGTCAGTAAATGGGCTCATGTCCCTAATCCACCAATATTTCAGCCTGTCTTTTGGGTAGATGATGGGTTAGCTTATGCCAGTCCCAGTATCCTTACTCCTCCTTGGAATAATTGGACTAAATTTTACTTATATGGATAAAAGGGAGCCAAAACGATTTGGAAATGGTCCTTGATTTTCAATGGGATTTCAGCAGTGGTCACAACCTGGTACTAAAATGGAAAAATCTGGCAATCATCCCCAAAGACTCTGAGCAAAGTCCATTAATGAGACACGGGATAATAATACTGAAAATTATAAACTTGCATATCCTCTATGGCCAGATTTTAAATATTATACTTTAAAATATCAGCCAATAATTTGGAAAATTTCAGCAAATTTGGAAAATTATTCAAAATAAATGGATCATCATAAAATCTGTTCAGGTTTTTCATGGATCATTAGTTGGAACAGAATTATCCGCTTCTACTTATATATTTACCTTATTTAGAAGTAATAATGTTACTGCCTCTGTGCCGCTACCATACGTATATTTATTTGAAAGAATCAATTATACTACTGGAATCAGTTTTAATGATTAGCAATTGCAGTCATGCCCTAATTCCTCTTTTATGTTTAATCCTCATCATCACTCATGATACTAGAGCAACATACACAAATTTAGCTGCCTGTAAACTTAGGTCATTCTTGGGCTCAAAAGTTTTCTCGATCATATTTTTGTTGAACTCTTCAATAAGATGTTGAAAAGAACGAAGTTTATTTTAGAGTTAGTAATAGCTGTAATTCCTGACCTTGTTGCTGTTGCTGATACTGCTGATGTGGCCGATATTGATTTACATACATCCTTGCAGACAAAACACTCTGTATAGCAATGGCATATTCTCATAAACTAGTTTCAGAAAGTTAAAGTATATGCTAGACTTTGGACAGAGACTGATGCACTAAAGCAAACTATGGGTTTGCTGAAAAAAAATTGTATCGTTGCAGGAACAAATTAATTTGTGTAGTGATTGGAATTCAACCACTATCTGTATTACTGATTTTGATTATGATTCTTTACAGGAATGGAATGATATTCCAGCTTATCTTTAAGGCAATGCCTCTGCTCAATCTTTCAATGATCACTTACATGATCAATTCAATGATAACTTACATGGGACTTTTGCTAAATCATAACCCTCGAACGCTGCACAAATTTTTGATGACAAATTGGCAGGATTAGATGATAAGGGATTCTTACAAAGCATTCTTCATACCTCCAGCGGTATAATGCTCATAATCATGCTTATACTTTTTTATGTTTGATTATGTATCAGTTTAATATTTGACTAAACATAATAATTACATACTTTATGGTTAAAACTCCTTTTAAATTCAAGTAAAAATAAAAAAATATGAAATTGTGGAGACACAGAACTGGCTCAAAGTGCAGTCCCCTCCTGGGGCAGATGTGATAAAGCTGGGAAACAGTTGTTTTACAACCCAAGCATAGATGAAAGCAAACTTTCTCTGCACATATTTCAAATGTTATGCCTGAATCAGAATCCTGGATTGAGGAATGGCCTTTGTGCTCAGTTCTTCAGACTCTACCAGTTATAAAAGAGTAGAGGAATGAAACCAGATACATATCTATCTACATACACAAAAGTATAGTACAACTGAATGTCCAAAATATATAGAGATCAAGAAATTAGACATGAAAAGATCAAAATAAAAAATTACATATAAACCAAATGAAAATGGAATACGAAACTAAACAGATGTCTCAACAGAAGAATATCAAATGGCTGAAAGCCATACTGGGAAGGAAACTAGGCCCCCTGAATGTCGTTGACAGTGGTATATTTTGGGCAGACTGATAAGCCACTGGCAATGGCACCAGGATTTATCTCTACTGCTTGTACTGGCTTTTTTTTTATTGGGACCAATGGGCAACCCTGAGGATTTCTTTCTCTTTTTTCTAAAAGATTTATTATGTATACAACATTCTGCCTGCATATATGGCCACATGCCAGAAGAGGGCGCCAGATTTCCATTACAGATGATTGTGAGCCACCAAGTGGTTGTTGGGAATTGAAATAAGGACCTCAGTAAGAGAAGCCGGTGCTTGTCTCTCCAGCCCCTTGTACTGGCTTTTCGTGAAGACATGCTCCTTGAATGGACACCTTGTTCAACAGAGATATAGAAGGAAGTTGCATGGACTCTACCAAAAGCAATGCTCCTTACCTTCTCTGAGGACTGGATGGATATGGTAGGGAGCTTGTTTGTTTGTTCCCAGATGCTCAGACCTAAATATTAAAAGAGAAACCATATTACTTGGAATACGCATTGAACAATATCTTAAGCGTATTTCTGGCTAACCCACATCATAAATTAAACCCATCTCCATTAATCTGTATATTGTCTTCCCTTGTAAAGTTCCAGCATCTGTCTCCACACAAGCTACATTGCTTTTCTCTGACTCTGCATTCAACATTGACTTTCAATCTCACAACTTTCTCAAACACTACAAAGTCACTATCTGAAACAGATTTGTTAGTAAAGAACAGTATTCACAGCTAAGAAAGATGGGACTCTCATATGACCTTAATCTGCAGAGAAAGATGCTAATAGTATGCTCTCATTCTCCTGGGGTTACAACCATATATTTCTTTACCTCTACTTTTCCATTTCTGGAACCTACATTTGTATATTCTCAATTCTTATGATTTGATTACTCCATAATAAAAAATGCAAGGGGACTGGGGGAAACTGTTGAAGTAGTTTCTTTTTCACACTGAGCATGCACCCAAGCAAGCATGCCCTTTTGTCTGTGATGTCCCTGCCAGCAAGTGGCCTGATCCTATAACAGAAGTACCATCCCTCAGGAGGGGTGAGTGCCCTGCCCTGGGAACACAGGACAAAAACCCCAAATTACCCAAAACTCGCCTATCATTCAGAGGGGCTTCTCCCAGGCTACTGAATTTCTCTACTTATCCCATCCCTGCTTGCCACCAAGGAATCCTATCCATCTGCAGTGTGTTGGGGTACACCACCACAGTCTACTCCAGGGTGGAATGGATGTAACAGACTACAGAGCTAAGAAAACTAAGAGAAGGCAGACCAAGAAAAAACAACAAGCAGACAGGTAGCCACTGCAAAGTTCGTACAAAGCAGCCAAGACTCTCCTAACAGGATTTGTACAGATGCGTATACGTTAATCTAAGAATACCTCAGACAAGGATTGTTTCCTGGCTTTCTCTCTTGTCTAGGCAGTCTCTCATTCATGATAAGATAGCTCCCTTTTGTACCCAAGCACACTTCCTCAGTAGAGGAGCCTTCACACATCAATTATTGATCCACACAATTTCTTCCAGATACAGCAGTCTATGGCTTTTATGAAAAAAGCCACTATGAACAAAGTTGAGCAAAGGTCCTTATGGTAGGATCTTTTTGATATATGTCCAAGAGTGGTATAGCTGCGTCTTGCGGTAGATTGATTCACAAATTCCTGAGGACTGCATGTTGATTTCCATATTGGCTGTACAAGTTTGCACTTATACATGTCCTTGCCACATGTCCTTGCAAGCATTAGCTGTCACTTGTATTATGGATCTTAACAATTCTAACAAGTGTAAGATGAAATCTCAAAGTACTTTTGATATTAATTTTCCCTGATGGCTAATGATGTTGGACATGTCTTCAAGTGTTTCTCAGTGACTTTGGATTCTTTTACTGAGAATTCTGTTTAGAGGTGCTCCCCATTATACTTCGATTATTTGCTTTGTTGTTGTCTAGTTTCTTGAATTCTCTAATATCCTAGGTGAAGAAACCCAGAATCACATAGAAATATGATATTTACTCACTTATAGGTGGATATTACCAGTTAATCACAGTGAATCACAGTAATCACAGTTAATCACAGTACAATACATAGACACAGAGAGGCTAACACCAGCTCTAGGGGAGATGCATGGACTCCTTGGTAAGCAGAAATAGATCTGGCAGGTATACTGCAGGCACGGGAGATGGGAAGAGAAAGGATCATATGAGCAAGGAAGGGACAGATTGGGAGAAGACAGGGAGAGATGGCTGGAATAGGGGAGCTTTTAAAAGGGGGTGTGGAAACAGTATAGTGAAAACTTTCTGGAACCTATAAACCTACTGAGTGCTCCTAGTAATCCAGAATATGGAGGCTGAACTAGCCACGTTCTGTAACCACATAAAGCTCCCAGTGGGACTGGGACACCAAGCCAACCACAAAACATTCAACCACTTGGACTACCTGAAAGATATGCTGGGGCACTGGTGACTGAGATTTCTTATGGCCAATAAATGACTGGTCTAACTTGATTCCCATGCTGTGAGAGGAAGCCCATAACTGACACTGCCTAGATAGCCAGGAATTAGAAATTGAATGGCTCAGAGAACAAGGGTAGAACCAAATAACAACTGACTGAGAAAAAATATCAAAAAAATGATTCTTAACTATTTCCTGCTATAATCATAGGTTGGCACCTGGCCTACTTGTTATTAAAGAGGCTTCTTTGAGGGGCTGATGAAAGCCCAGCAGAGATCCTTACCCAAACATAAGCTTGAACGGGAGCGATCTTGTAGAAGAAGGGTATGAGGATTGTAGCATTTAGTGGTTGAGAAAAATCAGGAGAACATGGCCCACACAATCAACTAATTAGGGCATATAGTGGCTCAAAGAAAACTGAAGTGGCAATCACAGAGTCTTCATGGCTTTGTGCCAGGGCCTCTGCACACATGCTATGGTTGTTTAGCTTGGGGTGTTAGTGAAACTCTTAAATGTAGGAGTCATGGCATCTCTAAATCTTTCATCTGTTTTTAAGTCCCTTTTCCTTCTATTGCCTTGGTCTTGTATAGCCTTGAAATAAGAGTTTGTGCATAGTATTATTGCACCTTGGTATGATTTATTTGGTTGATATCCTCGGGAGGTCTGCTGGTTTTTTTCTGAAGGGAAAAGGAAGCAGTGGAGATGGGACAATGGGGATTTGGTGGGGGAAGGGACTGAAATGAGTAAAGGAAGGGGATAATTGAATCAGGATATATAGAATGAGACAAGAAATAAAAATAATAAAATGCATTTAGTCTAACTTCAATGATCCTTATAATCTGTAGCAGCCCAAACATCACAAATGTCCAAAGTCTCCTATGACATTTAAGACAATCTCTTGACTGTCACATGTGGTAAAAATCAAAAAAATTTAAAGATTTACAACATATAATGGCACAGGGCATATTCCCATTCATAAAAAACAAGAATATGACTGTGTTACAGCTCACATCCTAGGCAGACTCGTGTATGTCACACCAGACAGAAGAACAGATACAAGAAGCAGAATACAAGCCCATGAAATTTCCACACTCCCTACATTAATTACCACAGACACAATCTTCCTGCAACCATACATCGGCTACCCACAAACCATGTAGGCACCACTGTATCAGATGCATATCCTCTGCTCAAGTGCAGGCCACATCAGCCAGAATAACAGGGAGGAAAACTGAGGGAAAGACTCTCTGCTGGACCAGAACCTATGGAAGTCACCAGAAATTCACATAGAATTCTTGTCTGTGCACCTCCTCCATTCTTTTAATAACCCCACAGTACTATCCCCATCCCACTTCCCTCCTCTTCTCTGTGGTGGAGACCCACACACTATCTGCAAGAATTCTATGTAGGCCACCTTCCAACTGACCTTCCTCATTCTCTCAGTCCCCTTCAACACAATCTCCAAATTCCCTACCCTCTTCTCCCCCCCTTTCAGGCACAAACATGGGCAGACACTCCCTGCTGGAGCAAAGGCCACACCATGTGTAGTATTTCCAGCCCTTACTTGGGATGAGAGCACCTGCTCAACCATAGGACACATAAAGCAGAAAATTAGAAAGCAAATAGAAACTAAGGAACAAAACACCCATGCAACAAAGACAAACTGAGAAATCGGTACCAAGATCCACATATTCCTCAAAACCAGATACTTGGACACCAACATAAAAACACAATCAATAACAGACAGAGCAATAAGTCACTACCAGATTGCAGCTATCCTACTACTGCAAGCCCTGAATATTCCAACACAGTTGAACCACAATTAAGACCAACTTTGTGAGGATGACAGAAGTCCTTAAAGAAGTATATGAATCCCTTAAAAAAAGCAGTGAAAGGATAAATGAAGTATTGGAGAAAATTAATAAATCCCTAAAAGAAAGCCAAAAACTAAACAAAGAAACAGTTGACAGAAATGAGTAAATCTGTTACAGACCTTAAAATAGAAATAGGAGCAATTAAAAAAATGAACTGAAGTAATTATGAAAATGAAAATCTGAGTAATCAAATAAGACCTACAGCGGTATGCTTCACTAAAAGAATACAAGAACATTAAATAGAAAATTTCAGACTTTTAAAGGCATGATCAAAGAAAGGGACATATTGATCAAAGAAAATGTAAAACCTAAAATTTCCTGAAACATAATATCCAGGAAAAGACCAATCCTAATAATAACAGGAAATGCAGAACAATCTCACACCAAAGGCACAGAAAAAAAGTTCAAAAATTCAGTCAGGAGTACCCAGGCCACAGAATCAACTAAGTAGGGCTCATAGGAGCTCACAGAGACTGAAATAGCAATCATGGAGACTGTAGGAGTTTGTACCAGGTCCTCTCTATATGTTATCATTGTGTAGCTTGCTGTTTTTGTGCAACTTCTGACGGTGGGAGCAGGGGATGTCTCTGACTCTTTTGCCTGCTCTTGGAACCCTTTTTCTTCTACTAGATTGACTCATCCAGCCTTTGATATGTGCCTAGTCTTACTTCAATTTGCTATGTATGGCTTTATTGATATCTCTGGGGTATCTGCTATATTCTGAAGGGAAATGAAGATTGAGTGGATCTGGTGGAGAAGGGAGTAGTGGAGAGGATGGAAAGGAATTGAGGGAGGGGAAACTGCAGTTGCAATAAATTTTAAGAAGTGATGTGTGATGTCCTTCTGTATAAGTGTTGCTTTTATTGGGTAATGAATAAAGCTGCTTTCGCCTATGGCAAGGCAGAATATAGCTATGCTTTAAAAGATATAGAGAGAGAGTAGGCAGAATCTAAGAGATGACATGTAGCTGCCAGAGCAGAAAGACACCCCAGAACCTTATCAGTAGCTCACAGCCTTGTGACGACACAGAGATTAAAAGACATGGGTTAAGATAAAAGAGCTAGTTAATAAGAAGCCTGAGCTAATAGCCCAAACAGTGCTGTAAATAATATAGTTTCTGTATGATTATTTGGGTCTGAGTGCCCAGGAAATGAAAATGCAGTCTCTGTTTACAAGAAGAATAAATTTTGAAGAGACAGAAATGTGGACACAAGTGAGGGAAGATTAACTCACAGTAACACTAAAATTCAGTAGGGCAAACAACAAATGCTTAGTTCTGCCTCAGACAGGTGGGGATTCATTTTCAAAGAGCTTAGATAGCACTATCCATGAAAAATTTTATATATCTCTCTCCTTTGCTACTTCAACTTTCTGTATGTAGTTATCCATGGCAGATATCTCATAGCTTGGGTATCTCAACATCAGATCATCTAAATATACAACTGTCTTCACCTTCACAGCTTCATGCTGTCGTCTTATTATTTCCCCAGGCTCCTTTGGCCTTCCTGATGACAAAGAGGGGATAGACAGTTTCAATAATTGCCCTGCAGGGAGACAGGCCATCTCTTCAACAGTATAATCAACTTTTACAGGGAGGAAGGCAGAGTCTGTGGCAGTTGGATCAATACCATGGACCTATCAGGACAGCACAGCATCAGTGAACTTATACATGAAAATTGTAAAATTATTCAGGAATTCCAACGGTACAACTCAAATAAAACTCTGACAATTACTGCCCTAAGCTTCACTGAGCTCAAGAGAATATTGCTGAGCTTCAAGACCTGACAGCCAGCCCTCCAGAACTGTAAAATGTGTCATCGCACTATTTAGCCACATGGTGGCAGCACGTGCCTACTATACTGCCTACCTGCAAGAGACTCAAAAAGTACAGAAAATTGGTATTTTAGTAGAAACTCTTCCAGGCTCTCAGAGCAATTCCTGTTCCCCTTCCATAATATGGTGTCCCTTGCATGTGTGTTCCATTACAGAGTCACTGACCAGTGTAATCAACCCTTTCCCTCATAGCTCAGATATTCTGAAGCCAAACCTAAGTCACATTAAAACAGCAACTCTTGATAAAGCAAAATTCATACTTTTTCTAATTTCTGGAAAGTCTTAGAGGCAAGAAGGTGATGATGTAAATTATGTAATTATGAGCCACAAAAATTAATCTAAATAGGTGAAACAGAATTATGGTCATGTGCTCCAAAGTTTAGTGATTTATATTAGAGCACAACAAGGATTAGTAACACATTTTATCACAGACTGTACATCTTAAATATGTAAAATAGTTCTTTTAAGCAGGGAAGACCATTTTATCCAGTTCTATTTTGGTCAGACTAGTGCAACTACTGTAATTTGGTTTCATAAGTTTGGTTTTTTATCCCGGTTCTTGATTCCTTACTCTGTGGATGCAAGAAATGGCCAGTCAGAACAAATCAAAATCAGGACTATACCTGATTTACAATTTGTCAGTAAACTCAATTCTTGATTTGCAAGTTCACAATAAAATACAGATTAGTTGGAGGACACTCATCTATTTTCCTTCTCACTGACCAATTAAGGCCCAGCCTTGCAGCAGTTCCAAGACTTTCATTCCAGCACTGAGCAACAGAAGCAGGATTGGGTATTCAAAACAATTCTAAACTATATTGTGTGAGAAAGGTAGATCTCTATACTCAAGGTCAGCCTGGTCTACAAAGCTAGTTTCAGGACATCCAAAGCCACACAAATAAACCTTGTCTTGAACAACAAAAATGTATTCATTTAGTTGTCTGTGATGTGGCCAACTACAATTCAGGTACATTGGAGATGAGGTGGGCAAATTGCTCTGAGGCAGCGGCTCCCACATTCACCATGGCATGACTTGTGGACCTCCTTAGAGCTCCTTAGGGCAAATCAAGAGAATTCTGGAAGAACCTGTAAACTACCTCGTAATGGTGCACCTGATTGCCAACCAAAGTCCCTCATTAGCTAGGATGACCCAGCTGTGCTTCAAGACAATAGCAGTTTCCCTACTGGGTGAGCAGAGATCAAATGTCTCAAAAGACAAAAATCTTTCAGGTTTGTCCTTCCAAACTATGATCAGACAAGATCATAATCTCAGAAATTTGTAGTTTAGTAAAATCTTCTATTCTCCCAGAGCACTTTCTATACTTCCTCCAAAAAAAACAGGTAGGTCCTATGTGTACGTATTCAATTACACACTCTATGTCCACTGTAGCCAACCCTTTTACGTCATAACTGGGAGGTCCTGCAACCAAAGACAGGTCACATTCAAACAGTAAGAGTTAAACAAAGAGCCAAGAATTAGAAAACAATGGGAGGGATTAGAGGCAGGAAAGAGACAGTGCAAATAATGTATTTATAATCATAAAAAATTCTGTTAAGAAATTGAAACAGATTTGATGGTCATGTGCTCGAGACAAGATTTGTATTATAGAACACCAAGTATGAATCACAGTCTTTTTCATATAAGAGTATACATCTTAAATATGGAAAACAAATCGTGGTAGGCAGGGCCACACCATTTTATCCAGCTCTATTTTACCTGAACTACTGAAACTACAGTAATTTGGTTTAATAAGTTCCTTTCTTTATATAGATTCGTAAATACATGGTCTGTGGTCCCACAGAACGGCCAGAAAGAACATTTATGGATAATATAAAATTAATGACCTTACTACTCACTGCTAATATCAACTACTGTCACAGCAGGAAAGTTTTTACCCTCCTTCTTGCCCAGCCCTTTTTCTGGTGTGACTCCACTGGCTTTACAGTTGATCAGTGAACTCAATTCTTACACAGGTTTTACTTCGCTTGTAAATTAACAATAAAATCTAGAGAAGTTGAAGGATACTCATTCACTGATCAATTGCTCCTTCACACAGAACAGAGTTGAAGAAATGTTTTTGCAGCACTAAGTAGCAGAGGCAGGATTAGGTGTTCACATTAATTCTCAGTTACATACTATGATGAAAGCATGAGCTACAGGAGACATTAATCTAAACCAGTTTTCCTCAATCCTCATAGTGCTGTGACCCTTTAATAGTTACTCATGATATAGTGAACACCCACCTATAAAATTATTTTTACTACTACTTTATAAGTATTTTTGCTAATTTTATGAATTATACTATAAATATCTGTACTTTCTGATCTTAGGCCAGTCTGTGCTAAATTCATTCATTTGATCACTCCAAAATGAGTCATGACCCACCAGTTGAGAACCACTGCTCTAAACTGATAATTCAAAAACTGGGAAACATTGGATAATAGAAACAAGGAGATTATTAAAATATGATAGTTGACTTCTAAGGACAATAAAAATAATTAAATACTTATTTATACTGACTTTGAAACATAGTAAGTACTTCCCTGGTAGGGAGAATGCTATTAATAAGAAAATGCATAACTTTGTCCCATGTGAAAGGTAAGCTGCTGAGTTCTCTAAGCTGACACATGGAGTTACAGTCAATGGCCTTTGTCTCAAACATTTGAGGCGATTAACTGTGTCCACCATGATTGAACATATCTGCTTGGGAAAGATCACTAATTGGAAAATGGACACTTAGTCGTTCAAATTCTCCTCCCTAAACTGTACACTCACCAGTGTCTGTCTCCATTCACATGGAAGGAAATAATGTATGATGGGAAATTACACAGAAAGTCAAACACTGTGCCCCATCAGGTCCTTGTTATAGAAACCACTGCGGCCCACGGCCTTAAACTTCAGTCTAAGGTCTAGCCATTGTCCAGTGTGTTTACCACTGCAGTGTACACAGGACACTGTTTGTATTATTCTGGTCTGAAGAAAAGCAGAGATAGAACATCCTAATTAACACAATGAGAAATGAAAAGGGATACATGACAAGACACTAAGGAAATCCAGGGAATCCTTAGATCATACTACAACAAAAAACATACTACACAAAATTAAAAACCATAAAAGAAATCGACATTTTTATGGATAGGAACCATATACCAAAATTAAATCAAGACCAGGTAAATAATTTTTTTATATTTACTTATTTATTATATTATGTGTATAGCATTCCTTCCACGTGTGCCTGCAAGCCAGAAGGGGGCGCCAGGTCTCATTATAAATGGCTGTAAGCCTCCATTGCTGGAAATTGAACTTAAGACCTCTGGAAGAGCAGTCAGTGCTGGCATCTCTCTCCAGCCCCCAGGTAAACTATTTAAATAGACCTTTATGAGACTACAGTTACCATGATCCCAAAAACACAAAGACTCAACCAAGAAAGAGATTCAAAAAATAATCTTAATTATGAACATAGATATACAAAAATACTCAATAAAATGCTAACAAGCTAAATACAAGAACACATCAAAAAAAAATCATTATCAAGTCATCTTCATCCCAGAGATGCAGGAATGGTACAACATACAAAAATCTATTAATATTTTTTTAAATAATTTAAAAAGGTAAAGGAAAACCCTACACATTGGTTAGTGAGGTCTGAGGGACAGAACCAGGGGAGCAGAAAGGGACAGACTTCAGCATTCCCAGCACTGGCTGCTCATCTAAAGAGGGACCTATCCCACATTGACTGGATGTTTCAGTCAAATTCAACAGCAAGTGGTCTAATAACCAGTTTCCATCCTTCCATAAAATGTCCTGGATTCTGAGGATAAGAAACAACCCTTTTCCAAAGGCCACGGCCACACATCTTTAGCAGCTCTCACATGCATATTCCTGAGATTAGAGACAGAGCTCTGTTGTTGCTCTATACATCGGGGCTTTAGAAAAAAGCATAGGCAGATTACCAAAGTCAGAGAGCATACTTTCAAGTATTTTTTTCTACAAGTTTTGGACTTAGCATCTGACATTTAGGTGTAAGGTCCATTTGCAGTAAATTTGTGGAAGATATAAGTGGCATCTAGTGTAATGTGTAGTACTCTACTACTAAGTCACGATGTAGAAGAGTAGAATTGGTGATATAAAGGATTGACCAATGATTGAGACAAAAAGCCACACCAAGTAGAATTTAGCTGAGAGAGGGCAACCCACGAAATACCAGAGACAAAGAGTATGTTAATATGGAATATTAGATATTTAGATGCGAAGATATAAATGCTTATTTAACTTTTCTGTGTACATGTATGTACGCAACGTGCCTTACCTTCACTAAGGACTGGATTGGGTGGCTGCTTGTTTGTTCCCAGCTGCTCAGACCTGAAATATTCACAGAAAACATATTATTTGTAATGCTGTTTTGTAACATGTGACGGGTCAGGAGCAAAACAATTCAGAGAGCATAACATACAATATCAATATTCTCTGTATATTCCATCTTTATGTGGCTTTACTTAACTTCTGTTTCTTTTAATTTTACTTTTTGAGACAGGTTCTCTGTGTCTTTGACCTGGAATCACTCTGTTGACCAGGCTGTCCTTGAACTCGGGGCTCTGTCCATCCCTGACTCACAGGCATTGGAATTAATGATGTGTCTCGCACAAACTTGAAGTCAGTGAGCTCAATCTACCTCTGGCTCTCAAGGACTGGGTTTAGAGGTGTGTACCGCCACACCCAACTACTTTCTTTTTTTCTAGTACTGTGTAAGTAAGTTTACTGGCAGGACCTCTTAAAGAGCTGCAGAGTTTGGAAGCTAAAGCTGAGTAAGGGGCTGGAGAGATGGCTCAGTGGTTAAGAGCATTGCCTGCTCTTCCAAAGGTCCTGAGTTCGAGTCCCAGCAACCACATGGTGGCTCACAACCATCTGTAATGAGGTCTGGTGCCCTCTTCTGGTCCGCAGACATACACTGACAGAACATTGTATACATAATAAATAAATATTTAAAAAAAAAGAAGCCTCTCTTAGATGAGAGCGCTTCCTTGCCGCTAGGGAGCACATCCAAGAAATGGCTGCTACCAAGAAAACATGCTTAACCGTATTCTTTCCCAAGATTTGTCAGGCTTTATGTGGATGCAGTTATCCACATGGGCGCCATTCTGTAACATGAGGAGGACCTGCATGTTGGAATTTGAGCTGCCCAGTTCCCCACATCTGGCAAGCTCTTTTTTCACAGGGTGTATATTTAAAACCAATAAAATAAAAAAAATAAAAAAGGATACCCGCAAAAAAATAAAAAATAAAACCAATAAAATAACAGTCCTGTTACGCAGGGCCACATTTTAATCAGATCTATTTTGTAACTGTAGCAATTGGCTTTGGGACAAGATCAGTTTTTATGCAGATTTTGGATTGCCCTGGCATGTGGACAGGTCAGCTGGGACATTTATGGAGCATCTAAAATTGATTACCTAGTTACTAATTAGCTAATTATTACATAGCTAAACACTGCTAATCGCAACTACTGTTGAAGTAGGAAGGTTCTCAACTACAGTCCTTTCCCTTTCTGCACTGTGAATCAGGTTAAAGCTGGACCTATGTACTCAGTTCTTGCACAGATCCCTCTTCATTTATAAAAAAAAAAAACACTAAAAGACAGAAACACTGGAAGTCATTCATTAGATAGCCTATTTTTCTTTCTCAAAGGGAAGTCAAGGCACAGACCTGAAGTTGCAGGACTACATAACCAGCACTGAGCAGCAGATGCAGGATTAGGTGTTTAAAGCAATTTTTAATTACATAGCATGAGGCAACAACATGAGTTCATAGTGTCCCATGCCAGTATGTCAAAGCCTCCACCTCACCAAGGGAATTGACACTCAACAAAGATCAGAGGCTAAGGGCCACTAGCCAGGTCACCAAACAAATAGAAAATGTATGGCTCATGGTACATTGCTTTCTAAGCAGCTAATAACTCAGCCAACCATGCTCTTCATGGTATGGGGGCAGTGGCTCCTACATTCACCATGGCATGGGTTTGTGGTCCTACTTACAGCTCCCTTCAGCAGAAAAAAAGAATCCTTTAAAGAACTTGTAAGCCACTGGTGGTTCTGATTGCCAAGGAGAGCCTTTCATTAGCTAGGATCACAATGACATGACTTGTGGTCCTTACAGCTCATTAGAGCAAAACAAGAGAATCCTAAAAGAACCTGTAAACTACCTCCTATACTCATTAGCTAGAACCACCCAGCTGTGCTTCAATACATTAGCAGTTACCCTACTGGATGAACAGAGATCAAATGTGTCAGGAAGCAAAAATCCTCCAGGTTTGTCATTCCACACTATGGTTAGATAAAATCTGAGAAAATTGTAGTTCAGTAAAATCTATTCTACCAGAGCACTTCACGAGTCCTATGTGTACATACTCCATTATACACTTGAGGTCCAGTGTATACGACCCTTTACTTCATAGGGAGGTCCAAACCAAATGCAAGTAACAGTAAAACAATAATTGTTAAACAAAAAGCCATGAATTAGAACAAAATGAAGGGTCTGTAGTTGCTCTACACATCAGGGCCTTAGAAATCAAGAAATTGGACATGATAATTCTAGTTAACCCAATTGGGTTGTTGTTAATTCCAGATGTAGTCAACTTGACTTCAAAGATTAGCCATCAGAACAGAACAGCCAAGACAGATGAAATAAGAAAAATTGATATCTGCAGAAGACAGGGGAAGCATGGAAGTTATTTCCAAAGCAATGCTTTTCAAAAACAAACGAAGCATGTGGATTTTACTAAGGGAGTTCCTACACATTTATGTAGAGTTCTGTCTATTCCTAAGCAGGATCAGTTAACAAATGCATTTCTGAATATGATGACAATATAAAAGTGGAGATGTTCCAGGACATTCTCACTTCAAAGTCATGTAAAAACATATAAATTATAAAAATGATGGAAAGAAATACCTCTGACATGTTCATCTTGTACCACAAGTGTTAGTATTCAGGCATTTGTACTGGTATGCCCTTGGGGTTGTAACAGGATGTGTCACTAAAATTACCTCCTGTGCACATCAAGGTTGGCCTTGCCCACTTCTTCTCTTTCCATCTCCCTCTCCCTCCATTTCTACCCTTCTCCCCTTTTTCTCTTTCTCTTTCTCCTTCCTTCCCTCTCTCTGTCTTTTCCCATCTCTCTGCCTCTTCTCTTCAGCTGCTCCTTTAAAGACTGGTCTCCCCACCCTTTTCACATTCCCTTTACCCTAATAAAAATGTCCTCCTTGTGAGCTCTCCTTTTGTGATGCTTTTTAAATTTACAACAAGGTCTTAGCTGAAAATTAGGTAAAAGACACAGAAGATGAAGACTGCTTTGGAGACTATGTGGCCTGTCAATCTTGATGTTTGATCTAAAAGATAACTGTACCAATGCCACAATTCTCAGATACAAAAGATAGAACAGTAATAAAAAAAAAACTTCAAAGAAATGGTCACTTAACAGTACTGTATACTCTGTTCTTAGATGGATGGCTGTTATAAACTCTATTAACCTAAATAGTTGTATGGGTGTTTTGCCACCATGTCTGTGCACAGTACCAAGAGGCCAGAAGAAGGCAGAAAATGCCTGGGACTGAAGTTACAGCAAATGGTTAGCTACCATGTAGATTCTTGGAATGGAACCTTGGGATCTGTAACAACAGCCAGTGTTCTTTTTTAAAAAAAATTTATTGATTGATTATGTATACAATATTCTGTCTGTGTGTATGCCCGCGGGCCAGAAGAGGGCACCAGACCTCATTACAGATGGCTGTGAGCCACCATGTGGTTGCCGGGAATTGAACTCAGGACCTTTGGATGAGAAGGCAATGCTCTTAACCACTGAGCCATCTCTCCAGACCTCACCCAGTGTTCTTAATTGTTGAGCTGTCTCTCTAGTCCCTCTTTTTATTTAAAACTTATTTCCATAATGGTGAGGGAGGTCCTTCTGTCTATGTGTTAATTTTATTGGTTAATGGATGGAGAAAACTGGCTTGGTCTATAGCATGGGAGGAGGAAGGCAGAGTTAGAAGCCATGGATCTGCAAGAGACAGACACTGGTTGGAATCTAGCTGGTAAGCCAGGCACATGGCAATACACAGATTAATATAAATGGGTTAAATTAATATGTAAGAACTAACCAATAAGAAGCTAGAGCTAATGGGCCAAGCAGTTATTTAACTAATAGTTTTTTTGTGTGATCATTGTGTCTAAGCAAGCCAGACAGCCAGAAACCAACTAGCAACCTCCCTACAACACTATAAAATGATAAAAGATATTGCATCCTTTTCCCATTTCATCTTTTCATTCCCTTTCTTCCCAAATCCCTTCCAATTTCTTCCTTGTTCAGTTTGGGTGAATACATATGCTGAAACACATGAATACAAACTGATGCATCCATTTTTATTGATTGTGTATATATGGATAATTGGCTGATCATGTTGTATTGGATAAACAGTTAGGGAGCTCATTCCTTCCTGAGATTTTCCCAAATAGGAGATTTTACTTTTTAACCAGCATCAGGTGTTTGAGCCTGACTAGGCTGCGTTGGACAGTAAATCAAGAATAGAAAACTTAGTCTAGAAAATGTCTTATCAGGAGCACTGAAGATTCTGTCAGAGCTTCCAGATTCTATTTATGATACATATAAAAGTTCACTACTATCTGTAACCCTAGTACCAGGGCTTCTGACACCATCTTCTGACTTCCTTGGCCCTAAGAACAGGATATGTAGACCATAAAAATGCATTCTTTTAGTGCCTGCAATATGGACACCAGAGGCAGTAAGATCACTGTGAGTTTTAAAGGCTGTGATACATAGTGTATACACACACACACACACACACACAGAGAGAGAGAGAGAGAGAGAGAGAGAGAGAGAGAGAGAGAGAGAACATAGGAAAAGAACAAAACCTAATAACGTACAAGATAGTAACAATGGAGAATTGGGACATGCAATACCAAATTAAAGTCATTTCAAGTGTTTGCCTCTGGTTTCCATAGAACATATTAAAAAAATAAAAGTCAATCGTATGAGCACATTCCATTTATCCCAGGCACTGGAAGAATCTGAGTATTTGACAGTGGCCCCACCAAGTAATAAAGTAGGACAAGCACAGCAACAATCTATTGTCAAATAGATGTGGTATATAAGATAACAGGTCCAAGCTGGGGAACATGATTGTCAGAGTCCCTCATTAGCTATTACCACATAGCTGGGGTTGAGACAATAGCAGTTACCACAATCCCATAATGGTAGATAGCATTACCTCTTCAGAGGAAGGTGGGATAAGAACTGGAGGTAGAAATCAACTATACATTTTGAGAAAAAGAAAAACAACTCTCATGGCTCCCTATTGGCTCCCTCATGGCTCACAATCTACTTCCCAGTGGTGCTCCTGATTGCTAGGCTTGCCCAGAATGCCTCAAGAACTAGAATTGCCCAGCTGAGCCTCAAGACAGTAGCAGTTGCCCTACTAGATGAGCAGAAATCAAATGACAAAGCCAGCACAGCCCTTCCCAGCTCTGCCATTCCACCATAAGGGAAGAGAGCTCCAGTCTGGAAAATTGGTATTTTAGTAGAAACTCTTCCAGGCTCTCAGAGCAATTCCTGTTATTCTTCCAAAATACGGTGTCCCTTGCATGTGTGTTCCATTACAGAGTCACTGACCAGTGTAATCAACCCTTTCCCTCATAGCTCAGATATTCTGAAGCTAAACCTAGGTCACATTCAAAATACAACTCTTGATAAAGCAAAATTCATGCTTTTTCTAATTTCTGGAAAGTCTTAGAGGCAAGAAGGTGATGACGTAAATGAAGTAATTATAATCCACAAAAATTAATCTAAATAGGTGAAACAGAATTATGGTCATGTGCTCCAAAGTTTAGTGATTTATATTGGAGGACAGCAAGGATTAGTAATACATTTTATCTCTGGCTTTACATCTTAAATATGTAAAATAACAGTTCTTTTAGGCAGGAAACACCATTTTATCCAGTTCTGTTTTGGTAAGACTCATGAAACCAAATTACAATAGTTGCACAAGTTCGGGTCTTTCTCCCGGTTCTTGATTCCTTACTCTGTGGATGCAAGAAATGGCCAGTCAGAACATTTAACAATCATCTAAATTTTATTGACTCACTGCCTACTTCTTATGTGAGCTATGGTCTAAGAGGGAAAGCTTTCATGCTCCTTCACAGACATGTATACCCAGCAAACCTTTCAATCACCATTGATGGAAGAAACAAGATATTGCATGACAAAACCAGATTGACAGAATATATATCCACAAACCCAGCATTACAGAAAGTACTAGAAGGAAAACAACAACCCAAGGAAGCTAACTTCATCCACAAAAAAAAAATCAAGCAACAGATAACCTCAGATCAGCAAAACCCAAGGAAGGTAAACACAACCACTCCCGCTGAAAAAGAACAGGAATTAATAACCCCTGGTCATTAATAGCACTTAATATCAATGGTTGCAACTCACCTATAAAAGGACACAAGATAAAAAAAATGGATAAGAAAAGAAGATCCAGACATCTGTTATATAGAAGAAACACATCTCAACCTCTAAGACAGACATTATCTCAAAGTAAAGGATTAGGAAAAGGTTTCCGATTAAATGCACCTAAGAAACAAGAAAATGTAGCTATCCTAATATCTAGCATTGGATTTCAAAATAAACTAAATAAGAGCTGAAGAAAGACAGTTTATATTCATAACAAGATAAATCTATCAAGCTGTAGTCTCAATCCTTAACAATTAGGCCCCTAATACAAGAGCACTCATATATGTAAAAGAAACATTACTAAAGCTTAAAACATACATCAAAATCCACACAAATAGTAGACTTCTACATTCCAATAACCGCAATGTTAGTTTGGTATACGAGACAAAAAATTTACAGAGAGAAAAGGAAACTAACAGATGGCATGAATGAAAAGGAATTAACAGATGTGTACAGAACATTTCACATAAATGCAAAAGTGTACCTTCTTCTCAGCACCTCAGAACCTCCAAAAATGACCATACTGCATAGCAAAGCAAATATCTGCAGATATGGAAAAATCGGAGTAACCCTATGTGTCTTATTGGAGCACCAACTAAGGTTTAAAGTTAGGACTTAACAAAAATACTATCAGAAATCATACAAATTCATGGAAATTGAACAGAAAACTACTTAACCACCCCTGGGTCAAGGAAGAAATAAAGAAAGAAATTAAAGACTTCCTAAAATTGAACAAAAATGAAGCCACAATGTACACAAACCTATGGGACACTATGAAAGCAATGCTAAGAGGAAAAAAGTTCATAGCACATAAAGAAACTGAAGAAAGGTCACTAGACAAACTCTCATCCAAACTAATAAAAAAGCATACTAACATCCAAATTAACACAATCAGAAATGAAAAAGGATGCATGACAACAGAAACTAAGGAAATCCAGGGAATGCTTAGATCATACTACAAAAACCTGTAGTCCACAAAATTAGAAAACATAAAAGGACAGTTTTCTGGTTAGGTAACATATACCAAAATTAAATCGAGACCAGGTGAACAATTTAAATGGACCTAAAAACTACAAGGAAATAGAAGCTATCATGCAAAGCCTCACAAACAAAAATATCCCAGGGACAAATGGTTTTAATGCTGAATTCTATCAGAACTTCCTATACTCCTACGAGTGCTCCCCAGAATAAAACCAGAAGGAACATTGCCAAACTTTTTTATGAGACTACAGTTGCCCTGATCCTAAAACCACAAAGACTCAACTGAGAAAGAGAATTAAAAAATAATCTCACTTATAAACAGATATGCAGAAATACTCAATAAAATGCTAACAAACTGAATCCAAGAAAACATCAAAAAAAATTCACCATGATCAAGTCAGCTTCATCCCAGAGATGCAAGAAAGGCACAACATACAAAAATCTATTAATATAATCCATCATGTAAATAAACTGAAAGAAAAAAAAATCATAGGACTGACTCATTAGATTCTGAAAAAGCATTTGACAAAATAAGATATCCCGTCATTATATAGGTCTTGGAGAGATCACAGGTACAAGAAACATCTAAATAATATGTTTATATTTTTTATTATATTTTTATTATATTATAATTATATAATAATATTATTATATTATATATGTTTTATATCTAAACAATATAAAAGCGACTGTGCGGATGGCTAAGTACAAAAACACCAATGATAACATAAGCTGAAGAGGGTGTGAAGTAACTGTTGGGAATGCAAACTTGTACAACCACTTTCAAAAATCACTATGGCTGTTTCACAGAAAACTGGTAATCAACCTACCACAAAAATCCAAAAATGCCACGCTTCGCTTTGTAACAAAAAGATGCGCAATCATACTACAAAGATATATGTTCAACAATATTCATAGAAGCATTTTTGGGAAATCGTCAGAACCTGGAAACACCCTGAATACCCATCAAGTGAAGAATGGCTAAAGAAAATGTGGAACATTCACATAGAGTACTACTTAGCGGTAAAAAAAAAAAAGATATTTTAAATTATGCATGCAAATTAATGGAACTAGAAAACAACATCCTGAGTGAGGTGACTCAGACCCAAAAAGATGAATGTGGCATTATGTACTCACTCATAAGTGGATTATTAGCTATAAACAATGGATATTGACCCTATAGTTCATGATCCTAGAAGCTAAGTATATAATTTGTTACGCTGTTCTGTAATATGAAGGGCCAGCATTAAGACAATTCAGAAAAGCGTAACACACAGTATCAATATTCTCTGTATTTTCCATCTTTATATGGCTTTAATTAAAATCTATTTCTTTTATTTTTACTTCTTTTACTTTGAGACAGGTTCTATGCATATCTTCACCCTGTATCAAAATCAAAAAAAGATTGGACCAAGATGCAAAGACACTGTCAGCATTAGTTGAAGGAAGAGATGGGTAGGCTCCAATGCAAGTTTATCCAATAACCAATAATCAATAACCAATATGATCAATAACCAATATAATCAATAAAGGACCAATATAATCAATGACCAATATAACCAATGACCAATATAATCAATAACCAGTATAATCAATAACCAATATAATCAATAACCAATATAATCAATATGGTAACATCAAAACCCTGCGATCACAGATCAGGCAGGTTTGATCAGCATAACCAAGTAAAAGCAGAAGAAAAGGATTTGAAACATAATTTCATGAGGAGGATAGAGACCTTTAAATTGAAATGAAAAACTCCCTTAAAAAAGGGAGATTTAAAAAAACAACATAAAATTGGAAGAAATAAATAAATCACCCAAAGGAACTCAAGAAAACAAAGGAAAAACAATCAAACTGGATTTTGAAGAAAGTTTAAGAAAATGGTTCAAGACTTACAGACTGAAATAGAGGCAATAGACAAACCAAGGAAACTCTGGACATGGAAAATGAATAGAAACTACAAAGGGAAGTATAACCAACAAAATAGAATGGATGGAAGAGAGAATCTCAGGGGTTGAAGATACCTAGATAAAATAAATTCAACAGGCAAAGAAAACATTAAATCTAACAAATTCTTAACACAAAACATCCAGGATATCAAAAGACCAAACCTAAAAATAGGGACAAAAGGCACATAAAACATATTCAAGAAAATTATAGAAATGAAAACTTTACCAACTTAAAGAAGGATATCCCTATGAAGTCACAAGATTAAAGAACACCAAATAGAATGGATAAAAAAAATCCCCTCGCCTTATAATAAATAAAACACAAAACATACGGAATAAAGAAAATATTAAGAGCTGCAAAAGAAAAAGGTCAAGTCACACAGAGAGGTAAATGTATCAGAATTACACCCGACTTCAAAGATTAACAGCAACAAGAAAAATAAAACCAAACTAAATAAAGAAGCATATAATTAATTTTTGGAGACTTGATACCTCAAAACAAAAAAGATGCTGTGTATAGTAAACTTGCGGCATAAAATGCATACAATTCAATGACAATTTTCAACAATTAATAACAGGAAAGCTGATTACAAAGCTACATTCATAGTGGAAACACTCAGAGTGATCAATAAGATTATAAAAAAAATAGTACAAAGATTGACATAATATGACTTCTGGCTGGAAAGTGGTGGTGTACATCTTTAATCCCAGCATTTGGGAGGCAGACATGGCACATCTGAGTTCAAAGACAGAGAAACCCAAAACTCAAAAAAAAATTACATCAAAGCTGTAACAATCGTGAATGTGAATATTTAAGATAAATATTTAGAAAAATAGAATACTTAAATTCTAATTTGTGTTAGGAATATTTCCTAAGCGAGCTCTCTGACGATGCAAAATTTCCCAAATCAAAACAATCCAAATTAAGAAATATCCTGGTTTAATGGGAGATCGAAGTTCTAAGGTGGCCTCAAGGGTAAAACCGGGAAGCTGCAGCAATGCAACCCCCGGGAAGAAAGGAAGACTACTCCCAGGCAGGCCACAAGCCTCTCACCACCTCAAGGGCTGCACACATGTGCTGAGCCGCTAGGCACACACCACTAACTTGCTCCCTATCTGGCTGGCTTCTGAGCTTGCGCTCCCCCCCTCCTCCCACCCTGCCCCCAGCCTCCACCAACCACTTGCCCTAAATTTATTTCAGAGCGTACTCCAAAGTGGCTGTTAGGTCAAAAAGGGGTCGCGGAGATTGAATGCCAGCGACCCAATACAAACAGATCTCCGCCTCAGCCATCCCCAATCCCCCAGGATTGACTGCAACCTAACTCGAATTCCCAGCGTGAGCTCACGACTTCAAGTGGAAATCCAAAAATGACTAAAATAAGTATGAAAGGGTCCATCCAAACCCTAGAGCATAGACAAGAAAAGGAACTCACCAAGACGCAGCCGCTGTAGCCCAGAAGCCGGTTTTAAGCATGGAATAGAGAGCTCCACGTGCAGACTGTGGGCCTTTCAACACTAGGCCAGCCACGATGAAAAGACCTGCCCTAGTTCGGTGGGAGCCTCCAAACGTTAGGAATTAAGCGACCTCTCTGACGATGCAGAAATTCCCAATCAAGCCAAATCAGAAAAACCCAAATTAAGAAATATCCAGGTTTAATGGAAAAAACCCAAACTAAGAAATATAAAGGTTTAATAGAAGATCTGCGCTCCCGAGGGGGAAAGGAGACCACCTGTTTCTCTTCTGGGGAAATCACTTAAGTACCCTGGGGAGGGGTCATGACCCCACGCCCATCCCGACCCCACGCCAGGGAGGGGTCAGGACCAGGCATGCTGGGATTTGAAGTCCAAACCAGGCCTGGTGGCTGGAATAGATGCTAAGGACTGGGGCCTAAGCTTCC
This sequence comes from Alexandromys oeconomus, assembly GCA_963919705.1. NCBI lineage: Eukaryota > Metazoa > Chordata > Mammalia > Rodentia > Cricetidae > Alexandromys > Alexandromys oeconomus. Next base: position 57,848 of record CAWTZB010000026.1, on the reverse strand, counting down.
AAACTAACACTTTGTGTGACTTAATGTCTCCTAAGAACTGGTAAATCCTTATACCATTAATTCAATCATCAATTCTACTCCTCTTCTACATCACAGTTTAGCAGCAGAGTGCTACTCTACACAGGAGAAACCTTTTACGAGCCCCACAAAATTAACTACAGATGAATCCTAAACCTAAATGTTAAAAGTGCAGAACTTCTGAAGACCCAGGAGAGACCACAAGTCCGAGTTTGGCTCAGTGTATGTCTTTTTTTTTTTTTTGAGAGCCGGGTGGAGGCCCACCAAAAAGTAAAAAACAACAACCACCACAGGTTTTATCCTCACAGCTTCATGGCATGAACTCTCACAATCTCTTCACTGGGTTTCTGACTGCCAATCATGGATGCCAGTAACAATGCTGAGTTCTAACCACAAACTCAGAACCCAGTACTTTAAATTTTGATAATATCTGGTTTCCAGGACCAACACATGATCAGTGCTCCTGAAAAGTTTAACTTCTTAATTGATAGACACTAACACACTTGGACCACAGGCATAGCAGGTTTCGTATGAAGTTGCTTGCTAGGACTAGGAATCACTTTGCTTACTCCTTACATAAATTGAAGGTTTATGTGGATGGAGTCTTACTCCTGGAGCATCTTGCTAAACTTCCATTCCATGGCAAGAGCCTTCTCTATAACAGTAATAAACTCCTTGAAAATCCCTACTTACCCTAGTAATTGGTTGCCACCTGAAACTACCTTTTTATTTTCATTTATTTTAGCCACACTTGTTTAATTTACTGTACACCTGAATGAATCATCAGTAATAACCATCCAACAGATCTAATATTTCATGGAGACTGCAAAATGGGGGCTGTAGGATAACTATCACTAACAGTTACATGAGTAGCCAAAAAATAAAATAGTGGAAGATCTGGAGGAGGCTGAACCACCATAGTAGAGTGGATACAGGGTACAGATGGTGCCAACTTACTTAAGTGCACCCTATGCCTTGCTATTTGGCATTTGATCTTTGGGCTTTTGCAAAGCTCCATCCCTAACAACTCTTTCAAACTCCACAGCTCTTTGTAAATGTATGAGTAGCTTAGACTTACAGTGACCAGTTTAAGTCTCAGGATCTCCCCACAACCTGGATGTCATCTGGTCACGAACATTCAAAACTTTTAACTAGAGATTTTGTAGGCATAAGGAAAACACGTTATGATTCCATTCAGATAAGTCAGACTTCATGCCTGCAAGTTCCTTTTCTCTCCTTCACAGGAATTTAAAACTCAACCTGGGGTTCATCTGACACCAGACTTCTCAATGGAAACCAAGAAAGCCAGAAGGTCCTGGGCATATGTGATGCAGACACTAAGAGACCAGAGATGCAAGCACAGATATCTATGCCTAGCAAACCTTTCAATCACCATCAATGGAGGAAACAAGATTTTCTAAGACAAAACCAGATTTAAGCAATTCATATCCACAAACCCAGCCTTACAGAAAGTACTAAAAGGAAATCACAATCCAAGGAAGTTAACTTCACCCACAAAAACTCAAACAGAGAACCTCACATCAGTAAAACCCAAGAAAGGGAAACACAACCACTCCCACTGAAAAAGAACAGGAATTAACAACCACTGGTCATTAACAGAACGTCTCAACTCACCTATAAAAAGATGCAGGATAATAGAATGGATAGAAAAACAAGATCCAGACTTCAGTTTTATAAAAGAAACATACCTCAACCTCAAAGACAGACATTACCTCAGAGTAAAGGATTGGGAAAAAGTTTTCTGATCAAATACACCTAAGAAACAAGCAGGTTTATCTATCCTAATATCTAACATTAAATTTCAAACAAAAATAAATCAGAAGATGGAGAAGGACACTTTATACTCATAACAGGAAAAATTCATAAAGATGAAGTCTCAATCCCTAACATCTATGCCCCTAATACAAGAGCACTCAAATATGTAAAAGAAACATTACTAAAGCTTAAAACATACATCAAAATCCACACACTAATAGTAGGAGACTTCTACACTCCACTATCCACAATGGACAGGTCCACTAGACAAAAACTTAACAGAGAAATAAGGAAACTAACAGATGTCATGAATAAAATGGACTTAACAGACATGTACAGAACATTACACCTAAACTCAACAGAATATACCTTCTTCTCAGCACCTCATGGAACCTTCTCTAAAATGGACCAAATACTGCATAACAAAGTAACTATCATTGGCTGAACCACTTTTAAATCTAACTCTAGAAGAAGCAATAAACCTAGCTCTTCTGATCTAACACTAACATTTTATAATTCATTGGGGTATATGACATATAACCTTGGCACGCATAAGCTGAGAGGAAAGCTGCTATGAATCAGTGGTCTCCCTGGGCTAGGTAACAAAACAACAATAAAACAATTCCATTCAGGATAGCAAGGGCAGGCCTAAGAATTTCAAGTGCTTTGCAGTAAGAAAATTATATTTGAGGTACCATTTTTTGTTCCAACATTCTTCTCTGTTGCTGTGATTAAATTCTCTATCAGAAAGAAACTCAGGTAATGAGGTTTATCTGAATGATATTCCTAGATCACAGTCCATCCTTGTGCAAGCTTAGGATAGAAACTCAAGCTAATAAATGAAGGCAAAACATGGGGAAACATTGCTTCCTAGCTTTCTACCTTGTTTTGTCATGGTCTCATGCTAAGCTAGTTCTCTTCTGCAGTTCCAATTGCTTAAAGATATTGCCAGCTCAGTAGAAGAGCCTTCCAACATCAGTTGAAATCAATACAATCTCTCTCAGATGCAGCAATTAGATGTTCTCATCTAAGCACACCCTCAACTAATGCTCCTTCAGACAACCCTAGGCAATGTCGGGTTGACAGCTGAAATGAATTAGGAAAAAGACAATAATATACAAGGAGGTTTTAAAGATCCCAAGTCAATGTAATCGCATCCAATCACTTAAACAGCAAAAACCCAAACATGAAGATAGCAGCAACTGGAAAACACAGATATGCCAGAGAATGGAAAGACGCAAGCCTCAAAGAACAATAAATAAACAAACTGACTCTCCACAGAAACTTCTCAAACCAACTTAAACACAAGGAACTTTTAACAAGAAATTTTCTGGATACAAAATTGTTGAAGGCCGATCTTTTTCCAGAGGAACAATATAATCAGATGATAATAAAACTAACAATATAGATTACACCACTAAAAATATGAGACATAAAGACATAGCTACCAAAATAGATTATAATCTCTTAAACAGAAATGATAAGACTCTAATCAAAATCAAACTACAAGAAATCACTAACCATAACTCATCCAGTACACCCCATTCTTTCCTTTGCTAATAGAAAATGGGTTGTGTGTCGGAGCCCGTCTGGGTCCAACACAGATTCTCTAACTAGACTGGAATGGAGTCGCGTGGAATAATCGGACACAGCTTACACAGTATTCATGTAAAAGGCCAGAACGCTCCTTTATTGTCCCAACATCTTATATACTCATCCCAAATGAGCAGGAACACACAAAGGCTGTTGCCTAGGCAACCAGGTGCCTGGGCTTTAGTCACACCTGCATCTAGCAGTCAGGTAGGTCCTGAATTACCATCTCTATAAGATAACCTTAAAATTGCATAAGGAAAGAAACCCCAAACATCCTGACCAGTTTCAGTCAACACCTCTTCTCAGGTAATTCACACTTTAATAAAAGAAGCTAGGAGCATGACATCCTGGCTTTTGTTAAGGGCAGACAGCTTGAGTACAGAATCTCTGAAAAGCTTTGTTAACATATCCGGATCCATTGTCCGTCTTTATTACCTTTGGGGTTCCCATGTATAAAAAGCATTTTAAGCAATGAGTTATTACATACTTGGCAGCTTCTCCAGTTTGTGCTGTGGCCATTATGAATCCTGAGTAAGTATCAATTGTCACATGCACGTATCTCAATTTTCCAAACTCAGTAATGTGAGTTATATCCATTTGCCAAATATGATTTGGAAGCAGTCCTCGAGGATTTACCCCCAAATGAGGCACAGGTAGATATTGTGGGCATCTTTCACATTGCTTAACAATTTGTTGAGCAGCTTCTCTGGTCAACTTAAATTGTTCTCTTAAACTTAAGCTGTTTTGATGATGCAAAGCATGTGACTGCTGTGCAAGTTCAACCTGAGATATAGCAATTATTTTTGTAAGTTCGTCAGCTAGAGCATTACCTTCAGCTTGAATGTGCTCTGATATGTCCCACAAAACATGGAAACTTTCTACACTGTATCGCTTTCTGAATCTGCTGAAACAATATTTTAACTTGTTCATTTCTAGTTGCTATATAAGACAATGTTTCAAGGATTCTTAATGCTTCATAAATATACCAGCTATCAGTATATAAATTGAAAGCCTTATTATCAAAATTCTTAAATACCAGAGCTACAGCGCTAAGTTCAACTACTATTAATCTGACCTTGAAACTGAGCAAACACGATTGCCCATGAATCACTATTCTGAAATAACCATTCAATTTGCTGCTTAGTGTAAGGAACATTGATTACAGCTGGTTCTTTACCAAAATATTTTCTAGATTCCATTCTGCTCTTCTGTGCTAAGCATGCTACTGCTTCAAAATAAGGATTTAATACTTTTGCTGGTGATACAGGCAGATGCAGCCATAAAAGGGGTCCGTTCTGCCATAAGACTGCTGTAGGAGTCAGCCTTGTAGGTAAAATACACGCTTGCCATGTCTGGCTGTAATCAATATAGCACACCTGCTGTTCCTGTAAAGCCTGCTCTATCCATGAGAGAGTCTGTCTGGCAGCTTCTGAAAGCTGCCTGCTAGAATTTGGATCACTGTCTCCCTTTAAGTATCTCACTTAAAGGCTCAAGGTCTCCTGTAGGAAACCTCAAATAAGGTCTTAGCCATTGTATATCTCCTAATAGCCTATGAAAGTCATTAAGAGTCTTTAAGTCATCCTTCCTGATTTCTATCTTTTGAGGCTTAATTTCTTTGGGGTATAACATATGACCTAGATATTGAAAAGGCGGGTGCCTCTGTACTTTCTCAGGAGCGATGAACAAACCTGTGTGGCTTAGACACTGCTGTAACAATCCATATGTCTCTAGTAAAGTATCTTCATTTCTATGAGGCAACAAGATGTCATCTGTGTAATGAATTGCGTACACCTGCGGAAATTGATTTCTAACTTCCTGTATAGCTTGGGCTAATTTTTGGCATAATGTCACACTATTTAACATACCCTGGGGTAAGACATTCCATTGATACCTTCTCATTGGCTCTTTGAAATTAATTGAAGGAATGCTAAAAGCAAATCTTTGACAGTCTTGTGGCGCTAAAGGAACTGTAAAAACAATCTTTCAAGTCTAAGATAATCTTATGCGTGCCTTTTGGAATGGCTGCCGGGGACGGCAATCCTGGTTGTAATGCTCCCATTGGCTGCATGGTTCCATTAACCTCTCTTAAATCCTGAATTAATCTCCACTTTCCCGATTTCTTCTTAATAACAAAAATTGGAGAGTTCCATGGAGAATTAGATGGTGAAATATGTCCACTATCCAGCTGTTCCTGCACTAACTGCTGGGCAGCTTGCAATTTTTCTTGTGTTAGAGGTCACTGACTCACCCATACAGGGTCATCACTTTTCCATATTATCGGGTCTGCATGGAGTGCAGGTCTTTCAGGGACCTCTCCTAAAAATACCCTAATCCTGCTCTAGAAGGTCTACTGTCTGATATGACAGGATCAATCTTTCCCTTATTATCTTTTCCAAGACCTTGATAGGTTCAGGATTTCTAGTCTGACTGATTCCTTGTAACTGTGTAATAGTCTCTGTTTTTGGCCACTTAGAAGGCCACTGACTGGCAGTATCCGCGCCAGTAGCCAGGAGGCCAGAAGATCTTTTTCCATTTATAAACAAAGTGAGTTCTGGTCTCTGAGGACCTATGGTCTGTACCCAAAATGCGTCAGAGAACCAACTCCATCTTCTCCTCTCCTTTCTTTTTTTAAGACCTCAACATAAAACCAACAATACTTAACCTCATATAAGAAAAATTTTTAGAATTAACACTTAAATGCACTGGCACAACTCTAACACAATCTCAGTGGCATACACATTGAGAAACAACCAGATCCCTTGAACTGAGAAGTTTCTGTATAGCAAAGGACTTAACATGATTGACACAATAGCCTATACAATTGGAAAATATCCTCACCAATCATTAATCCATTCCAAAAACATACAAAGAACTCTGGAAATTAGTCCCCAAAAGAACAACCAATCCATTAACAATAAATGCAACAGACCTAAACTGAAAACTCTTAATAGATGAAATTAAAATGACTGGAAGCATTCAAAAATTGCTCAAACATCCTTAAACATTAGAAAACTGTAAATCAGAACAATTTTGAGACTCCATCTTATTTCTGCAACATGATCAAGATCAAAAACACTACTGACAACTTATGTTTAAGAGAAACTCCTCCACTGCTGTTGAATTCTCAGAAAATTAGGCAACTATAAAACTCAGCTATACTTCCTCTGGGCCTATATACAAAAGATGCTCAACCATACAACAAGGAAATGTGCTCAAACGTCTTCACAGCAGAATTACTTTACCATACACAGAATCTGAAAACAACTCAAATGTATCTCTTCTACAGACATGATAAATGAGATAGCCATAAATACCATTAATATCTTTGAGTAACTATAACCACACAAAATGAAAACCTGTATAACCAGAACTTTAAATCATTGAAGAAACTTAAACCATCAGAAAATGCAATGATCTCCTATTCTCTTGTAAAGACAGCGCCAACATAGCAAAATTGACAATGTTAGCAATCTATAGATCTAGTGTAAATGCCCATTAATCTTGTAACAAAATTCTTCAGACTTGGAAAAAAACAATCCTCAACTTTACGAGAAAAGACAAAAACTCAATCATGCTAGCCTGAACAATCTTAAAATACTGTACTATCAAGGAACTTTTGAATACATCACAATCTCTGACTTTAAACTTCACTACAGCCACAGTACTGAAATCAATCCACCTTGGATACAACTTCACTTGCCTAAAAACAGCAGACTTTTGACAAAAAGGTAAAAGTGTGAAATGATAAAGAAGCATTTTAAACTGCTTATCTCAGAGGCTACCTTAAAGTAAACCTGTCCTTTTACTATCTCTTGAACTGCGCTGCATGGCAGGGGGTAGGACACAGGCTCTCTTTGTAAGACTCCTTTCTGAGCTCTGGCGGGCAATTTTAAACTATCTTTTTAATTTTAACTTGTAAATCATAAAATTAGGAGAATTTCTGAATTCTCTCCTCTGTTCTATAGACTGTGTGAGGTTATATTTGCTCTGTAAACTTGCTTTTGCTCCTCTTTGCCTTCTACCAGCCGCTGGGTCAGATTAACTGGCTACTGTGAGCACGTGGCACCTAAGTCTCTGTAGCAACTTGGTGATTCTTAGGCCAAAAGTCATTTTTCCTTTACCTTTTCTACTTATTTAGCAATCAATAAAAGTTGCAATTTTGCGTCCACCACGCTTACAGATTCTCAATAACTCTGCCATTGTTCTGCTCCACTCTAAATTACCAACATATGTACCCGGATACTTTTTTCTTATCCTATATTTAACTTATGTACAAATATTTTTTAACCAATTTAAATTTTGTCCCGCTTTTCTACATTTCTTTATTCTACATCTCTAGTTCTGAGCGCTCACTACTCACGCATCCACCGATTTCTTCCCCCGGGTTCCTCACATCTGGTCACCTCTTCTTTGCTTTTTGGGGAGGGCCGATAAGCCTCACATTCTCTGGTTTTTCTTGGGGTTCAGCGGACAGCATTCATGATCTTCCATCGTCTCGTCTCTTCTCCGGGGTCATGGAGTTCGGCAGTCAGGACCGCGTTCCTTTTTGTACTTCTTTCTCTGGCCTTCATCTCGGGGTTCCAAACATCTTATATACTCATCCCAAATGAGCGGGAACACACCAAGGCTGTTGCCTAGGCAACCAGGTGCCTGGGCTTTAGTCACATCTGCATCTAGCAGTCAGGTAGGTCCTGAATTAGCATCTCTATAAGACAACCTTCAAATTGCATAAGGAAAGAAACCCCAAACATCCTGACCAGTTTCAGTCAACACCTCTTCTCAGGTAATCCACACTTTAATAAAAGATGTTAGGAGCAAGGCATCCTGGCTTTTGTTAAGGGCAGACAGCTTGTCTGCAGAGCTATGTATGCAGCTCAAGCCGGGGCAATGGCTTTTGTGTAATCTCAAAATATGAGCCCACAGTTGTGTGAGGAGGGTGTTCCACCATAATTGGAGAGATTCACTTGAAGCCTTCTGAGGTTTTAACTTTGCAGAAAATATTGTGACTACGAAAAGGATATCATTCTATTGTGATAAAGAATAGGATTCTGCTAGGGTCACTTAGACAGCATTTTGCTTACTATTGTTGGGTCCAGGTGTCGTGAAATTATTGAGAAGGGGGCAGACCACTAAAATCTACTAAACCAGAAGCAAACTTTATTCCAGAAAAAGGAAGGAATAAAAACTCCATGGGGCACACAAAGACCACAGCCAGAGATTAGATTTCTATATCTGTGGCAATGGGCGATTTCCAAAAGAGCCTTTTTATAGCAAGAAGCAAGCATTATGCATGTACAAAAGATTTTTTATAATCTCGAGGTAAAGCTCAGGTACAAATTGCTTTGTTTGTTGTTACTGTTGTTCCCTTGAAAACTACAGTTCCCATACTCCTTTTGGAGTACTATCACCTGTGCGCAGGTACCAGGTATCCCAGATAACCTTGCGCCCCCCGTTAAAAGCGAGCTTCCACGAGGTCTCGCTCTCTCCCTTACCCCTCTCCTGGCCCCACCCTTGTGTGTCCTGCACACCCTATTCCTTATCGTGTTACCCTCCCCCCATTAAAGCGCACCCACGTGGGAGCCGCGTGTTTTGTCTTTTCCTTTTGCGCGTGTCTCGTCTATCCTGTGTTTGTCTACACACCCACCGCCGCCGCTTTTAAAGGAATAATATTGGTGCCGTTTGACTCGGGGACTTCTCCGTGCCGGATTCTCCACCGGAGGTCCGGACTCTGGGCTTTTGGCGCCTCCCGGAGTTCGGGACCTCACGCCGGACACAGAGTCAGAACCGGGACCTTCAGCCACCGCTTCTCACCACGGCCATCTCCAACTGATTCGTGAGTTTACCCCCCGCGGGCTCCTCCTTCCTTGGTACGCTTGGGGACGCCCGGCCAGCTTCCCCTGGCAAACCCGGGCTGGAGTTGCCTTCCTTCCCGCCCCCACCACCCCTTCTCCTGGTCTTTTGCCTCTGGCAGATTTGGTTCGGACGTCGTCACTGAGAGTTTGGCACTCTCAGCCCTTTCCAGGGTTCGGTGCCCTGGCCTCTCTCCTTCTTTCTCATTCTTACTGCTCTTCCTTCCTACTCTGTGTCTCCCGCGTCGGGTCCGCTTAACGGGGCGGACCCCCTCCCCGGCTGTACGGTCAGCCCCAAAACGGCGTAACTACCCCCTCCCGGCCAGGTTTGGTTCCCGTCGGTGCCGAAGTCGGGTCGTTTATCGGCCCCTCCCGGCCGGGCTCCTTCCCTGTCGGCTGCCGGGTCGGGATAGTTAGTCTGCCCTAACACAGCCTTCTATTCCCACGGACGCCTGGGTCTAGAACTGCCGTGTTCGGACGGCGGCCAGCCTCCTCTATCTGCCATGGGTTCTAGACCATCTAAGACCATACCCCCCGGTTCCCCACTAGCCCAACTCTTGGAATCTTTAAAACCTCATGCCCTCATCCCGTCCATTAAAATGGATAAACTTGTTCGCCTTTGCTCCAAGACATGGCCCCGTTACAAATTACAGGGCGATCTCCGCTGGCCTCCCCAGGGCTCATTTGACCCCGATGTCTTACGTGAGTTAGCTAATTTTTGTCATCGCTCTACCAAATGGAAAGAGCTTATGTATATAATGGGATTTTTTTACATGGCTTTAAAGATTGATCCGTCTACGGCTTTACACTGCTCACCAGCCCATATGTTCTTGGCACTGTCCTCCCCACAAGATCCGTCTTCCCGACAGGTATTCCCCTCACAGGTTATGGACCCGGCGGACGAGCCTCCGCCCCCCCGGCCTCGTGGGACCGCCCCTTCCCGCCCCCCTCGGCCGCGCGATGTCTCACCCGTTCCTCTTCCTTCCGCAGATTCTAAGTCTCCCCGCCCCCGCGGCGCGTCCTGCTCTAACGGGCCCCCCTCTCATTCCCCGCCGCAGCGCAGACATTTTAACATTTCTGCCCGCAGGTCTCCCTCTCGCTCCCCACCCCCGCGCGATCACTTTCCCAGGTCCAGATCCCTTTCCCCGAGGAGCTTCCGCCGCTGCCGCTCTCGTCGCCGTTCTGGTTCCCTGTCCAGTTCTGACCTACCTTCACCTCATTCTTCCCGCAGACACAACCGCACCCGCGAAAACTTAACTGTTTCCTTTGGCCACAGACAGCGAAAGCAGTCTTCCGATTCATCTCGATCCCCCTCCCCCCCCTGCAGTTCCCTCGCGGCGCAAGACGCCTTCGGGCGCTAAATCCACCCGAAATCTGGCTCCGACCTTCACTCCGCCCCTCACTCGTTCGCGAGCTGCAGCAGGGACTGACTCAGGTCAAATTAAGCCAGCTACAGTTCTGCCCTTGAGGGAGGTGGCCGGCACGGAAGGCTTAATAAAGGTTCACGTACCATTTGCCTTGTCAGAGCTCTCTCAGGTCTCAAAATTGCTCGGGTCATATACTTCTAACCCCACCAATTTCATAAGAGAATTCCAATTCTTGATCCAGTCGTACGATTTCACATTCCACGATGTACAAACAATTTTAATCAATAATTTGCTCCCCGAAGAACGTAGGCGTGTCTGGGAACAGGCGAGCAGTACGCCGACGAGGTCCACCAAACTCTCGCCTCCCACCCTCCCGGGGCGGAAGCAGTGCCTGACCGGGAACCTCATTGGGATTACAATTCCCCCGCTGGCATTCTGGCCAGGGATCAATTCTTAACCTGCCTCATGGTGGGGCTCCGAAGAGCCGCCCTTAAACCTGTAGATTATTCCAAACTCTCAGAAATTTTTCAGGATACTAAGGAAAATCCTTCTGCATTTCTTGACCGGCTAACCAAAGCTATGTTGCAGTTCACAAACATGGATCCAGAATCCACTGAGGGCAGACAACTTTTAATGTCTCATTTCATCAACCAATCCTACCCAGATATAAAAGGTAAGCTCAGACGCTTGGAAAAGGGTCCCCAGACTCCACAGTCACTGCTCCTGGAGACGGCTTTCAAAGTTTACCACGCGAGAAACGACAAAGCCAAAAATCACTGCCACGTAATTACTGCACCCGCCCGGCCAGCTGAGGCGACGGACTTCATAGCCCATCCTGTTCGTGCTGCCCCCCGCCCCCGGACTCTGTTTCAAATGTGGTAAGGCGGGTCACTGGGCAAAGGGTTGCCCCAATCCCCATCGTAACCCACGGGGCCCCTGCCCTAAATGTCACCGGGAGGGCCACTGGTCTGTGGACTGCCCTCGTGTGTTCAGTAATGCGGAGCAACGGGCCCAGAGGTTCCTCAGGCAGACTTGCTGGGCCTGGCCCTGGAAGACTGAAGGTACCCGGGGCTCCATCGATAACCCGACCGCCACGCCCATCTGCAACCAGGAGCCACGGGTATTGCTAACCGTGTCGGGCCGCCTCATCTCATTCCTCTTGGACACCGGAGCAACATACTCGGTTCTAAGGGAATTTTGGGGACCAACCTCCCCCTCAAACTCCCCTATTATTGGGGTGGGAGGACAGCCTTATCTACCTCACCAAACTCCGCCCCTCAACTGCATATTTAGAGGTATTTTTCTCAGCCATTCATTCCTGGTTTTACCAACCTGCCCAGTTCCACTCTTGGGTAGAGATCTTCTAACCAAGCTGGGAGCTTTCATTTCCTTCGCGCCTCCTGAACTTATGTATGGGCGGCCGGTCTTAACACCCGGCCTCTCACCGGGAACTCCTATTCTCCCAGATCATCTGCTCACTCCCCTTCTCTCACACTTACGCACACTTCTATGGGACTTTGCAGACCACACCCTACCTCAGCCCTGCACTAACCCATGTCCTCCACCAATTAAAATAGGAGATGAGGTATTGCTCTCACCCCCAGGTCAACGCCCCTCACCTCTTGCTCCTAAATGGCAGGGACCCTTTAGAGTAATTCTTCTAACTCCCACAGCTGCCAAGTTAAAAGGGATTCCTCACTGGATCCACCTGACACGCCTTAAGCCATTTATTTCCACAGCTCAAAATAATCCTTCATACACGGTAACCCAGACGGGACCCTGTTCCCTCAAGTTCCAAAAGACACCAGGCTTAGCCCCCCCCACCTGATACATCTTTCCTTCTTCAAATTTCTAAATAACCATTCAGCTGTCATTACAGATTATCAAATACGAAGCCAAGGACTCCAGCGGTAAGCAAATCTTTAACAAAATCATTTAACAGGTCAGCCCACCCAAGCAGGTAAAACACAAGCGGATCAGTAACAAAATAAGTATCATTTAATTTTCTTTTCTCTCTTCTCCTTTCTTTCATTCCTAGGATCTCTCCCACCCCTAAGTTTCTTCCAAGTCTTCCAGATCTCCTCCCTAATTTTTTTCACCCCTAAGTTTTTCCAAGTCTTCCAGATCTCCTCCCTAATTTTTTTCTCTACTAATGTGATTTTTGCCTTCCAGCATCTTAACCAGCTACTCAAAAGAAGAACTCGGACAAAGGTGACCTCTTCAATCAGCCATCTCAGGATGCCAGCGGACCAACAGGACATCGGACACCCCCCAACAAAACACCGGACATTCACCGGACATCCCCAAACCCCTCGACGCCCAAAGTCAGCAGGAAGCAGTCATGAGAGACCGGGCCACGCCCCCATTCCCATATTCCCTACACCCTAAGACCTCCCCCCTCCCCCCAATTTTTTTCTTTTTTTTAATAAATCAAAAAGGTTGGAATGTTGTTCCCTTGAAAACTACAGTTCCCATACTCCTTTTGGAGTACTATCACCTGTGCGCAGGTACCAGGTATCCCAGATAACCTTGCGCCCCCCGTTAAAAGCGAGCTTCCACGAGGTCTCGCTCTCTCCCTTACCCCTCTCCTGGCCCCACCCTTGTGTGTCCTGCACACCCTATTCCTTATCGTGTTACCCTCCCCCCATTAAAGCGCACCCACGTGGGAGCCGCGTGTTTTGTCTTTTCCTTTTGCGCGTGTCTCGTCTATCCTGTGTTTGTCTACACACCCACCGCCGCCGCTTTTAAAGGAATAATAGTTACAATTTCCATTAACAGGGTTTTTCAATTAAACTAGGGTTTTCATTTAGCCTATGTTTCTCTCTATTACTTTCTGATAGTGTTTATTGAAGTTCTGTAATCCCTTGATACTGACAGTTTTGCATATCAGGAAAAGGTATGAGAGAATGCAAAACAAAAAAGTCATGTACATCACATCATTTAAAAGTTAACCCAGCTCATGATAGTTGTTAGTTATGAGTAGTCAGGGGTTATCTAAAAGCTGAACCTCAGTTTGAAGAGGGACTCTCAGTTTGCAGAGGGATGCGTCAGGTTTAAGGCAGAGCTATCAGTTGTAAAGCAAACTAATACACTGTTAATAGTTAATCCTGTAAGCTACCTACCACTACTGTTCTGCTTGCTAAGCCTCCCCATAGTCACTCACTGGCTAACACCACCTGGGCCTCAGAATATTATCAGATGCCATACTGGGTGATCAGAGATGAAATTAATCAGATATCACAGAACTTTCTGGGCCATAGTTTAGAAAGTTAGTATTTTAGTTGACATTACTCCACTTTCAGAGAGCATATCCTGTTCCTCATCCAAAGCACAGGGTGCTTTGTGTGGACATCCCATTACACACTCAATGTACAGTGCAGCCAACCCATTTCCTCATACCTGGGAAATGCTGCAGCCAAACAAAGGTCACTTTCACAACTGTTGTTAAAGAAAAGCAGGCCATGAATAAGAAGACACTGAGGGATCATGGTAGGGCTTGAGTATAGGAAAGAGAATGTGGATATGATATAGTTATAATCTCAAGAAATTATTTTGAAAAGCTGGAACAGGATTTATCGCCATGTACTCCAGAACCTAAGGATTTGTATTAGAGAACATCAAAGATTTATCTCAGGGTATATATCTAAAACCAGTTAAATAAAAGTCCTATTTGGCAGGCCCACAGCATTTCACTCTGATCTATATTGGTTGAACTAATGTAACTATAGCAATTTGGTTTCATAATAAGATCAGTTAAGATTCTTGATTGCCTGGTCTGTGGACACCAAGAAATGACCATCAGGACATTTATGGAGCATCTAAAAATGATTACCTAGTTCCACATTGCTAAACTCAGCTACTGTTGAAGTAGGAAAGTTCTAAACCACCGTCAGGTCTCTCCCTTGCTGCATGGTGAATCTACCAGCTTCAAGCTTTGTCTATGTACTCAATTCTTGCACAGATCCCTCTTTATCTACAATCACACTGTCGGAGCCCATTTGGGTCCAACACAGATTCTCTAAATAGACTGGAACGGAGTCACGAGGAATAATCAGACACAGCTTACACCGTCATCATGGAATACACCAACATCATGGAAAAGGCCAGAACGCTCCTTTATTGTCCAAACATCTTATACACACACACTAAATGAGAGGGAACACACAAAGGCTGTTGCCTAGGCAGCCAGGTGCCTGGGCTCTGGTCGTGTCAGCATCTAGCAGTCAGTTAGGCCCTGAATTAGCATCTCTATAAGACAACCTCCAAATTGCAAAAGGAAGGAAGCCCCAAACATCCTGACCAGTTTCAGTCAACACCTCTTCTCAGGTAATCCACACTTTAACAAAAGAAGCTAGGAGCAAGGCATCCTGGCTTTTGTTAAGGGCACAGACAGCTTGTCTGCAGAGCTAAGTAATCAGCTCAAACCGGGGAAATGGCTTATGAGCCATTTCGAAATATGCGCCCACATACAACCACTCCCACTGAAAAAGAACAGGAATTAACAACCACTGGTCATTAATAGAACTTAAGATCAATGGTCTCAACTCACCTATAAAAAGACACAGGCTAGTAGAATGGATAGAAAAACAAGATCCAGCCTTCTGTTGTATACAAGAGACACACCTCAACCTCAAAGACAGATATTACCTCAGAGTAAAGGATTAGGAAAAGTTTTTCTGATCAAATACACCTAAGAAACAAGCAGGTTTATCTATCCTAATATCTAACATTAAATTTCAAACAAAAATAAATCAGAAGATGGAGAAGGACACTTTACTCATAACAGGAAAAATTCATAAAGATGAAGTCTCAATCCTTAACGTCTATGTCCCTAATACAAGAGCACTCACCTATGTAAAAAGAAACATTACTAAAGCTTAAAACATACATCAAAATTCACACACTAATAGTAGGACTTAACAGACATGTACAGAACATTACACCTAAACTCAACAGAATATACCTTCTTCTCAGCACCTCATGGAACCTTCTCTAAAACGGACCAAATACTGCATAACAAAGTAACTATCATTGGCTGAACCACTTTTAATTATAACTATACAAGAAGCAATAAACCTAGCTCTTCTGATCTAACACTAACATTTTACAATTCATAGGAGAACATGACATGTAGCCCCAGCACACAGAAGCTGGGAGGAAAGCTGCCATGAATCAGTGGCCTCCATGGGCTAAATAACAAAACAACAATAAAACAATTCCATTCAGGATAGCAAGGGCAGGCCTAAGAATTTCAAGTGCTTTGCAGTAAGAAAAGTACATTTGAGGTACCATTTTTTTGTGTCAATTTTCTTCTCCATTGCTGTGATTAAACTCTCTATCCAAAAGCAACTCAGATAATGAGATTTATCTGGTTGATATCCCTAGATCACAGTCCATCCTTGTGGGAGCTTAGGGTGGAAACTCAAGCTAATAAATGAAGGCAAAACATGGGGAAACATTGCTCCCTAGCTTTCTCTCTTGTTTGTCATGGTCTCATGCTAAGCTAGTTCTCTTCTGCAGGTACACTTGCTTAGAGATATTGTCAACTCAGTGGAAGAGCCTTCCCACATCACTTTAAATCAATAAAATTTCTCTCAGATGCAGCAATTAGATGTTCTCATCTATGCACACCCTCAACTGATGCTCCTTCAGACAACCCTAGGCAATGTCATATTGACAGGCGAGGCTAATTAGGAAAAAGGCAATAATATACAAGGAGGTTTTAAAGATCCAAAGTCAATGTATTAATCACATCCAATCACTTAAACAGCAAAAACCCAAACAGCAACTGGAAAACACAGAAATGTCAGGGAATGGAAAGAAGCAAGCCTCTAAGAACAATAAATAAAAAAACTAAAACCAACTCTCCACAGAAACTTCTCAAACAAACAAAAAAAAAGGAACTTTTAACATGAAATTTTCTAGATACAAAATTGCTGAAGGCCGATCATTTTCCAGAGGAACAATTAGATGATAATAAAACAATATAGATTGCAACACTCAAAAAATGAGACATAAAGACATAGCTACAAATATAGATTATAATCTCTTAAACAGAAATGACAGGATTCTAATCAAAATCAAACTACCAGAAATCAATGACCATAACTCATCGAGTACACCCCATTCTTTGGAGAGATTCACTTGAAGCCTTCTGAGGTTTTAACTTTGTAGAAAATATTGTGACTACTAAAAGGATATAATTCTATTATGATAAAGAATAGGATGTCTGTTAGGGTCACTTAGACAACATTTTGCTTACTATTGTTGGGTCCAAGTGGCATGCAATTATTGAGGAGGGGGCAGACAACTAAAATCTATTAAACCAGAAGCAAACTTATTCCAGAAAAAAAGGAAGGAAAAAAAACCTCCATGGGGCACACAAAGCTGATCAGTTATATCTGACCACCACCTGAGATTAAATTTCTGTATCATGGGAGATTTCCAAACTACCCTTTTCATAGCAAGAAGCAAGCATTATGCATGAACAAAGGAATTTTTATAACCTTAAGGTAAAACTCAGGTACTAATTGCTTTGTTTGTTGTTATCATTTCCACTAACAGGGTTTTTCAGTGAAACTAGGGTTTGCATTTAGCCTATTGTTTCTCTCTGCCACTTTCTGTTGGTCTTTATTGAAGTTCTGTAATCCCTTGATACTGACAGTTTTGCATGTCAAGAAAGGGTATGGGACAATGCACAACAAAAAAGTCATGTACATCCCATAATTTAAAAGTTAACTCAGCGTGTCTAAAAACTGAAAAATGCAGCTGTTCTAGAATTATTATACTTTCTTGGCACACAGGTTGTAAGCCTGTAATGGCCCCTTGAGCAGCATGTTAGAGGTCTTTGACTGAGAAGTGGGTCTTTTGGCTGGTTGTAAATCATGCTTGTCTCATTTGTTATAGGAATGTACCTTAATGGCTTATTAATATGGGTGAACAAACATTTGCATCTCATGATACTGATATCTAACAGGCATGGTTAGCATACTAGTTATCTTTGGGGAATTTGGGATGCAGTCCTCCCTTACTTAAATTCTACTGTGTGACTTAATGTCTCCTAAGAACTGGTAAATTCTTATACCATTAATGCTACCATCAATTAGGCTCTACTTCAGTTTAGCAGTGGAGTGCTACTCTACACAGGAGAAACCATTTACAAGCTCCACAAAATTAACTACAGATGGATGCTAAACATAAATGTTAAAAGTGCAGAACTTCTGAAGAGACTGGAGAGACCAGTAGTCTCCGAGTTTGGAAAATTTGGTGATATCTCTCCACGTGCAGCAAAATAAGCACTACAGCCAACACCTTTGCGGCTGCCAATGCTCTTCTCAGTACAAAAACAGCCCAGGCAGTAAAGTTATTCAGAGACTGCCACAGGGAGTTGCAAGATCACGTAGGACTACTTAGGATAAGGCAGGAACACACTAAACTCTGTGTTTGTCCACTGGCTCCCACACAATCAGGAGAGGACCCAACAGATCAGCTGCACTCCTCAGCAGGCGGCTCCACCTAGTTTGGAGACAGCGGCCCCTGACCAGCCAAGCCCAGCCACTCTGCACATGGGGAGAGCAGCCATGTGCACCAAGCCCAGCCACTCCTCCCCACCTGGGGACATTGGCCCCTTACTCACCTTGGCACACCACTCCTCCAGTCTGTGGAGAGCAACCACTCATTCACCATGGTGCAGCTGCCGAGCTGACAAACTCTATCCCCATAAGGGAGCCCAAGGTGCAGTGAACAAGAGAGACTGATTTCTTCAGGAAGCGCTAAATCAGAAAGACCCAGCACAACTTCTTGACTGAAAGGTCACCTGGAGGATCTGATTGGCTATTGAGGCCTGAGTGACAAGAGCACCTTCCATGAGGTTAGACTGTGCTTAAAGACACAGCACAATGGTTCCTGACCCTGCCTTTCATCTGAAAAACCTTTTCTGAATCAGCAGAGATGCATTTCCATAGCACTTGTCCCTAGCTCCAATACAGACCCTACTATCTTCCTGCTCTGCAGAGACACTTCCCCTTCTCCTTGACACAAGGTGACTAGCTGGTTGCCATTTGTAGCAAGTTTGACTTCCAAGATTAGCCATTACAACAGTCAAGAAAGAAATCTTAGCTGGTTTGGAATACAGTGAGTTCTAGGTTTTCCTAAGATATAATTGAAACAGAAAATATAAGGAAGAGTGGGAGAGAGGGCAGAACAGCCCGAAGCCAGAGCAGAAGAATCTAAATTTAGTGTGTATTTCTGAGGGTGGGGACAGAGCAAAGATTAAAGACAAATATACACCCAGGGCATTCTTAGGGTGACCAGGGTGTAACATGGGCTTGTGCATGGACACCTCCGTTCAAGGGCCCTGACAGCTTAAGAAAAAAGGAGTTCCCAGGCAAAAATGTCATCTCTGCCTGCTTCCAAGCACACACAGTACTGTTTCTTGCCATAACCCCTACAACCTGGCCATAGGCTGTGGTAGATGGGCACCAATGCCTCCATGGTGACTGTTTGTACTGGTGGGCTTCTAGCATCTGGTCCACATTCAAGTCCTCCTATTCTCCCTCTTCCTGGCTGTCTACCTGCTCACAGTGGCAGGCAATATCCTCATTGTGGCGCTACTCTCCACAGACGCAGCACTGCAATCCACCATGTATTTCTTCCTCCACATCCTCTCAGCACTGGAGATCTGCTCCACGTCGGTCACCATCCCCTTGCTGCAGCACCATCTGCTCAATGGCCAGGGCCACATCCCGCGCTCTGGCTGTGCTCTGCAGATGTTCTTTTTCCTCTGCTTTGGCGCCAAAGAGTGCTGCCTGCTGGGCCTGCGGGGCTCTAGTGGGGCTGGGCCACACCTCCTTCATCTTCTCCTTGCCTTGCTGTGGCCCCAATGCTATCCCTCACTTCTTCTGTGAGATTCAGCCCGTGCTGCAGTTGGTGTGTATAGACACCTCAGTCAACGAGCAGCAGAATATCCTGGCTGCCGTACTCATCATCTTGTGCCCCTTTGGCCTCATCCTTAGTTCCTATGGGCGGATTCTGGTCACTATCTTCAGTATCCCATCAGCTGCTGGTCGAGGCCTTCACCTGTTCTTCCCACCTAGTAGTGGTATCTCTCTTCTACAGTACTGCCATCTTTATCTATATCTGCCCTAAGGCCAGCTATGACCCAGCCACAGACCCCCTGGTTCTATGCTGTGATGACCACCATCCTCAATCCTGTCATCTACAGCCTGAGGAATGTTGGTGCCAAGGACATGCTAAAAAGAAGTATCCAGAAAATGGGGCCCTCAGAGATTTGACAAGGTGTGAGAGATGACTCCTGAACAAAACTCCAGGTTCCTAATTACCGAGGAGGATCAAAGGAGAGGAGACTTGGAACA
This sequence comes from Alexandromys oeconomus, assembly GCA_963919705.1. NCBI lineage: Eukaryota > Metazoa > Chordata > Mammalia > Rodentia > Cricetidae > Alexandromys > Alexandromys oeconomus. Next base: position 37,871 of record CAWTZB010000026.1, on the reverse strand, counting down.
CAGACTTACCTCTAAAGAGCTACTGAAGCCCTCAACACCTTCTATTTTGAGATAGGGTCTTGCTGTATAACTAAGGTTGATCTTGCACTCACAGTTCATGAGTGCTGGGATTAAAGACAAAGCAACCTGCTGGCAATAACTCTTTTCTTATAATTTATGGCATCATCATTGAAATATAATAAATTGCATATATTTAAGCGTATAGTCTGATGATTGTTGGCATATAAAGGCACCGTGAATCCATTGGCACAACCATTAAACAACACACACACAGCAAAAGGTTTCCTCACTCCCCACTGCAGTGTCTCCTTTCAACCTTCCCTGCTATCCTTATTCTCAAACAACCTTTCATCTGCATTCTGTCATTACAGATCAGTTTGCATTTTCTATAGTTTTACATGAACAGACTTTTTGGTCTGACTACTTTAACACAATGTAATTGTTATGAATTTATCCATACTATGTTATATAGCAGCCAATTCATATTCATTTCTGAGTAGTGTCCCAAGAGACATCAATCTATTCCTCCACCTGCTGATGAAAACGTTGACTGTGTCCACTTTTTTACTCTTACATATGAAGTATTTGTGATCATTTATGTACATACTCATTGCTCTTGATGTATCCGGTTGCATACACACAGATGTAAAATAGACACATCACATGGAAACGGGAGCTGACTTTGAGTGGGGAATGCAGGGTTAAGGGTTGAAACTGGGGACTGGAAAAATGTTTCAGCAGGTGAGGACACTTGTCGCCAAGCATGAAGACCTAATTTTAATCCCCAAAAACCACAAGGTAGAACCAACTCCCACAAGCTGTCTTCTGTCTTCAACATGTACGCTATGGTGCATGACTGCATGAATGCCCACAAAAATGCACACGCAGGCACACATAATATATAAGTTTTTGAAGTTAAGCCTGAAGACTCAGAACTGGGTACAAAGACTCACAATTGCAATCTCAGCATCTTGAATACTAAAGCAGTATTCTGCTTTAATACCAGGCCAGCTTAGATTGTATGAAACCCTGTCTCTGAAAGAACATGATAAAGGACTGAAACCCTAGATTATGAGCTTCACTGCTACTAAATTTCCAGTGACCTCGAGCAAAAACCTCTTGTCACCTTTCTGGTTGTCAGTTTTCTGGTAAACAAACAGAAGTCTGAATCAAATGTCCTGTGCTAGGCTAGGATCTACTGTTTTGTGCTTAGCATCCTAGGATCATTTACTTTCTGTCACTGAACAAACTCGGAGAGTGTGGTGAGTGGCGCTTCTCCACCATCAGTGCCAAATGATCTTGAACTCCATCAGTCCTGAGCCAAATTGAAGTCTGTCCACGTGATTCCATAGTAAGCACCTGACATAACAAGTTTTAAAAAATGTCCTAAATTCATTCACTCTGACCCTAAACAGGAAAGAAGGCAAGGAGAAAGGTTTCTGCTTCTTGGATTCACATAGATTTCCAGCAGACAATAAACATCCACAAGTTAAGACCCAAGGAGGTGCTGTCTTGTGGTAATCAAGATCCATCAGAATTAAGAGAACAAGACATTAGATGGCTCCTTTTTTCAGAATGTAGTGTTTCCTACTCTATGTCTCTCTCATGTCTGTGAGCTACACCTAAGCATCCTACCTCGAATCTGGAAACTCCTCTGAGACAGCAGTCTCAGCTCAATGCCTGGCTGTGTCACACACTTACACACACATACACACACACACACACACACACACACACACACGGTAGCTCCTCAGCTGACTTTTAGAATGCAGCCTCCTGACATAGTAGGTCTACAAATCAGACATGATTTGATTGATCTAATCAATCAGCTCTGTTGTCTGATCAAGTGAGGAACACCCCTCCAAAAGACACATGAAAATCCTTCCATTTGTGTTGTGTGGTATTTTGTTTGTGTTCTGACAAATAAAACTGGCCTGGAGATCCAGGGTGGAGCTAACCACTAGTTGACCATAGCAGCCTGGTGGTGGTGGTAGTGGTGGTGGTGGTGGTTCATGTCTTTAATCACAGCACTTGGAAGGTAGAGAAAGGAAGTGATAATGTGACAATTACTGCCCTAAGCTTCACTGAGCTCAAGAGAATATTGCTGAGCTTCAAGACCTGACAGCCAGCCTTCCAGAACTGTAAAATGTGTCATTGCACTATTAAGCCACATGGTGGCAGCACGTGTCCACTATACTGCTGACCTGCAAGAGACTCATAAAGAAGTAGGAGTCGGAGAAGCCTAAAGGAAATAGTTGGACTCAAAAAATCAGGTAAAAGTTTTTGTAAACAGTCACTTTAAATGTATCCCAAAGACAGCACAACAAAGTGAGTTTGGTCCAGTCACGTCATCTAAGAGAAAAGGCCCTCTCCACCATACATTTAACAATGGCTCTTCCTCTGCCAGTGACTAGGCATTCAGGGAACAAACACTATCGGATACGCCAGTGACTAGGCAAAAACGCTACATTCAGGGAACAAACACTATAGGAGTCCATAGGACAATGAGAGGAACTGCATCCCAAGCAGCCTGTCTCCAGGTGAAAGGCTGAAAGAGACTGTTCACTCAGGCCTTATCACCACCTAAGACTCTCTCCACTGAAACTCTAAGCTCTGCTGAAGGAAGCATGGCCCTTTCAGCCCTCTCCTGCTCATCACTCTTTCCTGTTTCTGGTCTGCCTGGTCCCACAGAAAAAAAGAAATGCTTCCGTTCAGTTTTAATTTTCTGATCACCCAGATGTTTTAAGTGAACAAAGCATTCTGTTACAGGTAGGTATAAATAGGAGCTGATATTTATTTCAGGTAGAAAGGACAGCTTAGTAACATCAGTCACTGCAATAGGGGTATGTTCTGAATCCAAACGAAAGAGAGTTCTTTAATATAGATTAACCTATGTTTCTAGAGAGGGTGGGTGATCTAAGGCAATGTATGGCTTTGTACAAGCTCAAATTTTGGGGGGTTGCTATATGCCTGAAGTCAGGAAGGCAGAGAAAACAAGGACCAGGGTTATAACTGTACCTGGAGCTCATAAAGCAGGGGTTGCCCTTGCTGAAGCAGGAATGATAGGTAGAAAGGGGCCTGGGGCTGCAGGGAAGGTGACCAGATCATTCTAATATTACCAAATCTTGTCTCTATTCTTTGTCTTTCAGTTTCTTATAAACACATATAATGTACTTTGAATTCATTCCCTTCCATTGTCCTCTCTTATGTCTCTCTTACCAAATACTTTTCTCATCTTTTTATTTATTTACTTATTTAATGTATATAAGTATTTTGTCTATTTTTATGTCTGTGTGTCACATGCTTGCCACATTCTTGCAGAGGCCAGAAGAAGGTGTCAGATCCCCTGGGACTGCAGTTATAGACAGTTGTTAGTTACCATTTGGGTGCTGGGAATAGAACCCAGATTCTCTGGAAGAGCTACCAGTGCTCTTAACTGCTGGGCTATCTCTCTAGTCCTCATGTCTTTTTCATGTGTGCATACTTTATCACATTTAATTAGAGTCACTTGCATGAACATAGATAGGGATCTATTACTTGAACTAGGTCAGCTTACCAGCACTACAGTGCTATGGAATATGACTACACTCCTCTATCAGCCATTAGCTGCCTATAACTCCTCAGGGTGGCGTGGGGTTTCATGAGCCTCTCCTCCTTTCATCAAGGAATGTTAATAGGCCCAGTCTTCTGCAGGTCTTGTTCAAGTAACCCCCACTACTGTGATTTCCTAAGTGCAGCAGCCAGTGATGTTCAGAAAAGAGAATTTCCCATCATTCCTTCCCATTCTCTGGCTCTTAGATTCTATCTCTGCAACATTTCTGAACCTTAGAGAAAGGAAATCTAGTCTCTCTTAAAGCTGCAGCATCTTAAAATGCTGGCCCCATGATCCAGTACCAGATCCCATCACCCACCCACATAAAAAGGGCAATGTACATGAAATCTCCATACCCTTTATCACTGGAGTCCACCATATCCAGGATTCTTAACTGAAAGTTGATTATTTGATAAATGACAGAAAACAAGCTTCTTCTGAGTCATTACCAAGACCCTGTCTACATTCTGAAAAGGCTTCTTTTTAAGGTGGGCAGGTCACTTTGAGCACTGGGATTTTGGTGCCATCTACTGGCCAGATCTGGAACAGCATGGATCTACCGACAAGTCATGTAAGTCATAGGAGAGCTGCTCAGGAGATAATTAATGTAGTTAACGTCATATACTTGGATATCTTGTGATGTTTCAGGTACCGTTGGAAGTATTTTACAACCCTTGACCCATTTTATTCTTGTAGCATTGCAAAGCTTTTTTCAGAAGCAAAAACTAAGAGTTCATTACCATCTCTCAAAGTTTTCAGCCAGGACTGGCACCCAGGAAGGCAGAATCCAGACCCAACTCTAAGTCCTGCCTTGATATACATAGAGCCTTCCTGGTCCAAGTGATAAGCCTCAATGTGTCCTCAAACTAAAGAGGAATCAGTCTTAGCTAGCCGAGTGTCTATCCTCAGACTTGCCTCCCTGTACAAAGTATCCCAAGTGCCTTAAAGCGCCCTGTGACAACATCAGAAACAGAAGACGACTTCTGCAAGAAATTTGAACCAGTATGTGCAAGGCTTGAGTCAAGAGGAGTCACCGTAAATTTGAGGCACATTATGTCTGGTCTGGTTTACTTCCAGGCCTCCAGCAAAGCCAGCCTTTCAAGTCTCATACTACACAATTAACCATCTCCCGCCCAGATCTGTACTACAATGAGCCCTCAAAATACACAGCTTTATCTTCTATATTTATATTTTTGAAACAGGGTCTCACTATGTAGTCCAGGCTGGTCTGAAACTCCCACTTCAGACTCCATGTTTCAGCATACAGCACTCAGCAGCTAACCTTTCACATGGGACAAAGTCATGTGTTCTCTTACTAATGGCATTCTCCCTACCAGGGAAGTGCCCACTCTGTTTCTAAGTCAGTATACTAAGTGTTCAATTATTTTTATCATTTTAGGAAGTCAATTATTGGTTATCATATTTTAGATTTCATTTTCTTTAAAGGCAATACTTCTATAATCTCTTTGTTTCTATTTTCCAATGTTTTCCAGGTTTTGAATTTCATTCCATTTTTAAGTATTGTTTATTTATTCATCTTTTTATTTATATCAGTTTAGAGCAGTGATTCTCAACCTGGTGGGTCATGACTCATTTTGGGGGATCAAATTAACCTATCACAGGACAGGCCTAAGACCATCAAAAAGTACAGAAAATTGGTATTTTAGTAGAAACTCTTCCAGTCTCTCAGAGCACTTCCTGTTCCCCTTCCAAAATATGGTGTCCCTTGCATGTGTGTTCCATTACAGAGTTACTGACCAGTGTAATCAACCCTTTCCCTTATAGCTCAGATATTCTGAAGCCTATCCTAAGTCACATTAAAACAGCAACTCTTGATAAAGCAAAATTAATGATTTTTCTCATTTCTGATTCATCTTAGAGGCAAGAAAGTGATGACATAAATGATGTAATTATAATCCACAAAAATTAATCTAAAAAGCTGAAACAGGTTTATAGTCATGTGCCCCAAAGTTTAGTGATTTATATTAGAGTATACACCAAGGATTAGTAACACATTGTATTTCAGACTGTACATCTTAAATATATAAAATAAAAGTTCTTTTAAGAACGGGAACACCATGACCTCAATTATTACATGAGTCCCTCTTCATTTGCAAGTTAACAATAAAATAAAGATTAGTCGGAGGACACTCATCTATTTTTCTTCTCACTGACCAATTAAGGCCCAGCCTTAAAGCAGCTGCAAGACTTTCTTTCCAGCACTGAGCAACAGAAGCAGAATTGGATGTTCAAAACAATTCTAAACTAAATAATTGTGAGAAAGGCAGATTTCTAAAAACTCAAGGTCAGCCTGGTCTACAAAGCTAGTTTCAGGACATCCAAAGCTACACAAAAAAAAAAAAAAACCTCGTCTTGAACAAAAAAAAATATATTCATTTAGTTGTCTGTGATGTTCCCAACTATAATTCAGGTACATTGGAGAAGAGATGGGCAAATCACACTGATTTTCTAAAAGATCCTAGTCTATACAGTGAGTTCCAGGACAGCCAGAGATTCATAATGAGGATGTTTTTTAAGATTAAAAAAAGTCCAAATGGATTAAAGACCTCAATATCAGTCCGAACAAAATGAACCTGACAGAAGAGAAAGTGGGAAGTACTCTACAACACATGGGCACAGGAGACCACTTCAGGAGACCCAGCAGCACAGACATTAAGGGCCTCGTTGAATAAATGGGACCTCCTAAGACTGAGAAGCTTCTGTAAAGCAAAGGACATTGTCACTAAGACACAAAGGCAACCCACTGACTGGGAGAAGATCTTCACCAACCCTGCAACTGACAAAGGTCTGATCTCCAAAATATATAAAGAACTCAAGAAACTAGACCATAAAAGGCTAATCAACACAATTATAAAATGGGGCACTGAGCTGAACAGAGAATTCTCAACAGAAGAAGTTAAAATTGCCAAAAGACACTTATGGACATGCTCAACTTCCTTAGCGATCAGGGAAATGCAAATCAAGACAACTTTAAGATACCATCTTACACCTGTCAGAATGGCTAAAATCAAAAACACCAATGATAGTCTTTGCTGGACAGGATATGGAGAGGATATGGACAGGATATGGAGAAAGGGGTACACTCATCCATTGCTGGTGGGAATGCAAACTTGTGCAACCACTTTGGAAAGCAGTGTGGCGATTTCTCAGGAAATTCGAGATCAACCTACCCCTGGACCCAGCAATACCACTCTTGGGATATACCCAAAAGAGGCCTTGTCATACAACAAAAGTATATGCTCTACTATGTTCATAGCAGCATTGTCTGTAATAGCCAGAACCTGGAAACAACCTAGATGCCCTTCAGTTGAAGAATGGATGAAGAAAGTATGGAATATATACATATTAGAGTACTACTCAGCAGTAAAAAACCAAGGACTTCTTGAATTTTGCATACAAATGGATGGAAATAGAAAACACTATCCTGAGTGAGGTAAGCTAGACCCAAAAAGAGGAACATGGGATGTACTCACTCATATTTGGTTTCTAGCCATAAACAAAGGACATTCAGCCTATAATTAGTGATCCTAGAGAAGCTAAATAAGGAGAACCCAAAGAAAAACATATAGGCATCCTCCTGAATATTAACCTTCATCAGGCGATGAAAGGAGACAGAGACAGAGACCCACATTGGAGCACCAGACAGAAATCTCATGGTCCAAATCAGGAGCAGAAGGAGAGAGAGCACGAGCAAGGAACTCAGGACCGCGAGGGGTGCACCCACACACTGAGACAATGGGGATGTTCTATCGGGAACTCACCAAGGCCAGCTGCCCTGGATATGAAAAAGCCTGGGATAAAACCGGACTTGCTGAACATAGTGGACAATGAGGACTACTGAGAACTCAAGAACAAGGGCAATGGGTTTTTGATCCTACTGTACGAACTGGCTTTGTGGGAGCCTAGGCAGTTTGGATGCTCACCTTATTAGACCTGGATGGTGGTGGGTGGTCCTTGGACTTCCCACAGGGCAGGGAAACCTGATTGCTCTTTGGGCTAATGAGGGACTGGGACTTGATTGGGGAAGGGGGAGGGAAATGTGAGGCGGTGGCAGGGAAGAGACAGAAATCTTTAATAAGTAAATAAATTTTAAAAAAGTCAGAAATAAAAAAAGAAAAGAAAAAAGAACAAATTATTAGTAAAAGTAATAAACATGATATTTTTGGTATGACTAATTTGGAACAGTGATGAAGATATAAGGTGATTAATTTATCCTTTAGGTCCTAACAGGTAGATATATGGTAAGGGATATACACAACTAAGTTAATATACCTAAGTCATATAATGAGAGCTTTCCCATCTCTAAAACCTTCCCCAAACCTCAGCTCCTGTCTCTCCTGTAAGGTGGTCAGATAATTAGTAAATGTCTCTTCGGAAGACATGGTCTCACCTGGAGAAGTCAGTCCTTTTCCACAGTGAAATTCCCAGGGAAACTCAATTTTCATAGTATCTATTATTTCACTAGTTGTTAGCCAAACAGAGAAATTTAAATGTATCTTAAGTTATCCTTATTCCTACCAGGCAGACAAGTATTGGGGATTGATGGGGTGGTGACTAAAGAGCTTTATGTTCCCATGGAGACTGCAAATTGGGGGTTGTAAGTCTTATTGGCAAGAAAGTGATGACGTCAATGATGTAATTATAATCCACAAAAAAAAAAATCTAAAAAGGTAAAATCATGTGCTCCAAAGTTTAGTGATTTATATAAGAGCACACCAAGGATCCAAGGATTGTATCTCAGGCTGTCCAGCTTAAATATGTAAAATAACAGTTCTTTTAGGCACTGCTTCCTCTCTCAAGGATTATATCACAAGATAAAGATTCTGCCTTATCTACCTGCCCGACAACATACACACCTGAGAAACTTTGGTAGCTCCTTTTGTTGCCTAGAACTAAATATCACTGAATCATATCATTGTGGCTGGAGAGAGCAGAAAGTTAGAAGCATTCTAATCATGTATTGCAAAAGATAATCAACATCACCATAGTTCTACAACCTTTTAGACTATTTGAAACATTTCAAGACAAACTTGAAAGTAAAATACAATATTCAGAAATTCTAGAAACCACAACATCAGTTTTCAAATCTGTCATCTCACTGCACACCAAAATAACACCCCTATGTGTACACTAGACAATGATATTACAAGCATAATATCCTACAATACAAGAGCTGAAGAGTCTCCCTCTTACCAGGAAATCCATACACTGGGAGGCTCAGAGTACAAGTAATGCTGACCAGGTCACTAAACAGACCAACAGAACCATAGCCTAGATCATGGTTCAACAAACCCAAAAGAAATGACAGCTCAACAGACCTTGTCTAAACACCACACTGCACTCACCATGGCATAGCTTGTGGTCTTCCTTACAAGTCATTACAAGAGAAGCAGCAAAGATTCATGAAAAGAACGACCTATAAGTTAGCCCACACTATTATTCCTGCTTGCTAAGCCTTCCCAAAATCCCTCACTGGCTAATACCACCTGCTAGGCCTCAAAATTAATTACCTAGTTCCATACTACTAATCTCAGCAACTGTTGAAGTATGAAAGTTCTCAACCACTATCCTGTCTCTACCTTTCTGTACTGTGAATCTACCAGCTTGAAGCTTTGTCTATGCACTCAATTCCTGCACAGATCCCTCTTTATCTACAATCAAACACGAAAAGTCAGAGACTGGAGGTCACTCATTAGCTGGTTTGATTTTCCTTCTCATAGACCAGTCAAAGCCTAGTCCTAAAAGCTACCCAGCACTGGGCAACAGACACTGGATTAGGTGTTTAAAGAAATTCTCAATTAGATAGCATGAGGAAACAATATTACAAGCTCACAGTCTCCCATGGCAGAATGGCAGAGCCTTCCCCACACTCAACAAAGATCAGAGGCCAATGGACAATACCCAGGTCACCGCAATGAACAACAGAACCTGTCTGGCTCATGGTTCATCCTTGTCCAAGCAGATCTGACAGCTCAGCCAACTTGCACTTCCTGTTCTGGGGGCAGTAGCTCCTACACTCACCATAGCATGGCTTGTGGTCCTCCTTACATCTCCTTAGAGTGAAACAAGAGAATCCTGAAAGAACCTTTAAACTGCCTACTACTGGGGCTCATTATTGCCACTCAGAGTCCATCAATAGCTAGGACCACCTTGCTGGGATTCAAGACAATAGCAGTTACCACAATCCCATAATGATAGTGTTACCTCTTCAGAGGAAAGTGGGATAAGGACTGGAGGTAGAAATCAACTATACAATTTAGGGAAGAAAAACAGCTCTCATGGCTCTTTATTGGCTCCCTATTGGCTCACAATCTCCTTCCTACTGATGTTCTTGATTGCTAGGCTTGCCCAGAATGCCTCAATAGCTAGAATTGCCCAGCTGAGCCTCCAGACAGTAGCAGTTCCCCACTAGATGAGCAGAAATCAAATGACTAAGCCAGCACAGCCCTTCTCAGCTCTGCCATTCCACCCTAGGGGAACACAGGGCTCTAGTCTGGAATATTGGCATTTTAGTAGAAACTCTTCCAGTCTCTAAGAGCACTTCCTGTTCTTTTCCAAAATATGGTGTTCCTTGTATGTGTTCCATTACAGAGTCACTGACCAGTGTAATAAACCCTTTCCCTTATAGCTCAGATATTCTGAAGCCCAATCTAGGTCACATGCAAACAGCAATCCTTGATAAAGCAAAATTTGTGAATTTTCTCATTTCTGGAAAGTTTATAGGCAAGAAAGTGGTGACATAAATGATGTAATTAAAATCCACAAAACTTAATCTAAATAGGTGAAACAAGTTTATGGTCATGTGCTTCAAAGTATAGTGATTTATATTAGAGGACATCAAGGATTATTAACACATTTTATCTCTGGCTGTACATCTTAAATATGTAAAATAACAGTTCTTTTAGGCAGGGAACAACATTATATCCAGTTCTATTTTTGTAAGACTAGTGCAACTACTGTAATTTGGTTTCATAAGTTTGGTTCTTTATTCTGATTCTTGATTCCTTAATCTGTGGATGCAAGAAATGGTCAGTCAGAACATTTAGCAATCACCTAAAATTGATTGACTCACTACCTATTTCTTATGTGAGCTATGGTCTAAGAGGGAAAGCTTTCATGCTCCTTCTTGCCCAGACCTCTCTGTGCTGGGACTATACCTGATTTACAGTTTGTAAGGGAACACAATTCTTACATGAGTCCCTCTGGAGATAAGGTGGCCAAATAACTGTGATTTTCTACAAAATCCTACTCTATACACTGAGTTGCAAGAAAGCCAGAGATTCATAATTAGGCTATTACTTAAGATAAAAAATAGAAAAGAAAAAAGAACAAATTATTAATAAAAATAATAAACATGATATTTTTTGGTGACACTAATTTGGAACGGTGATGAAAATATAAGGTGATTAATTTATCCTTGGGGTCCTAACAGGTTTAGATAGATGACAAGGGATATATAAAACTAAGTTAATATAACTAAGTCGTATAATGAAAGCATTTCAATGTCTGAAACTCTCCTGTCTCTCCTGTAAGGTGGTCAGATGAGTAAATATTTCTTAAGTAAACATGGTCTCAACTGAAGGAGTCAGTTTTTTTGCAGAGAGAAATTTCCAGAGAAACTCAAATTTCATAGTGTCTATTAGTTCAGTAGTTGTTAGCCAAAGGGAGAAATTTAAATGTATCTTAGAATATCCTTATTCTTGTCAGGCAGACAAGTATTGGGGATTCATGGGATGGAGACTAAAGAGCTTTACATTCCTGTAGAGACTGCAAAATGGGGGCTGTAGAATACTGTCACTGACAGTTACACGAGGTGCCAAAAAAAGTAAATAATGGAAGATGTGGAGGAGGCTGAACCACAATAGTAGAGTGCATACAGAGCACAGATTGTGCCATCCCACTTAAGTGTACCCTATGCACTGCTCTTTGGCATTTGATCCTTGGGCTTTGGCAAACAATTCTTTCAACCACAGCTCCATGTAAGTATCTGATTAATTTAGCCTTACAGTGACTTCAGTTCAAGTCTCAGAATGTCCACACAACCTGGATATCATCTGGTCACCATCATTCAAAACTTCTAAATAGAGATTTTGTAGGCATCAGGGAAGCACAATATGATTCCATTCAGATAAAGTCAGACTACATGCCTGCAAGTTCCTTTTCTGTCCTTCATAGGAAGTAAAAACTCAACCTGGGGTCCATTTGACATGCGAGCTTATGGGTTCCAATAGATGTCTATTAACCATATTGGAGACAAACTCATTGTCAACCATCTTTTAAAGTATTTTATTGTCAGTTTCCATCCTGACTATTTTTGTACTTTACCCTCATTTTGTGGAGTTTTTGTGCCCCTAATCATAAATTCTGAAAGTAGATTGCTGTCATACAGAGAGAACCAAGAGGTGAGTGACCAGCCATCAGGTATGAAACCACACTTTCGAGGCCTTCCATAGTGAGGCAAAAACCTGGACCTCTACCCTGACTGCCTCAGTTTCTCTAGCCAGTCAGAAGTAGAGATTCCTGCAGGTAGGCTGGATCAATACCTACTCTGATCCATTGGACCCCCACAAGCAGCAAACACCATCCTGCACCCAAATTCACCTATCCTGCAACCTCAGTGGTACTCTGAAATACAATACTGAGAGGACCAAGAGGTGAGTGAACAGCAACCCAGTCGGGGGCATGACCAACCTGACTCAGGTTATCTAGGCAGCCAGCAGAAGAGGTTCCTGCTGAGAGGACTGAGGGTAACTATAAAACACAAGCTGTGAGAGCAACCATGGAGAACAGAGCATGCTAAAGGAGACCTCAGTGGCTGCCTGAGACACAGAGCAGACCAAGAAGAGTTCCCAAAGACTCAGACAGCCACTGTAAGAAGTGGACACACAGGATAGAAAAGATGGAAGAGAGAATCTCAGGGGTTGAAGATAGCTATATGAATGAAATTCATGAACCAAAGAAAACATTAAATCTAACAAACTCTTAACACAAAACATCCAGGAAATCTGGAAAAACATCAAAAGACAAAACCTAAGAATGATAGGGATAGAAGGAGAAGAACTCCAGCTTAAAGACACAGAAAACACATTCCCCAAAATCATACAAAACTTAAAGAAGGATATTCCTACAGAGATAGAAGAAGCTTAAAGAACACAAGGAAGACTGGATCAAAGTTAAGTACCCTATAGCACAAAACATATAGACTAAAGACAGAATATTGTGGGCCACAAAGGGAAAAGGTAAAGTACCATATAAAGGTAGATCTATCAGAATTACACCTGACTTCTCAATGGAAACCAAGAAAGCCAGAAGGTCCTGGTCAGATGTGCTAAGAGACCACAGATGCAAGCACAGATTATCTATACCCAGCAAACCTTTCAATCACCATCGATGGAGGAAATAAGATATTCTGTGACAAAACCAGATTTACAACATATATATCCACAAACCCAGCATTAAAGAAAGTACTAGAAGGAAAACAACAACCCAAGGAAGCTCACTTCACCTACAAAATAAAATCAAGTAACAGATAACCTCAGATCAGCAAAACCCAAGGAAGGGAAACACACAACCACTCCCACTAAAAAAAAACAGGAATTAACAACCACTGGTCATTAATAGCGCTTAATATCAATGGTCTCAACTCACCTATAAAAGGACACAGGCTAAAAAAATGGAAAGGAAAAGAAGATCCAGACTTTTGTTGTATACGAGAAACACACCTAAACCTCTAAGACAGACATTAACTAACTAAGGAATTAGGAAAAGGTTTTCTGATTAAATGCACATAAGAAACAAGAAGGTGCACATAATATCTAGTATTAGATTTCAAAATAAAATAAATAAAAAGAGCTGAAGAAAGACAGATTATACTCACAACAAGATAAATCTATCAAGCTGTAGTTTCAATCCTTAACATTTATGCCCCTAATATAAGAGCACTCACATATGTAAAAGAAATATTACTAAAGCTTAAAACATACATCAAAATCCACACACTAATAGTAGGAGACTTCTACATTCCACTAACCACAATGTTAGTTTGGTCTACCAGAAAAAAAAATACAGAGAAATAAGGAAAGTAACAGATGGTATGAATGAAAAGGACTGAACAAACATGTACAGAACATTTCACTTAAACACAAAAGTATACCTTCTTCTCAGCACCTCAGAACCTTCTGTAAAAATGACCACATACTCCATAGCAAAGCAAACATCCACAGATATGAAAATATTGGAGTAACCCTATGTATCTTATTGGAAATTAACAACAATACTATGAGAAATCATACAAATTCATGGAAATTGAAAAGTAAACTATTGAACCACCCCTGGGTCAAAAAAGAAATAAGAAAGAAATTAAAGACTTCCTAATAAATCAGTTCCACTGTCACAGTGGGTGGGTGCACCCCTCGTGGTCCTGACTTCCTTGCTCATGTACCCTGATCCCAAAACCAAAGTCTCAACCAAGAAAGAAATTTAAAAAATAATCTCACTTATGAACATAGATATGCAAAAATACTCAATAATATGCTAGCAAACTAAATACAAGAACACATGAAAAAAATCCTTCATTATCAAGTCAGCTTCATCCCAGAGATGCAAGAAGGGTACAACATACAAAAATCTATTGATATAATCCATCATGTAAATAAAATGAAAGAAAAAAACATATGACCAACTCATTAGATACTGAAAAAGCATTTAACAAAATCTGATACAACTTCATGATGAAGGTCTTGGAGAGATCAGTAGTACAAGAAACATATCTAAACAATATAAAAGCACCTGTCAGAATGGCTAAGTCCAAAAACACCAATGATACCATAAGCTAAAGAGGATGTGAAATAACTGTTCGGAATACAAACTTGTGCAACCACTTTCAACATCACTATGGCTCTTTCACAGAAAACTGGCAACCAACATACCCAAAAATCCAGAAATACCACTCTTGGCATTATAACAAAAAGACGCGCAATCATACTACAAAGATATATGTTCAACTATGTTCATAGAAGCATTTTTTTTGTAATAGTCAGAACCTGGAAACACCCTGAATACCCGTCAACTGAAGAATGGATAAAAAAAATGTGGAACATTCATATAGTTAGATTACTACTCAGTGGTAAAAAACAAAGAAATTTTAAATTCTGCATGCAAATAGATGGAACTAGAGAACACCGTCCTGAGTGAGGTAACTCAGACCCAAAAAGATGAATATGGTATTATGTACTCACTCATAAGTGGATATTAGCTATAAACAATGGATATTGACCCTATAGTTCATGATCCTAGAAGCTAAGTAACAAAGTGAACCCTAAGAAAAACATATAGATCCACTTGGAAATTCAAAATATACAAGATCAGCCACGAATTAGAAGATAATAAGGGGTGTCATGGTAAGGCTTGGGGATAGGAAAGAGAATGTAGATATGATATAATCTCAAAAGAAATATTTTGAAAAGTTGAAACAGGACTGATAGTCATGTGATTCAGTAACTACGGATTTATATTAGGGCACATCAAAGATTTCTCAAACCTTTTATCTCAGGGTGTATATTTAAAACCAGTAATAACAGTCCTGTTAGGCAGGGCTAAATTTTACTCAGATCTATTTTGGTTGAACTACTGTAACTATAGCAATTTGGCTTTATGACAAGATATGTTTTTTTTATCCAGATTCTTGATTATATGGCATGTGGACAACAAGAAATGGCCATCCGGGACATTTATGGAGCATCTAAAATTGATTACCTAATTACTAATTAGGTAATTACTACATAGCTAAACACTGATAATCTCAACTACTGTTGAAGTAGGAATTTTCTCAAACACTGTCCTGTCTCTCACTTTCTGCAATGTGAATCTACCAGCTTCAAGCTTGACCTATGTACTCAGTTATTGGACAGATTATTTTTCATTTATAAGCAACACTAAAAAACAGAGATGCTGGAGGTCGCTTACTACCTGGTCTATTTATCCTTTTCACAGACCAGTCAAGGCCCAGTCCTGAAGGAGTTGCAGGACTACCTAACCAGCACTGGGCAGCAGAAGGAGGATTAGGTGTTTAAAGCAATTATCAAGTACATAGCATGAGGCAACAACATTATAAATTCATAGTCTCCCATGCTAGAATGGCAAAACCTCCCCCTTGCCCAGGGAATTCACACTCAACAAAGCTCAGAGGCCAAGGGCCACTACCCAGGTCACCACACAAACTAACAGAACCTGTCTGGTTCATGGTCCATTGCCTTCTAAGCAGCTCATAACTCAGCCAACCTGCTTTTCCTGGTGCTCCCTTCAGCAGAAAAAGGGAATCCTTTAAAAAAACCAGCAAGGTACCGGTGCTCCTGATTACCTAGTAGAGTCCTTCATTACCTAGGATCACCCATCTGGGCTTCAAGACATTACCAGTTAACCTACTGGGTGAACAGAGATCAAATATCTCAGAGAGCAAAAGTACTCCAGGTTTGTCCTTGCACGCTATGGTGAGACAAGACCCTAATTTGTAGTTTAATATAATCTTCTATTCTCCCAGAGCACTTTCTGTTCTTCCTCCAAGGCACAGGGTCCTATGTGTACACATTCCAGTATACACTCAATGTCCAGTGTAGCCAACCCTTTACTTCATAACTGGGAGGTCCTGCACAGGTCACATTCAAACAATAATTGTGAAAAAGAGGCCATGGATTAGAACACAATAAAGGGTCCATGGGAACAGTTAGAAGCAAGACAGAAATTGTGAAACTAATGTAATTACAATATCAAAATATTACAGTTAAAAAGTTGAAACAAGCTTCATGGTCATGTGCTCCAGAGGCTAGGATCTCTATTAGAGCACACCAAATACAACTTACATCATTCTCTGAGGGTATACAATCATGTTAGGCAGGACCCACCCTTTTATGTAGTTGTAGTAGTTTGCTTGAAATACTGTAACGACAGTAATTTGGTTTAATAATAAGTTCAGTTTTTATGCAAATCCTTGAATGCATGGTTTGTGGTGTGTCACTACTCATTGCTAATGTCAACTACTGTAACAGCAGGAAAGCTTTCACCCTCTTTTTTACCCATCCCTTTTTCTGTTGTGACTATGCTTGTTTTACAGTTGGTCAGTGAACTAAATTCTTACACCTAAGAAACCTCTGCAGCTCAGAAACTCCCTTTGTCCCCTGGAACTAATCGTCAGTGAATCACACCATTGCAGCTGGTGGTAGCAGAAAGTTAGAAACAGTTTAATTATGTATTGCTAAATCAACAGCACTGTAGTTCTACCAGATTTTAAACTATTTGAAACATTTATAAGACAAACTTGAAAGTAGACTGCAATATTCAGAACTTCTAGAAACCATATCGTCAGTTTTACAATCTGTCTTCCCACTGCACACCAAAAGCATGGCTCTGTTTGTACACTGGACAGTGACATAACAAGCACAATATCCTCCCATACCAGGACTGCAGAGTCTCCCTCTCCCCAGGAAATCCATACACAGGGAGGATCAGAGTATGATATGGTTAAAATCTCGAGAAATTATTGTGAAAAGTTGAAGAAATTATTGTTAAAAGTTGCCTAAAACTAACAGAGATCTGTCTGCCTCTGCCTCCCAAGTGCTGGGATTAAAGACATGCACCACCATACCCAGCAATATATTCTAAATACTCTTCCTCTTCCCTGATCTCATCTGTAGGTGCTTCTGAGTGAGGGTTCCCAAGATGTACAGAGACTAATGAGAACCTCTATAACTATCAACCACAGCCACAAGAGAAGCTGGGCTCTTTGTTAAGTGCTTCAGTATTTATCTTACCATATTAATTTTTAAATAATAAAAATATCAGCAAATGTTTTGAAGAAGGCCACATCACTAACAAACAGGAGGTCCAGGAATCCTACCCATCTCTCTCCACCTACAAAGCTCTCCTCAGACCTCTAGGAACTGCCCTAGAATGAGCAGTTCTCACAGAGGACCAAACAAACAAAAACAGAAAACCAAACCTGAACGAGTACATATGAAAAGTCTCAGTATGAGCTGCAGGTTGAGTTTCCAGCAACAGCCAAGCCATTGGCAGAACCAGGATGTACAGAAGGGATTAGGAAGAAAATGCCATTTATACAGAACCAGTGGTAGGGGAAGAGGATGTGCTCACAGATGGAGTTCTAGGGCAATCACCTGATGAGTAACAGGATTTCCAAATAATAATTTTCAAAAGTTAAAATAATAAATTCAGACACTTGGTCCATTATATAAGAACCATACGAATTGTCTAGTCATCTCTCCAGGACCACATAAAACCTGAGAGAGCTTGGGAAAGGATTCTAGACACAAAAGGACACAGTCGAGAATGGCTTCTTGGTAGTAGCATTTTCTTGGGCAGGCTTTGTTTGCTAGAAGCAAGCAGAGGTGTGGCTCCTTTAAGAGAGGCTTCCTGATTCAGTATTAGTGGCAAAAACTGCATGGTGGCTCTTTAAAGAGGCCCTGCCATCAAAAAAGTGCCTGCTAGGTTAGACTCTCACAAAGATGGGGCCTGGGTTTGAAATGGCTTTAGTCTTGTCTCTTCACATGGACCTAGAAACTCTGCAAAGTTGTAGCAATAAATGTGGCTCCCATTAATACCTCTGCCATAAAGCTAGACTCTCAGGAAGCCAAGGAATGGGGCAGAGATAGCCACCAATGCTGCAACTTTAATCCTAGGCATGGTGCTTAGCAGATTAAAGATTGCTGTGGTCAGAAAAAGATAAGAGAAATACAGTAAATACAGATTCAGATAAAAAAAATACCTCTGAATGGTTTAAAGTGTGTTTAAAAATATATGTAGGCTTGGGAGAGAAAAGAAAAAAAAGAAAAAAGGATAAGGTCCTTAAAAAAGAAACAGAGTAATTTTTTTTAAAAGTCACATAAAGCATGACTCAGGAGTATTCTTACCAAAAACACAACCAAGACACCACTGAGAGAAAATACCAGAAAGTTCTAAATGAAGAGGAACTATGCAAAATAACTAGCCACAGTTTTTCCAAACAACAAGATCACAAAAAAAAAAAAACAATAATCTTTCACAAATCATGGGCAGAAAGAGAAACCTCAAGCAAATGCAATGTGGGCTTCTGGATCAAATGAAAGACAGACAAGACAATGAGGAAACACACTTGGTTGTGGAAGATTTAATGATGAGCTTCCAGCATGTCTGTCAATCTTCTAGTTTAGATAACTGCCTGTGTCCAGAAAGGATTAAGATTAGGGGAAGCTGGAAGGAGATTATGTAGAAAGCCTCAAGTGATAATGGTTCAGAGGTTAAGAGCACTGGCTGCTCTTGCAGAAGACATGATGGCTCACAATCATCTGTAACTCTGGTTCCAGTGAGTGTGGCGCCATCTTCTGGCCTCCTCAGGTACTAGACACCAAGTGCATACAAAGTACAAAGGACATATACAGGCAAGAAAACACACATAAAATTTTAATTTTTTTAAAAAAAGTATATGGAATCATTGTACAATTTTAAGTCTAATTTCAAAGTTAAAAGTGAAAACAAAAAAGTAGAGACTTACATGAAAAAGATCAAATATACGTATTCCACAATCTGCACTATTCTTAGCAAACTAAACCTACCTTAAAAGCTATTACTCCACTGTGTAGAATGACCTCAACACACACTGTGCAACTTCTCCATGAGAACTTGTGACAACTCTATGAACAGCTTCCTCTTCTGCATGGCTCATTGCATCACTGTGGCCAATGACAGAATCCCTTGCCTTGCAATTAGCTTCTGTCTGTCTTTTCTCCTACAATGGCAGTTTCTCAAAAGCAGAGAACTTCTCTTACCCCTGTATCTCAAGTAATTAGTACAATGACTAACAAAATACAAAAAAATATTAATGATTGAATGAAGCAATTCTACCATAGCCAAAAATCACGTTCTGTCAGACTTCATAAAAATGTGTTCCTAGAGACAAGTGGCCAGTTCAAAAAAAGTTGTAGGTAAATTGATTTTGGTGAGTCTACTCACAAAATTCAGTTCTAGTAATACTATCCAAAACACTGGATGTCATTTACCACATAAATATAATAAAATTTGTCAGAAGAAAAGTCATCCATAATCTTATGACTACACCACACACATACATATACACACCATCTACATCACACACACACCTACACACTACACCACACATATACCTACACACATCACAATACACCACACACATACATACACACGAAACACACCATACTACACCACACATACCACACTAAACCACACACACCATACACACACACACACACACACACACACTATAAAGAATCTTTAGAAAGCAGTTAGACCTGGGCATGGGCATAGTGGCACACACCTTTAATCTCAGCACTTGAGAGGCAAAGGCAGGCAGATCTCTTTGAGTTCAAAGCCAGCCTTGTCAACATAGAGAATTTCAGAACAGTCAGGGATACATAGAAATCATGTCTCAAAAATACAAAAGAAAAAAAAAAAGACAACAACATCAGCAGCAAGTAGTTAGTTTAACCAACCCAGAGAATAAAGAAGTTTTATGGAAAAATAAAGTAAAAATGAGCACTGCCTAACTAAGGTTTTCATTAATCTTAAAAATAGCCCAATTCCTTACTATTTTTAGAAGAATTATTTATGTGTGTGAGTGCTTCTATTTGCATGTGTGCCTGCACGAAAGAAGAGGGCATCAGTTCCCATTACAGATGGTTGTGAGCCACCATGTGGGTGCTGGGAATAGAACTCAGGACCTCTGGAAGAGCAGCCAGTGCTCTTAACTGCTGACCACTCCTCTAGCCCCAACCCCTTGTCATTTTAAGGCAAGAGATATTGCTCTATTTCTCCTTAAACCATACACCAAACAGAAAATAGCAAGTTAAACCACAACTTTAAATCACAAAGAAAACCAAAGCTCTTCAAGAATGGCCTGGGTCCCAAGAATGTAGGATCCAAAAATTGTGTATACAAAAGTCAAATCTATACTTTTTTTCAAAAACAATGTATCATGTCAAAGTTTGAAAACATCACTTTCTTTGCACATCGAAAATATGTAAGTTAATAAGACATAACAGGAGATGTACATATCTGGGTATGGCAGGTCTACAATCACAGAACTTAGGAGGCAGAGGCAAGTGAATGCATCAACTCCAAGCCAACGTGGGCCACACAGTAAGACCCTATCTCTGAAGAAAGACCAACTAACCAACAAGTGACCAGAGTGTGGCATTCTATAGCCATCTTCCAAGGTTTCAAATATCACTTTCAGACTGTTTAACTTCAGGATGATGCAGAGGGATCACAACAGCAAACATTTGGTTTCTGATGGTAATGACAACCTCTGAATTACTTTTATTTATTTACTTTTTATTTATTTTACAGCCCGACCGCAGTTTCCCCTCCTTCCACTCTTCCCATTCCCTCCCCCTCACCTCTGTGCCCCCAGTCTACTCCTGTTTCTGCTGCATTACTTTTTAAGTTGTCTTTCCTATCCTTGTGAGCAAAATAAAAAATACAACACATAGAGCTCACTCCTTGTTTCTTTCCTTTAGCCTTTTCCTCAACTGTTAGATTTCCCCAGACACACACGGAAATGTCCAGTATGAAGGAAGGAATGGAATGCTTTCACATTCGGTATTTAACTGGTGGTGATCCATTTTCCTGATTCCATGCTGGGATTAAAGTTCCTATGCACAGTTTCTTAAGTTTGTTTTTCAGGCTATTTAAGACAAATTTTTTAAATGAATTTATGAGTTCAAGCAGTAAGACCTTTGAGAGAGTTACAAAAATTGCATACTGCTTTTCAAAGCTTATAAATTGTACACTTTTATCTCTTTTGACAAGGTCAAATCACTGCATCCTCAAAAACATTGGACATTTTTAGTTTTACTGGAGATCAGAAGGCAAAGCATCCACCCTAGTCAGCCCTACAGGCCAGGGAGTGGTGGCACATACCTTTAATCCTAGGACTCAGAAGACAGTATTTATACAGTCCAAGAAACCTTACTTACTGTAACTTTCCCACTAATTTTATTCTTGGAAAATTCTTTTCCATTTTGACATAGCTATTGATATAGTTTCAGTGCCTTTGTTAAAGATACTACACATTTCAGACACAGACATTGGAGAAATAGAGATGGAACTGACCTGCAAGCCTCCTTCCCAAGAACTAGCTCTAGTAGTACCTGAAGATGCTATGCAAGCTGCCAAAGGAAAAGAGAAATCAACAGTCCTACCCAGCTATAAAACTTATGAACCTCAGCGATACCTTTCTGACAAGATACCCCCATGGTACAATAACAGCACAAGGGCACTTTATCACAGCAATGACCAACATCTGCCTAATAGAACTTAAGGTCTACTCAATAGGAGGGAATGCACACCCAGTACTAAAAACTTAGCCAATATCTATGGCTAGAGAGGTCCAAGACCCTAGGGGAGAACCCACAATTGCCAAAATCAATATAATTTCTAACAATACTCTAAATGCTTACTCTTATACCCAAAGATAAGGGTAACTCCCATCCCTCCACAAGAAAACCCTTCTTTTTGTAGTAAATAGAGAACATTATAGAGATATACAACTGGTTCACATGTAAAGAATATGTGATGGGCTGGAGAGATGGCTCAGAGGTTAAGAGCACTGACTGCTCTTCCAGAGGTCCTGAGTTCAATCCCAGCAACCACATGGTGGCTCACAACCATCTGTAATGAGATCTGGTGCCCTCTTCTGGCCTGCAGGTATACATGCAGGGAGAACACTGTATACATGGTAAATAAATAAATCTTTAAAAAAAGATAAAAAAAAAAGAATATGTGACCACAGGTGCTCAGTCCCAACTGGTTTTCCTACAATGTAACTCCTACTCCTAAGGCCCAGAAAAAAACATGGAAGAGGGGGAAGAAATTGGAAGAACCAGATGACCCAGGACACTTGTTGCTAGTATCTTCTAGACATGACAGAAAACTGTACCTATGAAATCTCAACAATACAGTTACCTAAACAAGACTTGCATAGTGATACCACCATTCGACATGCCAATGCACATGAGGGAAATTTCACAAAGCCCCACCCCTCGATGAAGAAAAGAGTTACATGCAACTCATGGTGGCTGACAGAGGGAGAATCATTTTTTCCCAAGAACAAGCATCCAGATAGGTTATCCAATCCCAAGTGGTCAACCCTTAACACGTGCACAGCAATATGGCTAAGATTAAAACAATGGCTTTGATGGCTGGATCCAGCCCACTCCTTAGCTTTATTCTGAGAGTCTAGCCTCATGGCAGAAGTACTGGCTGGAGTCATGTTTATTGCCATAACGCTATGGCGTTTCAAGGTCTCTACCACCACCAAAAAGCATGCAGTCAGCTTTTCATCAATACCATTTAAGGTTTGCAGCTAAAGCTGGGTCAGGAAGCCTCTCTTTTTTTTTCAAATATTTATTTACTTATTATGTATACAATATTCTGTCTGTGTGTATGCCTGCGGGCCACAAGAGGGCACCAGACCCCATTACAGATGATTGTGAGCCACCATGTGGTTGCTAGGAATTGAACTCAGGACCTTTGGAAGAGCAGGAAATGCTCTTAACGTCTGAGCCATCTCTCCAGCCCCAGGAAGGCTCTCTTAAATGAGAGTGCTTGCCTCTAGCAAGCAGAGCCTATCTGAGAAAGTGCTGCTATCAGCTGTGCTTAACTCTATTCTTTTCTATCTAGAATAACTTCCCCAGCTCTCTAAGGCTTTAAAGTGGATTTGGTCAGCCCCACATTGGCACAACATTCTGTTGACTGAGGTTTGTGTCCAACCAGGTCCCACATCTACTTAGTTCCAAGTAAACACATAGAGACCTACATTAATTATAAACTGATTGGCCTAGTAGCTCAGGATTCTTATTAACTCTTATGACTTATATTAGCCCATAAGACTTGTCTGTGTTAGCCATGTGGCTTGGTACCTTTCTTGACAAGGCAATCACATCTTGTTTGCTGTGTCTGGCTTCCTCTGTGTCTGGATGAAGCACTGTGAAGTGAAAGGATTACCTCCTCAAAGCTGCATACTGCTGACACTGTTTTCTCTAGAGGAATATAAATTTAAAATAAAACTAAAACTTCGAGTGGACAACTTTTTCTATATCTTCTTAAATGGGAGCAGATATTAAGCTAAAATGATACAGTCATTTCTCGCAAAGCTTAATCAGGCTTTTGTTTAATTAAGAAGAGCACAGAGACAATACTGCTTGCCTATTGTTTATCGATATCTAAATTTTTTACATTCCAAAATTTCTAAAATTCCTAATGAAAAGATGGTACTTTTCCAAGAAATATATAACTTACTCAATTATTTTGGTACTGACTTTTTGACATGGAAGTTTACATGCTAAGATTTTCTCTGAGATATAATCACAAAGAATACATTATTTCATATACTTAGTACAAATAGATTTATTCTTGATATAGTAATTATATCAGATGAGTCATAAATGTTTTAACCAAAATAATGAAAAAGAAAGCCTGAGGATAAGCTAATAATGTCAATATTGACTATTATCAAAATGTTCTCCAGGACCTGATTAGTAGAGAACCTCAGAGATGCCCAAAGGCTCCTGCACAATGGGTGATAGATCAGGGATGTGGAAAGGAATGCTGAGGACATACCATGTCTTCTGTGTAGACGAATTGTTAGGGTTCTGCCTGGGAGATGAAGGGAACCAATCCTAAACTATAATACCACTCCTACAGTAGCACCCTGATGTCTTCCCCAACCATCACCACCCAAGTTGTCATCCCCATAGAACCATTTAACAGTATGGTCATAAGAAAATTGTACAGAATTTCAAAAAGAGTTATCAAAGTAATAAAGCCATGCAATGCACATGTATGTATTAGTGAGAAAAATATGATGGTGCTATCATTGAATTTTACAGAAAAAGTACAAGTCATATCAAAAAAATTCTTGCAATTTTTATTTTTGATGAAAACTTGATGAATGTTCTGACTCAAAATGTGTCATAGAAGACTATATAAAAATAACCTTAGCAAGAGAAGATAGTTGTTTCTTAAGATAGGGATATATTAAGTCAGTGGTAAAGTCTTCTTAAAGATAAAAAAAAACAAGGTAAAAAGAAAGTGAGCATATTTCCTATGTCCATCTCCTTTGATCAACCAGACCCTGCACAGTTGACAAACCACCCAAAACACACGCTTTTCAACTCATGTCTTAATTTCCTTCTCTGCATGGGCTTGGAAGAACAAAAACAAGCAGGACAGCAAGCCCTTCATGTGACTGTGCAGTTAGAGGTAGTTAACTCCTTCCCTGTCCCCCCTTTCCCTTCATAATGTTCCTACTAGAAACATGTAGACCAGTTCTATAATTTGGAAAGTTCTGAGTCAAGCTGTCCACAGAATAGAGCTTCACACTTCCATGGTGTGCATGTGCACATACAGTTTTCTGCACACTGAGTTTACAAGCTATTGGTTTCTCATCATTCTCTAGTTAGTTAAGAAAGTTTTATATATATAATATTATATTATATTAATTATATAATTATTATATTAAATTATATAAATTATATATATAAATTAGGTGATCTTGTTCCTACAGCAGATCCAAGCCTCACCCTGGTCCAGCTGAAACAGTCACTGGCAGACAGGTTATGAAAGCATGGGTAAGGTTTTTACTTTCCCTAGTTGCTTTGCAAACAAACCCTGGTTATAATCTAGGACATAGATGAGTAGTTCCCAACTATCCTAATGCTGTAACCGTTTAATACAGTTCCTCATGTTGTGTTGACCCCCAACCATAAAATTACTTTCATTGCTACTTCATAACTGATTTTGCTAGTGTTATGAGTCATAAGTAAATTATTTGTGTTTTCCAGTGGTCTTCGACACATAGACAACCCCTGCAAAAGAGTTGTCCAACTTCCAAAGGAACCCACTAGTTGAGAACTGCTGACCTAGACACTTCTTCCAACACCATTGCCTTTCTAAAAATCTGTTCTTCCTGGGGCCCTCGGTTGCTTATGGGGTGAGTGTGAGTTTCTCCTCCTCCTCCTAAAGTAGAAGCTTTGAAGTTTTCCACTATTGAGAGTGATGCTGGCTGTGGGACAGCTACATATGATTTACAAAGTAGAAAATTCATACACCAGCAGTATTAGACTACTTGTGTGTAAGTCAATATTGTTCTCACATTTGCTATAATTTAATTATTTAGATCACTAACTACTGTTGAGGGAGCGGCAAGGCTGCGTCCCTAGCACCCGGCTGCCCGCATGGCTTATGCCCCAAAATAATTACATGGAAACTGTATTCTTTTAAACACTGCCTGACCCATTAGTTCCAGCCTCTTATTGGCTAGCTCTTATATACTGTTCTAACCCATTTCTAATATTCTGTGTAGCCCACGAGGTGGCTTACCAGGGAGGATCTTAACCTGCGTCTGTCTGGAGTGGGAGAATCATGGCGACTCACTGACTCAGCTTCTTTCTCCCAGCATCCTGGTCTGTTTACTCCACCCACCTAAGGGTTGGCCTATCAAGGGCCTAGGCAGTTTCTTTATTAATAAGAAATCACTCCCACATCAAACTACTTTATAAATAATACTGACATTCAAGTCAAATTCTGTGACATGAAATCTTGAGCCCATGGTTTTACTTCATTCATGTAGAAGGACATAAAGCAGACAACCTTATGAGGAAAACAAAACCCGATTAAGCATGAAACACAGGCTCTTCACTCCTGGAGAAAATGACGGACAATTGATAGACATGTATTTATCACACTTAAACAAGGGAATGCAGAAGAAAACATGGAAAGGCATTTAATGCTTAATACTGGTAAATCTTAGGAATTTCAATGCTTTCCTAATTTCCAAATCTAAGGAAAATTTTCCCCAAAACAATGTAACCGAGGAAAACCACATTCAGTTATGTCTGCTCTTGGTGAAGCCTAACATGGGTGAGCTTCTGAGTGCATTATAGTCAAACGTGCTCATTTCCATCAGAAGATGAGTACCCCACATAGCCGCTAAGAAAAATACTGAGTAGGAAACAGTAAGACTGTTTTATTAGTTTACTGTGTCAAATGATTTAATTGGGTTTTCTAACCAAAGTGTGCACTGGCTGAAGTAAAAATATGGGAATCATCAAGATAACACAAAATCCCTTGCTCCAGCTGGGGTACTATGTGCACTGTACCCCTGTGTCAGGCCCAAGGAGCATCCCTGTCACTTCCATCTGCGGTGGACACAAAATAAGGTGGGTGACCTCTATGACCACATTTTCAACACATCTGAAAGCTAAGCACAGTTCTCTCCTGAAGATACATCCAGCTGTTGGGTTTATGATGCTTTCCACCAGGGAAAGTGCAGAGAATCTACTGTGGACGCAGATATGAAGAAAGGTATGTCTATATACTGAGGTTTCCACATATAGATATAGGAGTGGGAGCATGATTAATAAAAACTCAGAGACAGGTATTAGGGTTCAACCTGAAGACCAGAAAAGCAAAGCAGTCAGTCACTGGCTCTGACCTTAACCATGGTCCAGAAATGGTGATCTTGCCTCCATGAAGTCTCAGAATGAGACTGTGACTGAGAGCTGTCTCCTCCCATTTTATAATCATCTCTAATTCTGGGATTAAGGGGATGAACCACTACTGTTTGGTTTCTATGGTAAACTAGTGTGGCTACTGGGATTAAAGGTGTATGTCATTGTAACTACTGGGATTAAAGGTGTATGTCATTGTAACTACTGGGATTAAAGGTGTATGTCATTGTAACTACTGGGATTAAAGGTGTATGTCATTGTAACTACTGGGATTAAAGGTGTATGTCATTGTAACTACTGGGATTAAAGTATGTGTAATTTGCTGCATAGTCAGTAAGACTGGCCAGTGTGGCTGTTCTACTTTTCCAAGCTTCAGGGAAGCTTTATTTTTAAAAATACAAATAAAGCGACACTACAGAAGTTTGTCTTAAGACCTAAAAAATTAGCTAAATGTGAAAGCAGAAATTCTACTAATGAGACCAAAAATATTTCTCATGCAGTAGGTGTAAACAGATCCATGGCCTGCCTTCAGTTCCCCACACCTGGTCAAGGGTAAGATATCCTTAGAGTTCACAATGGGAATTTTAATTTTGTGTTGGTTTTTATGATAAAATGTATGCATCACCCAATTGTGAAATACATCTAAATAACTACTTCTAAATGAAGCACAGCCACACAAATTCCTGCCCAAAGCTCTAACTCTTTAGGTGCAAGGAATGTAACTTGGACAGGAATTAGTTGGGAAAATAAGATAATACCTAATTTAAAGATATGCTCACAGCAAGTTAAGGGCAGAGAACATACACTTACTAAAAATAGAAGTCAGTTAGCTATATAGCTGGCTCAGTGCATGGCATTCTGAAGGGCATTGCATCAATTCTGCACACCAACATAGCATTAAGCAATGAAGGGAACCATGAATAGCAGTTAAGTTAGTACAAACAGCTTTATCCTGCTAACTTACATTTTCACAGGTCAAGAAGGTTGGCCAGTTCTTTCACGGCCACTGTGCTTGGATGGCATTGCAGTATTGAACCTTTGCATATCATCTTTATATTTATAAATATCTTTACATTGCAAAGCAGTTAGCAATCTCTATCATTTGTATGCTAGATTTTTATGTAGATTGTTTTAACACTATTGGTGGTGGTGCTTTAGAGCAGCAGATCTCCACCTTCTTAAATCTGTGACCCTTTACTATAGTTCCTTATGGTGTGGTGACCCCAAACCATATTTCACAGTGTACTGTTATTTTGCTTGTGTTTTAACAAACAAAGCTTGTCTGAAAATCGTAGTGCAGAGCTAAACCACTAGAAGCCAGGGAGTGGGGGCTCACACCTTTAATCCCAGCACTAGGGAGGTAGATAGGACTAGACAGGACTAGAAGGAGGGAGGAGTCAAGATCACTGCAGTCTGAAGGTTTAGTGGAGACAGATAAAGTCTGGAGATGCAATCTGAGGACAGGATTGCCCCTCGGTTTGAGCACTTGTAGAAGTAAAAACTCTCCAGTGGCTGGCACTCTGCTTCTCCGATCTTCAGCATTAACACCCAGTATCTGACATTTGGTTTTTATTATTAATAACAATTAGAATTCATGCTACATCATTGCTACTGTATAACTACAATTTTGCTTCTGTTATGAATTGTAAAGAAAATATCTGATATGCGGGATATCTGATATGTGTCCCCTGTGAAAGGGTCATTCAGGCCCAGGAGGTAATGACCCATGCATGGGCTTAGAACCACGAGCTGGAATCTTGTAAAGCAGCCCTCTACCACTGAGCTACACTTACGGGCCACACTTATTCTTCTTTTCTTTTCTTTTCTTTTCCTCTCTCTCTCTCTCTCTCTCTCTCTCTCTCTCTCTCTCTCTCTCTTTCTCTTTGCCTGTCCTGAAACTTGCTCTGTAGACCAAATTGGCCTCAAACTCACAGAGATCCACCTGCCTCTGCCTCCCAAGTGCTTGGATTAAAGGCATGTACCGCCACTGCCAGGCTCCTATTCTTATTTCCAGGGGGCACAAACATACTCAGGTTTTGTAATCTCAAGGGATTATGAGGAACAACTTCTACTGTTCCACACAGTAGTACAATGACTATAGTTAACAAAAATTAAGTGAAATGTTTCCAAGTCAATAGCAGAGAGGATTTTGAAAGTTCCTAGCACAAACAAAAAAATATTTGAGGTGATAGATACACCACTTACCTTGACATGATCATTAACACTGTGTACATGCATTGAGATAGCTCATAATACCCCATAACTATAAATCCTATGTAGCAAATAAAATCAAATATAGCCAAGAGTTGTCATATACATCTCAAACCCAGCATTTGGGAGGCAGAAGAAGGTGTATCTTAGTTCCAGGTCAGCCTGAACTACAACAATGAGACTCTTGTTCAAATAAATAAACTGCAACTATAAGGCTAGTGGAAGGGTTTCAAAATGAAAGATGGTTGACATCTGCAAACAAACTGGGGCACAATGAGTGTAGCATTCCATTAACGGGCTCATCCAAGCAGTGGTTCCCCAGCCTCTGGGGTCCTTCATTTCTCCTCTCCTGCATCCTTAATCTTCCATGGGTCTAACAGCACAGTTTAGCCCTAAGTTTAGGCAAGCAATACTGACTATGACTTAGATTCAGCACTCACACAAGTAGTAAAAGTTCAGAAAACAAGTGTTCATCCAAAAATGAAAGACAGACAGACAGGCCTTCCAAGAATGAGAAGTCTTGAGGGAAATGGGTCATATCTGAAGGACAGATAAACAATAGGCCGGAAAGGCCTGAGATGTAACTCTGATGTCAAAGTGCCTGGGCACCTGGAAGAGGAGAAGGGAGTTAGGAGCTGGGGGGGGAGGAAGAGGAGGAAAAGGGGAAGAAGGGGAAAGAGGAGGAGGAGGAAGACATAGCCAAAGTTTTATGAATCTCCACATGGTCTATTCAGAGTCACAAAAAATAAAGTAGTCAGGGCATGGTGGTGTATGCCTTTAATCCCAGCACTTGGAGGTGGGGGTGGGTGTCAGATATAATTTTGCTGAAAGATTCTGAAGACCACGACTCAAGTATCTCTAGGAGCCAGGCTACTAAGTATTTAAATGCACTATATGATTCATGTGTAACTTCCCAGCTACTGACTTTGATCACTAAACTAAGGAGACACATATCCACTGAGCCACTTTTCAGGTTCTTTCACTCACACGGGCTCAATGAACATACACAGAGCCAGCAATACATTTTGGTGACTTTCTTCAGGTGAGGCAAAATACTGTTAAGAGATGAAGATGATGAGCAAGGAAATGAGGGAGGAGACTATCGCTGACTGAGTAACAATTTTATCATTATTTCAAAATTAATCTTAAATTTGTAAAAGATATTCTAAGGAAGAGCTCAATAAACTAAATTGCTCTAAATGTATATTCTGATATGCATATTCCAATAGCAGACCATGGAGACAGCTCTGTCAGTCAAGTGGCTGCAGCACAAGCATTAGGATGTGCTGGCTGCTTTTACATCAAAGTTGACACACAAACTAGAGTTACCCGGAAAGATGGAACCTCCACAATATTCAGCTATAGGGCATTTTCTCAATTAACTGTTGATGGGGGAGGATCCAGTCCATTGTGAGTGGTGCCATCCCTGAGCTGCTGGTCCTGGGTTCTATAAGAAAGCAAGCCGTGATGAGCAAGCTATTAAGTAGCACCCTTCATGGCCTCTGCATCGGCTTTTGACTCCAGGTTCCTTAGTGTGTTTGCTTAAAATGTTAATAAGTGTTACCCTGTAAGGAAAAGCACATAAATTGATCTTACCAAACCAGTATCTTCCCATTCCTTTTTTCAAAATGGTATGCACATTCACAGACATACATAGAAACAAATGTAATAAAACAAATTTTAAACACAAAATAAATTTCTTCATGATTTACTTTCAGTAAATGCTATGTCATTTTATATACCTATAACCAGGTGATATAACCTATGTTAGGCAAAAGGGGATGACAAGTGGGAAAAAGTGCTAGAAGCCCTCATCTGGACATTCCGAATGGACCTTCAGAGATACTCCAAGCTCAGCGGACTCAACCCAATTTCCCCACACTTACTGTTGGGAGATGGAGTCCTACAAGAGTTTTTAAGAATAAACAGATTTACAGGAATCCACACAGCCCACTCGGCAATACTAATCCAGAAAGCTAAATAAACCAGTTAGCTGTTTTAGGAACCATGCTGAAGGAAAACTGTCCTACACCAGACCAGCTTGATTCTCCAGAGACTTTTGAGGTCAAGGGTAGGAGAAAAAAAAACTGGGCCATGCAAATTTCTTTTCTCATCTGTGCTCAAGGGGACAGTGGATAGGAAGGAGCCTTGTAATCTTGAATCAAGTTCTCTAGTCTTAATTGAAGACAATTTTAGTTTTGTTTTAATCACTTCCTAAAGTATGTTTGCTAGCATGGAAGAGGCAAAGAAAATGAAACATTGTTTAACAGCTGACTCACATGAAGTAGAGTGGTTTGACAGCATGGCCAACACTGTACTCACTGAGGTAAGTTACATCAGAAAGCACGCTGGTTCAGTGGGATAAATCTGAACATTTGAGCACATGATTTTAGTTGAAACCTAAAACTTCATATGTGTCTTTGCATGTTTGCATATGTGCAGGCACACATGTGGGGATATGCATGTACATGACTGTGTGCTTGCATGTGGTAGGCTGGGGTTGATGCTGGGATGTGTCCTCAATCACTCTTTCACCTTAAGTAAGGTAGGGGATGTCTCTCCATTAACCCCAGAGCTTACTGATACAGCTAGTCTCAGTCAGTAGTCAGCTGCTCTGGGGATCCCTGACTCTGTCTCACAAGGCTAGAATTACAGGCAAGCCTCCACATCCACCAGCATTTATGTGGGTTCTGGGGGTCCAAATTCTGCCCCACACACTGCATAACAAACATTTTTTTTAAAAAGGGGGTGGTGAGAAGGCTCAATGTTAAACACAAGTTCTATATATTCCTAGCAGCTGGGAACTTAACTATTTAGATCAAGCTAGCCTTAAATTTTTGATGATCCTCCAGCAGCCTGTACCTCCAGAGCTCTGGGATCACAGGCATATGTCACCCTGTTGAACTAAGAAATTAATAGAGAAAGACACTATTAGACAAATTTCTACTGTAACCAAAAAAGTTGAATTTTCTATTACAGTCATTTTATATTACAAAAACTCTTGAACCAAGTCAACAAAGACACAGAAACCATTCGTTGTACCATTATTTACAATGTGGTATAATTGTTTGGACTGTATGTGTAGTCAGTGTTTGCCCAAATCACCATTCTCCAAATATCGGCAAGTGAAAGACTTCAAGGAAATTTCCCAACCAACTATTTGGACTTGAAGTGACTCAGAAGGCCACACATCTCCTAGGAGTAGATGTATAGCATGTGTCTTTATATTAACACAGAAAATGCTTTTATCTCTCCTTTGAAGCAGTTTAATTTAACTTAACAATACCTTGTAAAAATAACTTCAGAGAAGGAGCCTAGCATTATTAACCATCTGGAGGTGGAGTGGGTACACACCTGAGGACCAGTGAGTGACACGTGCTTGCACAACAGTGTTGAGACTTTCACTGTGCTGGTGCTCTGACATGGGTATCAGACAAAAAATTATCAGGATCAGTTTTCAGAAAACTGGAGACATGTGGATCTCTGTGAGTTCAAGGCCAGCCTGGTTTACATAGTGAGTACCAAGACAGCCAAAGCTACATAGCAAGACCTTGTCTCTACGAAGTAATGTGGTCCTCTCAACAATGTTTTCTTCATTTTACTGGCACACCTACAGGTTTCTTACCCTCTTCTTTTAGTCTTTAAAACAAAAACTCACTTCTAAGACAAAGTGTGAGGTAGTCCCTTCTACTGCTAAATTATATAGAAGACAATTTTAATTGTGTTGTCCTGTAGCCAGAGCAAGGGTACCATTTGCTAAAAGTAATGGAGAAACTCAGGCACTTTGAGGACTCAGAATAGCTACCTTATTTCCTTTGGAGGTGAACGGTAAAAGAGAAAGCATCAACTAAGGCCTGTTAGAAATCAGTAACCCTGGCATGCATGCTGCTTAGGTTTCATCAACTGTGAAATGGAGAAAATGACTTTAGAATATAAGCTTATGCTGAAATAAGAAAAACACCTAGATCAGAGATCAGTTTCCTCCCTCTTATTGCTATGGCTACATGGAATGCCCTATTTCCATTACGAAAGGTGTCTGAGAGGTAGCTACATGTATATATTCAGTCCATACACACTAGGGGATGTATCTAGTCTTTCTGGGTGCTGTTTAGAACTAAAAATCAGGTTTATAACTACCAACAACCCATCCCTTCCCAAGAACTAATAAATATTGCAGAAACTCAAGAATGACCCAACATATTACCAAGAGGTCCTTCTGAGTGATGCATAGTTATTGTACCAGGATTACTAATTCCTAATAGGCCTCTGCTGTCGCTTCCCTCGACCCTAGTCATCCTCTTCAGGGAGAAGGCAGGAGAGATTCACCTTGATTCACCCCGCTGTCGACCAAATGTGGAAAATTCTTTAAGCACGGCTACTTTTCCATTTTGTCTAAACACTGAAATCATCTGAGGAACTTTCCAAACTTTAAACGACCAAGTCACACCCCAACCATGCACATCACAATATCTAAAGGGGTGGGGCCAGTCACCTATACTTTTCAAAGTGTCCAGTATGGTCCAAGATGAAGCCAAGGTTGATACCTGCTATGCTGGATCGCCCCTCTTGATTTCGAGTGACTTCTGCCTTAAGTGAAATCAGAAAAGCCAACCTGGACCAAGTCAGAACCACAGCCATGCTCAGAAGGTACAGTGGGATCCCAAACACAGGGACAGCACAAGTGCTGCACTGAGCTCCACCAAGGGTTACCCCGCACCTCACTGGACGACCATGCTTTCAAACAGCTTGCCCTTCCAGCAAAAATAAGTTGGTTAATTTTAAAGGTACCATTCTCTGTATTTGTCTCTACTCATTAGAATATTCTTCAAAAAAAAAAAAGAGGCAAATCTCTTGAGAAGGACAGAGAATGTGTGCACTCCGACCCAACACAAACTACAGAGGAGCTCTAATCCCCCTGGCTGCCTAGAAAGCACCTGCCCCAATCAGGCGGGAAAGAGCCCAGCCCACAGTGACTGCACCTGCCAAGCCTTGCCTGCCCCTCCTACCTTCCAGCAGCTCCTCCAAGCTGGTGACCTTCCTACTGCAGTCCAAGGTGTAGGTAGTGCAGACGCCCTGAGGCAGGTTCACATTGTCAGAAAACGAGCAGGTCAGCTCTTTGAGGAGCGAATCAAAGGAACTGAAACAATCATTGGAGATGGCAAAGACCAGGCCATTGAAGTAGTGGTCTCCATTCCAGTAGAAGCGTGCCTTCTTGGCCTTCTTCTCCGAGCTTAAGACCTGCAAGGTCCGCGTGCAGTAGAAGCTGTAGTGAGCACTGTGTGCCGGGCTGGGGATGAGCCAATTGCCCTTGGGGCCAGAGATGCTGCTGCCCCCAGAGGAGCTGGGATCCCCTTTCCGCGACCCTGGCAGCGGCCTTTTGTCCCGTTCTTCAAAATGCTCCAGCTCAATTCCCCTGGTGCTGGCCATCGCGGTTGCTCAGAGAAAGCTCTCCACGAATGAATAAATTAATGAAGGAACGTCCCCACAGCCCCAGCCGCAGCGCGCCGTGATCTGGGCGCTCCGGCCTTAAAGCATTGGGACACCTGGCTCGAACACGCGGGCCATGCTCGCAGGTGGGCCCGCTCAGCCAGCTAAAAGCGGTGGCGGCTTGTAGCTGCCCAGCTCATTATCCCGCCCACCCTCTCCGTCACCGCTGCCAGTGGGGAGCCCCACGCCCCCCAAGTGCCTCCTTCGCCGGGCCACGCCTCACAAATAGCGCGCGGGCAGCGGGCCAGGAACCACTAAGTTGAACGGCCCGAGGCTTGCTCCAGTTCGCGTCCAGCCCGCACTCGCTATCCAGCGCGCTGAACGGAGGAAGGAAGCGGAGGGGGTGTGGTGAAGCGCGAGCGTGGGCCAGGCGCCTTGGGGCTGTGTTGCGCGGCCTGGGGTCCCGGGATCCTGTCGCCACCTCGCCCGCTCCTGAGCCCGGTCCACGGCCAGTGAGAGGCCAGGCTGACCGGGGATCCTCACGCAGCGCTGGGTCCCTGAGGGAAGAGCGCAGCCGCCTCCCACGGGCGCACGCTTGCGGGCATTCGCACTTGCGGCTGCCTGGCAGAGCCTGGACCCGTGAGGACACCTTCTGTCCCTCTTGGGATACCACAAACCACAGGGAGAGGGAGGTGGTGTGGAAGAGGACGGCGCCACGTGACGAGCGGCTGGACCGTTCATGGAGGCCCCGCCCTCCAGGCAGCTGGAGCTGCGTGCTCCCGGGCGTGGAATCGCGCTGGGCAGCTGTGGGGGCTAGCTTAACCAGGCTAGCCAAGAAACTACAAAGGAAGGAGACTCAAGGGCAGCAAGCACATACTTTTTAAAAAAAAAAAAAAAAAAAGCAAAGAGCCTTTATTTTATATGTTTGCAAACTCGATCTCTCCTTTTACCTAACTTATTGGAATAATCGAAGAGCCCTGAGCTCAGTTAGGGTTGTTTTTTTTTTATTTTTTTGTAATATAATTTTTTTATTGAAAAAAAAATTTCCGTCTCCTCCCCGCCTCCCATTTCCCTCCCCCTCCTCCCACTCTTTTCCCCCTCCCCCCCATCCTCTCCCCCTCCCTCTCCAGTCCAAAGAGCAGTCAGGGTTCCCTGCCCTGTGGAAAGTCCAAAGAACTCCCCACCTCCATCCTGGTCTAGGAAGGAGAACATCCAAACTGGCTAGGCTCCCACAAAGCCAGAACGTGAAGTAGGATCATAACCCAGTGCCATTGTCCTTGGCTTCTCAGCAGCCCTCATTGTCCGCCATGATCAGAGAGTCCGGTTTTATCCCATGCTTTTTCAGTCACAGTCCAGCTGGCCTTGGTGAGCTCCCAATAGATCAGCCCCACTGTCTCAGTGGGTGGGTGCACCCATTGTGGTCCCGACTTCTTTGCTCATATTCTCCATCCTTCTGCTCCTCATTGGGACATTGGGAGCCCAGTCTGGTGCTCCAGTGTGGGTCTCTGTCTCTATCTCCATCCATCGCCAGATGAATGTTCTATGGTGATATGCAAGATATTCATCAGTATGGCTATAGGATAGGGTCATTTCAGGTTACCTGTCCTCAGCTGCCCCAGGAACTAACTGGGGACATCGCCCTGGGCACCTGGAGCCCCTCTAGGTCCAAGTCTCTTGCCAACCCTAAGATGGCTCCCTTAATTAAGATATGAGCAAGCACATCCTTAAACCGCCTCTGGTGGGGGGGGGGACCTAGACCAACCTAGGGCAGAAATACAAAAGTATAGCACTAGGTTTAGACGTGATGGTTTTTTTTTTATAAACGACCCATGCATTGTTTTATTTAGAGATCCTTTCGGCGGGGGGGGGGGGAATCCTTCACAATTGCTATGAAGATTCGCTAACACGCTATTTCCAGTAACTTTGAATGAATAAATGACTAGAAGTTATTGGTTTGGGGAAGGTCGCTTTAATCATCTATTTGTTGAAAGCTTGCCATTTGGCAGGCATTAATCAGTCCCATCATTGGGGATGTTCATGCAGAGAATAGAACCCCTGGGCTCTTCCCCAAGTGTTCAATCTGAACTCACAGAAATGGACTGACAAACATCTACCATGCAAAAATCTTTTCCTTAGCTGTGTGTGGTTCACAATAAAAGCGTATTTAGTTATTTCACTTTGGCGTTGTAGCTCAGACATTTGGCCCTAATCTGACATAAGAAATTAATGATTCAGCACCTGGTTGTTCAGTGGTGATGGGGAAACTGTCCTTTAAGGTAGGATGTCAAAAGAGCTGGAGTCCTGGAACCATGTGAAACAGGAATGGGTGGGAACACAATCTTCAATACCATCGAAGCAAATCACTTTTCATAGGGATTTAATGAATATGATACAGATCAAGACCTCGCTGGCCACAACTTGAGAGCTGATGGAGGTAGAGGGAAAAATTGTTCCATGGGAATCCAAGATGACTCAGTAAGTAAGGGTACTTGCTGCCAACTCTGATCACTTAGGTACAATGGCCAGAACCCAAATGGTGGAAGGGAAGCATATATTCCTGCAAATTATCCTCTGCCCTCTGCATGCATGCCATGGCAAACAGTGCAGTAAATAAATGTAAAATCTATTTTTAATTAATTAATTAAAGATTTCTGCCTCCTCCCCGCCACCACCTCACATTTCCCTCCCCCTCCCCCAGTTAAGTCCCCCTCCCTCGTCAGCCCTAAGAGCAGTCAGGGTTCCCTGCCCTGTGGGGAGTCCAAGGAACACCCACCTCCAACCAGGTCTAGTAAGGTGAGCATCCAAACTGCCTAGGCTCCCAAAAAGCCAGTACATGCAGTAGGATCAAAAACCCATTGCCATGGTTCTTGAGTTCTCAGTAGTCCTCATTGCCCACTATGTTCCTGTATTCCAGTTCTGATGCAAACAAATTGGGGGCAGGTAGGCTTTAAAAGAGGCAACCACTAATTAATTTGGATTGCTTTATAACTTAAAATTTATAGAACCATAACAGATTTTCCTCTTTCATGAAATTGTAGAATTTCTACAGTAAGATGGTTAAAACTAGGATTTCCCTTTTTGGGATT
>CAWTZB010000025.1:0-38284 GCA_963919705.1 Alexandromys oeconomus | reverse complement strand
GAACACAGATATGGCCTTGTGTCTCTCATCCTTGCCAGTCAAGCCGAGTTTCGTTTACCGATCTTCAGCAGGCTTCATGCCTAAGCTCGCTCTATAGGACCATGGGTGCACCCATCTCCAGTAGACCTCATCAATATCTCATATCACCTCCCTCCTAGCACACATTGATTTGTTCACGCCCTCGCCCCACCCTCGCCCCGCACCACCCCAGCCACCGCCTAAGCCCAAGCCTAATTCCAAGCCCCAGCCCCAGCCCAAGCCCTAGCCATGCAAAAGCTCCTTAATGCTTTATGCTTCTACCTCCGACCCTTGAGGTCCAGTCCCCCAATATCCTCGATTGCCATGCAGTACAAGCCCTGCCACTGATGCAGAAGGCCTGCACCCATTTTCAAGTCTGTCTGATCCTTGAGATCAAGTCCTCTCATTCCATCCATAATCTGCATTAAAGCATGAGCAGCTGAGTCCTTGTTTGACCGACTTTGTGCTGCCATCTCAAAGAGATGCCAGATATCTTTCCCCCTCAACTACCTCCTCCAACTAACTGATTCATCCCAGCACACAAATCAGCAGGTGCTAACTGCCTGGGAACCTATAGCCCACGTCAACAGTGAAGGAGGTAGAAAGAATGGAAATATAAACATATAAACCTCTAAATCTGATCTTCAAGATCTAGTTCCCTGTCTCTATCCTAAGATTGTCAGTGGAACACACAGGTCACTGCTGCCAGTGATATTGTAGGACGAACACAGATATGGCCTTGTGTCTCTCATCTTTGCCAGTCAAGCCGAGTCTCGTTTACCGATCTTCGGCAGGCTTTATGCCTAAGGGATCGATCTATAGGACCATGGGTGCACCCATCTCCAGTAGACCTCATCAAAATCTCATATCACCTCGCTCCTAGCACACATTGATTTGTTCACGCCCTCGCCCCGCCCTCGCCCCGCCCCACCCCAGCCACCGCCCAAGCCCAAGCCCAAGCCCAAGCCCCAGCCCCAGCACCAGCCCCAGCCCCAGCCCCCGCCCCAGCCCTAGCCCTGCAAAAGCTCCTTAAGGCTTTATGTTTCTCCCTCCGACCCTTGAGGTCCAGTTCCCCAATCTCTTCGAATGTCATGCAGTACAAGCCCTGCCACTGATGTAGATGGCCTGCCCCCATTTTCAAGTCTGTCTGATCCTTGAGATCACGTCCTCTTGTTCCATCCATAATCTGCATTAAAGCATGAGCTGCTGAGTCGTTGTTTGACCTACTTTACGCTGCCATCTCAAAGAGATGCCAGATATCTTTCCCCCTCACACCTCCTCCAACTAACTGATTTGTCCCAGCTCATAAATCACCAGGTACTAACTGCCTGGGAACCCATAGCCCACGTCAACAGTGAAGGAGCTAGAAAGAATGGAAATATAAACATATAAACCTCTAAATCTGATCTTCAAGATCTAGTTCCCTGTCTCTATCCTAAGATTGTCAGTGGAACACACAGGTCACTGCTGCCAGTGATCAGTGTAGGATGAACACAGATATGGCCTTGTGTCTCTCATCCTTGCCAGTCAAGCCGAGATTGGTTTACCGATCTTCGGCAGGCTTCATGCCTAAAGCCTCGCTCTATAAAACCATGGGTGCACCCATCTCCAGTAGACCTCATCAATATCTCATATCACCTCCCTCCTAGCACACATTGATTTGTTCACGCCCTCGCCCCGCCCTCGCCCCCGCCCCACCCCAGCCACCGCCCAAGCCCAAGCCCAATTCCAAGCCCCAGCCCCAGCCCAAGCCCTAGCCCTGCAAAAGCTCCTTAATGCTTTATGCTTCTACCTCCGACCCTTGAGGTCCAGTCCCCCAATATCCTCGATTGCCATGCAGTACAAGCCCTGCCACTGATGCAGAAGGCCTGCACCCATTTTCAAGTCTGTCTGATCCTTGAGATCAAGTCCTCTCATTCCATCCATAATCTGCATTAAAGCATGAGCAGCTGAGTCCTTGTTTGACCGACTTTGTGCTGCCATCTCAAAGAGATGCCAGATATCTTTCCCCCTCAACTACCTCCTCCAACTAACTGATTCATCCCAGCACACAAATCAGCAGGTGCTAACTGCCTGGGAACCTATAGCCCACGTCAACAGTGAAGGAGGTAGAAAGAATGGAAATATAAACATATAAACCTCTAAATCTGATCTTCAAGATCTAGTTCCCTGTCTCTATCCTAAGATTGTCAGTGGAACACACAGGTCACTGCTGCCAGTGATATTGTAGGACGAACACAGATATGGCCTTGTGTCTCTCATCTTTGCCAGTCAAGCCGAGTTTCGTTTACCGATCTTCGGCAGGCTTTATGCCTAAGGGATCGATCTATAGGACCATGGGTGCACCCATCTCCAGTAGACCTCATCAAAATCTCATATCACCTCGCTCCTAGCACACATTGATTTGTTCACGCCCTCGCCCTGCCCTCGCCCCGCCCCACCCCAGCCACCGCCCAAGCCCAAGCCCAAGCCCAAGCCCCAGCCCCAGCCCCCGCCCCAGCCCTAGCCCTGCAAAAGCTCCTTAATGCTTTATGTTTCTACCTCCGACCCTTGAGGTCCAGTTCCCCAATCTCCTCGAATGTCATGCAGTACAAGCCCTGCCACTGATGTAGAAGGCCTGCCCCCATTTTCAAGTCTGTCTGATCCTTAAGATCACGTCTTCTCGTTCCATCCATAATCTGCATTAAAGCATGAGCTGCTGAGTCCTTGTTTGACCTGCTTTGCGCTGCCATCTCAAAGAGATGCCAGATATCTTTCCTCCTCCAACTAACTGATTTGTCCCAGCTCATAAATCACCAGGTACTAACTGCCTGGGAACCCATAGCCCACGTCAACAGTGAAGGAGCTAGAAAGAATGGAAATATAAACATATAAACCTCTAAATCTGATCTTCAAGATCTAGTTCCCTGTCTCTATCCTAAGATTGTCAGTGGAACACACAGGTCACTGCTGCCAGTGATGCGTGTAGGATGAACACAGATATGGCCTTGTGTCTCTCATCTTTGCCAGTCAAGCCGAGATTGGTTTACCGATCTTCGGCAGGCTTCATGCCTAAGGCCTCGTCTATAGAACCATGGGTGCACCCATCTCCAGTAGACCTCATCAATATCTCATATCACCTCCCTCCTAGCACACATTGATTTGTTCACGCCCTCGCCCTGCTCCTGCCTCCGCCCCGCCCCACCCCAGCCCCCGCCCAAGCCCAAGCCCAAACCCCAGCCCCAGCCCCAACCCCAGCACCAGAACCAGCAGCAGCCCTAGCCCTGCTATAAGCTCCTTAAGGCTTTATGCTTCTACCTCCGAACCTTGAGGTCCAGTTCCCCAATCTCCTCGAATGTTATGCTGGACAAGCCCTGCCACTGATGCAGATGGCCTGCCCCCATTTTCAAGTCTGTCTGATCCTTGAGATCAAGTCCTCTCATTCCATCCATAATCTGCATTAAAGCATGAGCTGCTGAGTCGTTGTTTGACCTACTTTGCGCTGCCATCTCAAAGAGATGCCAGATATCTTTCCCCCCCCCCTTACCTCCTCCAACTAACTGATTCGTCCCAGCACACAAATCACCAGGTACTAACTGCCTGGGAACACATAGCCCACGCCCAAGCCCAAGCCCAATTCCAAGCCCCAGCCCCAGCCCAAGCCCTAGCCCTGCAAAAGCTCCTTAATGCTTTATGCTTCTACCTCCGACCCTTGAGGTCCAGTCCCCCAATATCCTCGATTGCCATGCAGTACAAGCCCTGCCACTGATGCAGAAGGCCTGCACCCATTTTCAAGTCTGTCTGATCCTTGAGATCAAGTCCTCTCATTCCATCCATAATCTGCATTAAAGCATGAGCAGCTGAGTCCTTGTTTGACCGACTTTGTGCTGCCATCTCAAAGAGATGCCAGATATCTTTCCCCCTCAACTACCTCCTCCAACTAACTGATTCATCCCAGCACACAAATCAGCAGGTGCTAACTGCCTGGGAACCTATAGCCCACGTCAACAGTGAAGGAGGTAGAAAGAATGGAAATATAAACATATAAACCTCTAAATCTGATCTTCAAGATCTAGTTCCCTGTCTCTATCCTAAGATTGTCAGTGGAACACACAGGTCACTGCTGCCAGTGATATTGTAGGACGAACACAGATATGGCCTTGTGTCTCTCATCTTTGCCAGTCAAGCCGAGTTTCGTTTACCGATCTTCGGCAGGCTTTATGCCTAAGGGATCGATCTATAGGACCATGGGTGCACCCATCTCCAGTAGACCTCATCAAAATCTCATATCACCTCGCTCCTAGCACACATTGATTTGTTCACGCCCTCGCCCCGCCCTCGCCCCGCCCCCACCCCAGCCACCGCCCAAGCCCAAGCCCAAGCCCAAGCCCCAGCCCCAGCCCCCACCCCAGCCCTAGCCCTGCAAAAGCTCCTTAATGCTTTATGTTTCTACCTCCGACCCTTGAGGTCCAGTTCCCCAATCTCCTCGAATGTCATGCAGTACAAGCCCTGCCACTGATGTAGAAGGCCTGCCCCCATTTTCAAGTCTGTCTGATCCTTGAGATCACGTCTTCTTGTTCCATCCATAATCTGCATTAAAGCATGAGCTGCTGAGTCGTTGTATGACCTACTTTACGCTGCCATCTCAAAGAGATGCCAGATATCTTTCCTCCTCCAACTAACTGATTTGTTCCAGCTCATAAATCACCAGGTACTAACTGCCTGGGAACACATAGCCCACGCAAGCCCAAGCCTAATTCCAAGCCCCAGCCCCAGCCCAAGCCCTAGCCATGCAAAAGCTCCTTAATGCTTTATGCTTCTACCTCCGACCCTTGAGGTCCAGTCCCCCAATATCCTCGATTGCCATGCAGTACAAGCCCTGCCACTGATGCAGAAGGCCTGCACCCATTTTCAAGTCTGTCTGATCCTTGAGATCAAGTCCTCTCATTCCATCCATAATCTGCATTAAAGCATGAGCTGCTGAGTCGTTGTTTGACCGACTCTGTGCTGCCATCTCAAAGAGATGCCAGATATCTTTCCCCCTCAACTACCTCCTCCAACTAACTGATTCATCCCAGCACACAAATCAGCAGGTGCTAACTGCCTGGGAACCTATAGCCCACGTCAACAGTGAAGGAGGTAGAAAGAATGGAAATATAAACATATAAACCTCTAAATCTGATCTTCAAGATCTAGTTCCCTGTCTCTATCCTAAGATTGTCAGTGGAACACACAGGTCACTGCTGCCAGTGATATTGTAGGACGAACACAGATATGGCCTTGTGTCTCTCATCTTTGCCAGTCAAGCCGAGTTTCGTTTACCGATCTTCGGCAGGCTTTATGCCTAAGGGATCGATCTATAGGACCATGGGTGCACCCATCTCCAGTAGACCTCATCAAAATCTCATATCACCTCCCTCCTAGCACACATTGATTTGTTCACGCCCTCGCCCCGCCCTCGCCCCGCCCCACCCCAGCCACCGCCCAAGCCCAACCACAAGCCCAAACTCAATCCCAAGCCCTAGCCCAAGCCAACCCCTAGCCCAGCCCTATCCCTGCAATAAGCTCCTTAAGGCTTTATGCTTCTCCCTCCGACCCTTGAGGTCCAATTCCCCAATCTCTTCGAATGTCGTGCAGTACAAGCCCTGCCACTGATGCAGATGGCCTGCCCCCATTTTCAAGTCTGTCTGATCCTTGAGATCAAGTCCTCTCATTCCATCCATAATCTGCA
This sequence comes from Alexandromys oeconomus, assembly GCA_963919705.1. NCBI lineage: Eukaryota > Metazoa > Chordata > Mammalia > Rodentia > Cricetidae > Alexandromys > Alexandromys oeconomus. Next base: position 32,556 of record CAWTZB010000025.1, on the reverse strand, counting down.
TTAAAGCATGAGCTGCTGAGTCGTTGTTTGACCGACTCTGTGCTGCCATCTCAAAGAGATGCCAGATATCTTTCCCCCTCAACTACCTCCTCCAACTAACTGATTCATCCCAGCACACAAATCAGCAGGTGCTAACTGCCTGGGAACCTATAGCCCACGTCAACAGTGAAGGAGGTAGAAAGAATGGAAATATAAACATATAAACCTCTAAATCTGATCTTCAAGATCTAGTTCCCTGTCTCTATCCTAAGATTGTCAGTGGAACACACAGGTCACTGCTGCCAGTGATATTGTAGGACGAACACAGATATGGCCTTGTGTCTCTCATCTTTGCCAGTCAAGCCGAGTCTCGTTTACCGATCTTCGGCAGGCTTTATGCCTAAGGGATCGATCTATAGGACCATGGGTGCACCCATCTCCAGTAGACCTCATCAAAATCTCATATCACCTCGCTCCTAGCACACATTGATTTGTTCACGCCCTCGCCCCGCCCTCGCCCCCGCCCCCACCCCAGCCACCGCCCAAGCCCAAGCCCAAGCCCAATTCCAAGCCCCAGCCCCAGCCCAAGCCCTAGCCCTGCAAAAGCTCCTTAATGCTTTATGCTTCTACCTCCGACCCTTGAGGTCCAGTCCCCCAATATCCTCGATTGCCATGCAGTACAAGCCCTGCCACTGATGCAGAAGGCCTGCACCCATTTTCAAGTCTGTCTGATCCTTGAGATCAAGTCCTCTCATTCCATCCATAATCTGCATTAAAGCATGAGCTGCTGAGTCGTTGTTTGACCGACTCTGTGCTGCCATCTCAAAGAGATGCCAGATATCTTTCCCCCTCAACTACCTCCTCCAACTAACTGATTCATCCCAGCACACAAATCAGCAGGTGCTAACTGCCTGGGAACCTATAGCCCACGTCAACAGTGAAGGAGGTAGAAAGAATGGTAATATAAACATATAAACCTCTAAATCTGATCTTCAAGGTCTAGTTCCCTGTCTCTATGCTAAGATTGTCAGTGGAACACACAGGTCACGGCTGCCAGTGACAGTGTAGGATGAACACAGATATGGCCTTGTGTCTCTCATCTTTGCCAGTCAAGCCGAGTTTCGTTTACCGATCTTCGGCAGGCTTTATGCCTAAGGGATCGATCTATAGGACCATGGGTGCACCCATCTCCAGTAGACCTCATCAAAATCTCATATCACCTCCCTCCTAGCACACATTGATTTGTTCACGCCCTCGCCCCGCCCTCGCCCCGCCCCACCCCAGCCACCGCCCAAGCCCAACCACAAGCCCAAACTCAATCCCAAGCCCTAGCCCAAGCCAACCCCTAGCCCAGCCCTATCCCTGCAATAAGCTCCTTAAGGCTTTATGCTTCTCCCTCCGACCCTTGAGGTCCAATTCCCCAATCTCTTCGAATGTCGTGCAGTACAAGCCCTGCCACTGATGCAGATGGCCTGCCCCCATTTTCAAGTCTGTCTGATCCTTGAGATCAAGTCCTCTCATTCCATCCATAATCTGCATTAAAGCATGAGCTGCTGAGTCGTTGTTTGACCGACTCTGTGCTGCCATCTCAAAGAGATGCCAGATATCTTTCCCCCTCAACTACCTCCTCCAACTAACTGATTCATCCCAGCACACAAATCAGCAGGTGCTAACTGCCTGGGAACCTATAGCCCACGTCAACAGTGAAGGAGGTAGAAAGAATGGAAATATAAACATATAAACCTCTAAATCTGATCTTCAAGATCTAGTTCCCTGTCTCTATGCTAAGATTGTCAGTGGAACACACAGGTCACTGCTGCCAGTGACAGTGTAGGATGAACACAGATATGGCCTTGTGTCTCTCATCTTTGCCAGTCAAGCCGAGTTTCGTTTACCGATCTTCGGCAGGCTTTATGCCTAAGGGATCGATCTATAGGACCATGGGTGCACCCATCTCCAGTAGACCTCATCAAAATCTCATATCACCTCGCTCCTAGCACACATTGATTTGTTCACGCCCTCGCCCCGCCCTCGCCCCGCCCCACCCCAGCCACCGCCCAAGCCCAAGCCCAAGCCCAATTCCAAGCCCCAGCCCCAGCCCAAGCCCTAGCCCTGCAAAAGCTCCTTAATGCTTTATGCTTCTACCTCCGACCCTTGAGGTCCAGTCCCCCAATATCCTCGATTGCCATGCAGTACAAGCCCTGCCACTGATGCAGAAGGCCTGCACCCATTTTCAAGTCTGTCTGATCCTTGAGATCAAGTCCTCTCATTCCATCCATAATCTGCATTAAAGCATGAGCAGCTGAGTCGTTGTTTGACCGACTTTGTGCTGCCATCTCAAAGAGATGCCAGATATCTTTCCCCCCTCAACTACCTCCTCCAACTAACTGATTCATCCCAGCACACAAATCACCAGGTGCTAACTGCCTGGGAACCTATAGCCCACGTCAACAGTGAAGGAGGTAGAAAGAATGGAAATATAAACATATAAACCTCTAAATCTGATCTTCAAGATCTAGTTCCCTGTCTCTATCCTAAGATTGTCAGTGGAACACACAGGTCACTGCTGCCAGTGACAGTGTAGGATGAACACAGATATGGCCTTGTGTCTCTCATCTTTGCCAGTCAAGCCGAGTTTCGTTTACCGATCTTCGGCAGGCTTTATGCCTAAGGGATCGATCTATAGGACCATGGGTGCACCCATCTCCAGTAGACCTCATCAAAATCTCATATCACCTCCCTCCTAGCACACATTGATTTGTTCACGCCCTCGCCCCGCCCTCGCCCCCGCCCCACCCCAGCCACCGCCCAAGCCCAAGCCCAAGCCCAAACCCAAGCCCCAGCCCCAGCCCAAGCCCCCCCGCCCTATCCCTGCAAAAGCTCCTTAATGCTTTATGCTTCTACCTCCGACCCTTGAGGTCCAGTCCCCCAATCTCCTCGATTGTCATGCAGTACAAGCCCTGCCACTGATGCAGATGGCCTGCCCCCATTTTCAAGTCTGTCTGATCCTTGAGATCAAGTCCTCTCATTCCATCCATAATCTGCATTAAAGCATGAGCTGCTGAGTCGTTGTTTGACCGACTCTGTGCTGCCATCTCAAAGAGATGCCAGATATCTTTCCCCCTCAACTACCTCCTCCAACTAACTGATTCATCCCAGCACACAAATCACCAGGTGCTAACTGCCTGGGAACCTATAGCCCACGTCAACAGTGAAGGAGGTAGAAAGAATGGAAATATAAACATATAAACCTCTAAATCTGATCTTCAAGATCTAGTTCCCTGTCTCTATCCTAAGATTGTCAGTGGAACACACAGGTCACTGCTGCCAGTGATAGTGTAGGACGAACACAGATATGGCCTTGTGTCTCTCATCTTTGCCAGTCAAGCCGAGTTTCGTTTACCGATCTTCGGCAGGCTTTATGCCTAAGGGATCGATCTATAGGACCATGGGTGCACCCATCTCCAGTAGACCTCATCAAAATCTCATATCACCTCCCTCCTAGCACACATTGATTTGTTCACGCCCTCGCCCCGCCCCCGCCCCGCCCCACCCCAGCCACCGCCCAAGCCCAACCACAAGCCCAAACTCAATCCCAAGCCCTAGCCCAAGCAACCCCTAGCCCAGCCCTATCCCTGCAATAAGCTCCTTAAGGCTTTATGCTTCTCCCTCCGACCCTTGAGGTCCAGTTCCCCAATCTCCTCGAATGTTATGCTGTACAAGCCCTGCCACTGATGCAGATGGCCTGCCCCCATTTTCAAGTCTGTCTGATCCTTGAGATCAAGTCCTCTCATTCCATCCATAATCTGCATTAAAGCATGAGCTGCTGAGTCGTTGTTTGACCGACTTTGTGCTGCCATCTCAAAGAGATGCCAGATATCTTTCCCCCTCAACTACCTCCCCAACGAACTGATTCATCCCAGCACACAAATCACCAGGTGCTAACTGCCTGGGAACCTATAGCCCACATCAACAGTGAAGGAGGTAGAAAGAATGGAAATATAAACATATAAACCTCTAAATCTGATCTTCAAGATCTAGTTCCCTGTCTCTATCCTAAGATTGTCAGTGGAACACACAGGTCACTGCTGCCAGTGACAGTGTAGGACGAACACAGATATGGCCTTGTGTCTCTCATCTTTGCCAGTCAAGCCGAGTTTCGTTTACCGATCTTCGGCAGGCTTTATGCCTAAGGGATCGATCTATAGGACCATGGGTGCACCCATCTCCAGTAGACCTCATCAAAATCTCATATCACCTCGCTCCTAGCACACATTGATTTGTTCACGCCCTCGCCCCGCCCTCGCCCCGCCCCGCCCCACCCCAGCCACCGCCCAAGCCCAAGCCCAAGCCCAATTCCAAGCCCCAGCCCCAGCCCAAGCCCTAGCCCTGCAAAAGCTCCTTAATGCTTTATGCTTCTACCTCCGACCCTTGAGGTCCAGTCCCCCAATATCCTCGATTGCCATGCAGTACAAGCCCTGCCACTGATGCAGAAGGCCTGCACCCATTTTCAAGTCTGTCTGATCCTTGAGATCAAGTCCTCTCATTCCATCCATAATCTGCATTAAAGCATGAGCAGCTGAGTCCTTGTTTGACCGACTTTGTGCTGCCATCTCAAAGAGATGCCAGATATCTTTCCCCCTCAACTACCTCCTCCAACTAACTGATTCATCCCAGCACACAAATCAGCAGGTGCTAACTGCCTGGGAACCTATAGCCCACGTCAACAGTGAAGGAGGTAGAAAGAATGGAAATATAAACATATAAACCTCTAAATCTGATCTTCAAGATCTAGTTCCCTGTCTCTATCCTAAGATTGTCAGTGGAACACACAGGTCACTGCTGCCAGTGATATTGTAGGACGAACACAGATATGGCCTTGTGTCTCTCATCTTTGCCAGTCAAGCCGAGTTTCGTTTACCGATCTTCGGCAGGCTTTATGCCTAAGGGATCGATCTATAGGACCATGGGTGCACCCATCTCCAGTAGACCTCATCAAAATCTCATATCACCTCCCTCCTAGCACACATTGATTTGTTCACGCCCTCGCCCCGCCCTCGCCCCGCCCCACCCCAGCCACCGCCCAAGCCCAACCACAAGCCCAAACTCAATCCCAAGCCCTAGCCCAAGCCAACCCCTAGCCCAGCCCTATCCCTGCAATAAGCTCCTTAAGGCTTTATGCTTCTCCCTCCGACCCTTGAGGTCCAATTCCCCAATCTCTTCGAATGTCGTGCAGTACAAGCCCTGCCACTGATGCAGATGGCCTGCCCCCATTTTCAAGTCTGTCTGATCCTTGAGATCAAGTCCTCTCATTCCATCCATAATCTGCATTAAAGCATGAGCTGCTGAGTCCTTGTTTGACCGACTTTGTGCTGCCATCTCAAAGAGATGCCAGATATCTTTCCCCCTCAACTACCTCCTCCAACTAACTGATTCATCCCAGCACACAAATCACCAGGTACTAACTGCCTGGGACCCTATAGCCCACATCAACAGTGAAGGAGGTAGAAAGAATGGAAATATAAACATATAAACCTCTAAATCTGATCTTCAAGATCTAGTTCCCTGTCTCTATCCTAAGATTGTCAGTGGAACACACAGGTCACTGCTGCCAGTGACAGTGTAGGATGAACACAGATATGGCCTTGTGTCTCTCATCTTTGCCAGTCAAGCCGAGTTTCGTTTACCGATCTTCGGCAGGCTTTATGCCTAAGGGATCGATCTATAGGACCATGGGTGCACCCATCTCCAGTAGACCTCATCAAAATCTCATATCACCTCGCTCCTAGCACACATTGATTTGTTCACGCCCTCGCCCCGCCCCCCGCCCCGCCCCACCCCAGCCACCGCCCAAGCCCAAGCCCAAGCCCAATTCCAAGCCCCAGCCCCAGCCCAAGCCCTAGCCCTGCAAAAGCTCCTTAATGCTTTATGCTTCTACCTCCGACCCTTGAGGTCCAGTCCCCCAATATCCTCGATTGCCATGCAGTACAAGCCCTGCCACTGATGCAGAAGGCCTGCACCCATTTTCAAGTCTGTCTGATCCTTGAGATCAAGTCCTCTCATTCCATCCATAATCTGCATTAAAGCATGAGCAGCTGAGTCCTTGTTTGACCGACTTTGTGCTGCCATCTCAAAGAGATGCCAGATATCTTTCCCCCTCAACTACCTCCTCCAACTAACTGATTCATCCCAGCACACAAATCAGCAGGTGCTAACTGCCTGGGAACCTATAGCCCACGTCAACAGTGAAGGAGGTAGAAAGAATGGAAATATAAACATATAAACCTCTAAATCTGATCTTCAAGATCTAGTTCCCTGTCTCTATCCTAAGATTGTCAGTGGAACACACAGGTCACTGCTGCCAGTGATATTGTAGGACGAACACAGATATGGCCTTGTGTCTCTCATCTTTGCCAGTCAAGCCGAGTCTCGTTTACCGATCTTCGGCAGGCTTTATGCCTAAGGGATCGATCTATAGGACCATGGGTGCACCCATCTCCAGTAGACCTCATCAAAATCTCATATCACCTCCCTCCTAGCACACATTGATTTGTTCACGCCCTCGCCCCGCCCTCGCCCCGCCCCACCCCAGCCACCGCCCAAGCCCAACCACAAGCCCAAGCCCCAAGCCCCAGCCCACCAACCCCAGCCCAGCCCTATCCCTGCAATAAGCTCCTTAAGGCTTTATGCTTCTCCCTCCGACCCTTGAGGTCCAATTCCCCAATCTCTTCGAATGTCGTGCAGTACAAGCCCTGCCACTGATGCAGATGGCCTGCCCCCATTTTCAAGTCTGTCTGATCCTTGAGATCAAGTCCTCTCATTCCATCCATAATCTGCATTAAAGCATGAGCTGCTGAGTCGTTGTTTGACCGACTTTGTGCTGCCATCTCAAAGAGATGCCAGATATCTTTCCCCTCACTATCCTCCAACTAACTGATTTGTTCCAGCTCATAAATCACCAGGTACTAACTGCCTGGGAACACATAGCCCACGCAAGCCCAAGCCTAATTCCAAGCCCCAGCCCCAGCCCAAGCCCTAGCCATGCAAAAGCTCCTTAATGCTTTATGCTTCTACCTCCGACCCTTGAGGTCCAGTCCCCCAATATCCTCGATTGCCATGCAGTACAAGCCCTGCCACTGATGCAGAAGGCCTGCACCCATTTTCAAGTCTGTCTGATCCTTGAGATCAAGTCCTCTCATTCCATCCATAATCTGCATTAAAGCATGAGCAGCTGAGTCCTTGTTTGACCGACTTTGTGCTGCCATCTCAAAGAGATGCCAGATATCTTTCCCCCTCAACTACCTCCTCCAACTAACTGATTCATCCCAGCACACAAATCACCAGGTGCTAACTGCCTGGGAACCTATAGCCCACGTCAACAGTGAAGGAGGTAGAAAGAATGGAAATATAAACATATAAACCTCTAAATCTGATCTTCAAGATCTAGTTCCCTGTCTCTATCCTAAGATTGTCAGTGGAACACACAGGTCACTGCTGCCAGTGATAGTGTAGGACGAACACAGATATGGCCTTGTGTCTCTCATCTTTGCCAGTCAAGCCGAGTTTCGTTTACCGATCTTCGGCAGGCTTTATGCCTAAGGGATCGATCTATAGGACCATGGGTGCACCCATCTCCAGTAGACCTCATCAAAATCTCATATCACCTCGCTCCTAGCACACATTGATTTGTTCACGCCCTCGCCCCGCCCTCGCCCCGCCCCACCCCAGCCACCGCCCAAGCCCAACACAAGCCCAAACCATCCCAAGCCCCAGCCCAAGCCAACCCCAGCCCAGCCCTATCCCTGCAATAAGCTCCTTAAGGCTTTATGCTTCTCCCTCCGACCCTTGAGGTCCAATTCCCCAATCTCTTCGAATGTCGTGCAGTACAAGCCCTGCCACTGATGCAGATGGCCTGCCCCCATTTTCAAGTCTGTCTGATCCTTGAGATCAAGTCCTCTCATTCCATCCATAATCTGCATTAAAGCATGAGCTGCTGAGTCGTTGTTTGACCGACTTTGTGCTGCCATCTCAAAGAGATGCCAGATATCTTTCCCCCTCAACTACCTCCCCCAACGAACTGATTCATCCCAGCACACAAATCACCAGGTACTAACTGCCTGGGACCCTATAGCCCACGTCAACAGTGAAGGAGGTAGAAAGAATGGAAATATAAACATATAAACCTCTAAATCTGATCTTCAAGATCTAGTTCCCTGTCTCTATCCTAAGATTGTCAGTGGAACACACAGGTCACTGCTGCCAGTGACAGTGTAGGATGAACACAGATATGGCCTTGTGTCTCTCATCTTTGCCAGTCAAGCCGAGTTTCGTTTACCGATCTTCGGCAGGCTTTATGCCTAAGGGATCGATCTATAGGACCATGGGTGCACCCATCTCCAGTAGACCTCATCAAAATCTCATATCACCTCGCTCCTAGCACACATTGATTTGTTCACGCCCTCGCCCCGCCCTCGCCCCGCCCCACCCCAGCCACCGCCCAAGCCCAACCCCAAGCCCAAACTCAAGCCCAAGCCCTAGCCCAAGCCCCTAGCCCTAGCCCTATCCCTGCAAAAGCTCCTTAATGCTTTATGCTTCTACCTCCGACCCTTGAGGTCCAATTCCCCAATCTCTTCGAATGTCGTGCAGTACAAGCCCTGCCACTGATGCAGATGGCCTGCCCCCATTTTCAAGTCTGTCTGATCCTTGAGATCAAGTCCTCTCATTCCATCCATAATCTGCATTAAAGCATGAGCAGCTGAGTCCTTGTTTGACCGACTTTGTGCTGCCATCTCAAAGAGATGCCAGATATCTTTCCCCCTCAACTACCTCCTCCAACTAACTGATTCATCCCAGCACACAAATCAGCAGGTGCTAACTGCCTGGGAACCTATAGCCCACGTCAACAGTGAAGGAGGTAGAAAGAATGGAAATATAAACATATAAACCTCTAAATCTGATCTTCAAGATCTAGTTCCCTGTCTCTATCCTAAGATTGTCAGTGGAACACACAGGTCACTGCTGCCAGTGACAGTGTAGGATGAACACAGATATGGCCTTGTGTCTCTCATCTTTGCCAGTCAAGCCGAGTTTCGTTTACCGATCTTCGGCAGGCTTCATGCCTAAGGGATCGATCTATAGGACCATGGGTGCACCCATCTCCAGTAGACCTCATCAATATCTCATATCACCTCCCTCCTAGCACACATTGATTTGTTCACGCCCTCGCCCCGCCCCCGCCCCGCCCCGCCCCACCCCAGCCACCGCCCAAGCCCAACAGCCCAAACCCAATCCCAAGCCCCAGCCCAAGCCCAGCCCAGCCCTAGCCCTGCTATAAGCTCCTTAATGCTTTATGCTTCTCCCTCCGACCCTTGAGGTCCAGTCCCCCAATCTCCTCGAATGTCATGCAGTACAAGCCCTGCCACTGATGCAGAAGGCCTGCACCCATTTTCAAGTCTGTCTGATCCTTGAGATCAAGTCCTCTCATTCCATCCATAATCTGCATTAAAGCATGAGCAGCTGAGTCCTTGTTTGACCGACTTTGTGCTGCCATCTCAAAGAGATGCCAGATATCTTTCCCCCTCAACTACCTCCCCCAACGAACTGATTCATCCCAGCACACAAATCACCAGGTACTAACTGCCTGGGAACCTATAGCCCACATCAACAGTGAAGGAGGTAGAAAGAATGGAAATATAAACATATAAACCTCTAAATCTGATCTTCAAGATCTAGTTCCCTGTCTCTATGCTAAGATTGTCAGTGGAACACACAGGTCACTGCTGCCAGTGACAGTGTAGGATGAACACAGATATGGCCTTGTGTCTCTCATCTTTGCCAGTCAAGCCGAGTTTCGTTTACCGATCTTCGGCAGGCTTTATGCCTAAGGGATCGATCTATAGGACCATGGGTGCACCCATCTCCAGTAGACCTCATCAAAATCTCATATCACCTCGCTCCTAGCACACATTGATTTGTTCACGCCCTCGCCCCGCCCTCGCCCCGCCCCACCCCAGCCACCGCCCAAGCCCAAGCCCAAGCCCAATTCCAAGCCCCAGCCCCAGCCCAAGCCCTAGCCCTGCAAAAGCTCCTTAATGCTTTATGCTTCTACCTCCGACCCTTGAGGTCCAGTCCCCCAATATCCTCGATTGCCATGCAGTACAAGCCCTGCCACTGATGCAGAAGGCCTGCACCCATTTTCAAGTCTGTCTGATCCTTGAGATCAAGTCCTCTCATTCCATCCATAATCTGCATTAAAGCATGAGCAGCTGAGTCCTTGTTTGACCGACTTTGTGCTGCCATCTCAAAGAGATGCCAGATATCTTTCCCCCCTCAACTACCTCCTCCAACTAACTGATTCATCCCAGCACACAAATCACCAGGTGCTAACTGCCTGGGAACCTATAGCCCACGTCAACAGTGAAGGAGGTAGAAAGAATGGAAATATAAACATATAAACCTCTAAATCTGATCTTCAAGATCTAGTTCCCTGTCTCTATCCTAAGATTGTCAGTGGAACACACAGGTCACTGCTGCCAGTGATATTGTAGGACGAACACAGATATGGCCTTGTGTCTCTCATCTTTGCCAGTCAAGCCGAGTTTCGTTTACCGATCTTCGGCAGGCTTTATGCCTAAGGGATCGATCTATAGGACCATGGGTGCACCCATCTCCAGTAGACCTCATCAAAATCTCATATCACCTCCCTCCTAGCACACATTGATTTGTTCACGCCCTCGCCCCGCCCTCGCCCCGCCCCCACCCCAGCCACCGCCCAAGCCCAACCCCAAGCCCAAGCCCCAGCCCCAGCCCCAGCCCCAGCCCCAAGCCCTATCCCTGCAAAAGCTCCTTAATGCTTTATGCTTCTACCTCCGACCCTTGAGGTCCAGTCCCCCAATCTCCTCGAATGTCATGCAGTACAAGCCCTGCCACTGATGCAGAAGGCCTGCCCCCATTTTCAAGTCTGTCTGATCCTTGAGATCACGTCCTCTCGTTCCATCCATAATCTGCATTAAAGCATGAGCAGCTGAGTCCTTGTTTGACCGACTTTGCGCTGCCATCTCAAAGAGATGCCAGATATCTTTCCCCCTCAACTACCTCCTCCAACTAACTGATTCGTCCCAGCACACAAATCACCAGGTACTAACTGCCTGGGAACCCATAGCCCACGTCAACAGTGAAGGAGCTAGAAAGAATGGAAATATAAACATATAAACCTCTAAATCTGATCTTCAAGATCTAGTTCCCTGTCTCTATCCTAAGATTGTCAGTGGAACACACAGGTCACTGCTGCCAGTGATGCATGTAGGATGAACACAGATATGGCCTTGTGTCTCTCATCTTTGCCAGTCAAGCCGAGATTCGTTTACCGATCTTCGGCAGGCTTCATGCCTAAAGGCTCGCTCTATAGGACCATGGGTGCACCCATCTCCAGTAGACCTCATCAATATCTCATATCACCTCCCTCCTAGCACACATTGATTTGTTCACGCCCTCGCCCCGCCCCCGCCCCCGCCCCACCCCAGCCACAGCCCCCGCCCAAGCCCAAGCCCAAACCCCAGCCCCAGCCCCAACCCCAGGCCCAGCAGCCCTAGCCCTGCAATAAGCTCCTTAAGGCTTTATGCTTCTACCTCCGACCCTTGAGGTCCAGTCCCCCAATCTCCTCGAATGTTATGCTGTACAAGCCCTGCCACTGATGCAGAAGGCCTGCACCCATTTTCAAGTCTGTCTGATCCTTGAGATCAAGTCCTCTCATTCCATCCATAATCTGCATTAAAGCATGAGCTGCTGAGTCGTTGTTTGACCGACTTTGTGCTGCCATCTCAAAGAGATGCCAGATATCTTTCCCCCTCAACTACCTCCTCCAACTAACTGATTCATCCCAGCACACAAATCACCAGGTGCTAACTGCCTGGGAACCTATAGCCCACGTCAACAGTGAAGGAGGTAGAAAGAATGGAAATATAAACATATAAACCTCTAAATCTGATCTTCAAGATCTAGTTCCCTGTCTCTATCCTAAGATTGTCAGTGGAACACACAGGTCACTGCTGCCAGTGACATTGTAGGACGAACACAGATATGGCCTTGTGTCTCTCATCTTTGCCAGTCAAGCCGAGTTTCGTTTACCGATCTTCGGCAGGCTTTATGCCTAAGGGATCGATCTATAGGACCATGGGTGCACCCATCTCCAGTAGACCTCATCAAAATCTCATATCACCTCCCTCCTAGCACACATTGATTTGTTCACGCCCTCGCCCCGCCCCCGCCCCCGCCCCACCCCAGCCACCGCCCAAGCCCAACCACAAGCCCAAACTTCCAAGCCCCAGCCCCAGCCCAAGCCCTAGCCCTGCAATAAGCTCCTTAAGGCTTTATGCTTCTCCCTCCGACCCTTGAGGTCCAGTCCCCCAATCTCCTCGATTGCCATGCAGTACAAGCCCTGCCACTGATGCAGATGGCCTGCCCCCATTTTCAAGTCTGTCTGATCCTTGAGATCAAGTCCTCTCATTCCATCCATAATCTGCATTAAAGCATGAGCAGCTGAGTCCTTGTTTGACCGACTTTGTGCTGCCATCTCAAAGAGATGCCAGATATCTTTCCCCCCTCAACTACCTCCCCCAACTAACTGATTCATCCCAGCACACAAATCACCAGGTGCTAACTGCCTGGGAACCTATAGCCCACGTCAACAGTGAAGGAGGTAGAAAGAATGGAAATATAAACATATAAACCTCTAAATCTGATCTTCAAGATCTAGTTCCCTGTCTCTATCCTAAGATTGTCAGTGGAACACACAGGTCACTGCTGCCAGTGACATTGTAGGACGAACACAGATATGGCCTTGTGTCTCTCATCTTTGCCAGTCAAGCCGAGTTTCGTTTACCGATCTTCGGCAGGCTTTATGCCTAAGGGATCGATCTATAGGACCATGGGTGCACCCATCTCCAGTAGACCTCATCAAAATCTCATATCACCTCCCTCCTAGCACACATTGATTTGTTCACGCCCTCGCCCCGCCCTCGCCCCGCCCCACCCCAGCCACCGCCCAAGCCCAACCCAGCCCAAGCCCAAGCCCCAGCCCCAGCCCCCAGCCCAGCCCTAGCCCTGCAAAAGCTCCTTAATGCTTTATGCTTCTACCTCCGACCCTTGAGGTCCAGTCCCCCAATCTCCTCGAATGTCATGCAGTACAAGCCCTGCCACTGATGCAGAAGGCCTGCCCCCATTTTCAAGTCTGTCTGATCCTTGAGATCACGTCCTCTCATTCCATCCATAATCTGCATTAAAGCATGAGCTGCTGAGTCCTTGTTTGACCGACTTTGCGCTGCCATCTCAAAGAGATGCCAGATATCTTTCCCCCTCAACTACCTCCTCCAACTAACTGATTCGTCCCAGCTCACAAATCACCAGGTACTAACTGCCTGGGAACCCATAGCCCACGTCAACAGTGAAGGAGCTAGAAAGAATGGAAATATAAACATATAAACCTCTAAATCTGATCTTCAAGATCTAGTTCCCTGTCTCTATCCTAAGATTGTCAGTGGAACACACAGGTCACTGCTGCCAGTGATCAGTGTAGGATGAACACAGATATGGCCTTGTGTCTCTCATCCTTGCCAGTCAAGCCGAGTTTCGTTTACCGATCTTCGGCAGGCTTCATGCCTAAAGGCTCGCTCTATAGGACCATGGGTGCACCCATCTCCAGTAGACCTCATCAAAATCTCATATCACCTCCCTCCTAGCACACATTGATTTGTTCACGCCCTCGCCCCGCCCTCGCCCCGCCCCACCCCAGCCACCGCCCAAGCCCAAGCCCAATTCCAAGCCCCAGCCCCAGCCCAAGCCCTAGCCCTGCAAAAGCTCCTTAATGCTTTATGCTTCTACCTCCGACCCTTGAGGTCCAGTCCCCCAATATCCTCGATTGCCATGCAGTACAAGCCCTGCCACTGATGCAGAAGGCCTGCCCCCATTTTCAAGTCTGTCTGATCCTTGAGATCAAGTCCTCTCATTCCATCCATAATCTGCATTAAAGCATGAGCAGCTGAGTCCTTGTTTGACCGACTTTGTGCTGCCATCTCAAAGAGATGCCAGATATCTTTCCCCCTCAACTACCTCCTCCAACTAACTGATTCATCCCAGCACACAAATCACCAGGTGCTAACTGCCTGGGAACCTATAGCCCACGTCAACAGTGAAGGAGGTAGAAAGAATGGAAATATAAACATATAAACCTCTAAATCTGATCTTCAAGATCTAGTTCCCTGTCTCTATGCTAAGATTGTCAGTGGAACACACAGGTCACTGCTGCCAGTGACAGTGTAGGATGAACACAGATATGGCCTTGTGTCTCTCATCTTTGCCAGTCAAGCCGAGTTTCGTTTACCGATCTTCGGCAGGCTTTATGCCTAAGGGATCGATCTATAGGACCATGGGTGCACCCATCTCCAGTAGACCTCATCAAAATCTCATATCACCTCCCTCCTAGCACACATTGATTTGTTCACGCCCTCGCCCCCGCCCTCGCCCCGCCCCCACCCCAGCCACCGCCCAAGCCCAACGCCCAAGCCCAAGCCCTAGCCCCAGCCCCAGCCCCAGCCCAAGCCCTAGCCCTGCAATAAGCTCCTTAAGGCTTTATGCTTCTACCTCCGACCCTTGAGGTCCAGTCCCCCAATCTCCTCGAATGTCATGCAGTACAAGCCCTGCCACTGATGCAGATGGCCTGCCCCCATTTTCAAGTCTGTCTGATCCTTGAGATCAAGTCCTCTCATTCCATCCATAATCTGCATTAAAGCATGAGCTGCTGAGTCGTTGTTTGACCGACTTTGTGCTGCCATCTCAAAGAGATGCCAGATATCTTTCCCCTCACCTCCTCCTCCCCCAACTAACTGATTCATCCCAGCACACAAATCACCAGGTGCTAACTGCCTGGGAACCCATAGCCCACGTCAACAGTGAAGGAGGTAGAAAGAATGGAAATATAAACATATAAACCTCTAAATCTGATCTTCAAGATCTAGTTCCCTGTCTCTATCCTAAGATTGTCAGTGGAACACACAGGTCACTGCTGCCAGTGACATTGTAGGACGAACACAGATATGGCCTTGTGTCTCTCATCTTTGCCAGTCAAGCCGAGTTTCGTTTACCGATCTTCGGCAGGCTTTATGCCTAAGGGATCGATCTATAGGACCATGGGTGCACCCATCTCCAGTAGACCTCATCAAAATCTCATATCACCTCGCTCCTAGCACACATTGATTTGTTCACGCCCTCGCCCCGCCCTCGCCCCGCCCCACCCCAGCCACCGCCCAAGCCCAAGCCCAAGCCCAAGCCCCAGCCCCAGCCCAAGCCCCCTGCCCCAGCCCTATCCCTGCAAAAGCTCCTTAATGCTTTATGCTTCTACCTCCGACCCTTGAGGTCCAGTCCCCCAATCTCCTCGAATGTTATGCAGTACAAGCCCTGCCACTGATGCAGAAGGCCTGCCCCCATTTTCAAGTCTGTCTGATCCTTGAGATCAAGTCCTCTCATTCCATCCATAATCTGCATTAAAGCATGAGCTGCTGAGTCCTTGTTTGACCGACTTTGCGCTGCCATCTCAAAGAGATGCCAGATATCTTTCCCCTCAACTACCTCCTCCAACTAACTGATTTGTCCCAGCTCACAAATCACCAGGTACTAACTGCCTGGGAACCCATAGCCCACGTCAACAGTGAAGGAGCTAGAAAGAATGGAAATATAAACATATAAACCTCTAAATCTGATCTTCAAGATCTAGTTCCCTGTCTCTATCCTAAGATTGTCAGTGGAACACACAGGTCACTGCTGCCAGTGACAGTGTAGGATGAACACAGATATGGCCTTGTGTCTCTCATCCTTGCCAGTCAAGCCGAGTTCGTTTACCGATCTTCGGCAGGCTTCATGCCTAAGGGCTCGCTCTATAGAACCATGGGTGCACCCATCTCCAGTAGACCTCATCAATATCTCATATCACCTCCCTCCTAGCACACATTGATTTGTTCACGCCCTCGCCCCCTCCCGCCCCCGCCCCGCCCCACCCCAGCCCCCGCCCAAGCCCAAGCCCAAACCCAAGCCCCAGCCCCAACCCCAGCCCCAGCACCAGCCCTAGCCCTGCTATAAGCTCCTTAAGGCTTTATGCTTCTACCTCCGACCCTTGAGGTCCAGTTCCCCAATCTCCTCGAATGTTATGCTGGACAAGCCCTGCCACTGATGCAGATGGCCTGCCCCCATTTTCAAGTCTGTCTGATCCTTGAGATCAAGTCCTCTCATTCCATCCATAATCTGCATTAAAGCATGAGCTGCTGAGTCGTTGTTTGACCGACTTTGTGCTGCCATCTCAAAGAGATGCCAGATATCTTTCCCCCTCAACTACCTCCCCCAACGAACTGATTCATCCCAGCACACAAATCACCAGGTACTAACTGCCTGGGAACCTATAGCCCACATCAACAGTGAAGGAGGTAGAAAGAATGGAAATATAAACATATAAACCTCTAAATCTGATCTTCAAGATCTAGTTCCCTGTCTCTATCCTAAGATTGTCAGTGGAACACACAGGTCACTGCTGCCAGTGACAGTGTAGGAGGAACACAGATATGGCCTTGTGTCTCTCATCTTTGCCAGTCAAGCCGAGTTTCGTTTACCGATCTTCGGCAGGCTTTATGCCTAAGGGATCGATCTATAGGACCATGGGTGCACCCATCTCCAGTAGACCTCATCAAAATCTCATATCACCTCGCTCCTAGCACACATTGATTTGTTCACGCCCTCGCCCCGCTCCCGCCCCCGCCCCACCCCAGCCACCGCCCAAGCCCAACCGCCCAATCTCCCAAGCCCCAGCCCCAGCCCCCACCCCAGCCCTAGCCCTGCAAAAGCTCCTTAATGCTTTATGCTTCTACCTCCGACCCTTGAGGTCCAGTCCCCCAATCTCCTCGAATGTCGTGCAGTACAAGCCCTGCCACTGATGCAGAAGGCCTGCCCCCATTTTCAAGTCTGTCTGATCCTTGAGATCAAGTCCTCTCATTCCATCCATAATCTGCATTAAAGCATGAGCTGCTGAGTCGTTGTATGACCTACTTTACGCTGCCATCTCAAAGAGATGCCAGATATCTTTCCTCCTCCAACTAACTGATTTGTTCCAGCTCATAAATCACCAGGTACTAACTGCCTGGGAACACATAGCCCACGCAAGCCCAAGCCTAATTCCAAGCCCCAGCCCCAGCCCAAGCCCTAGCCATGCAAAAGCTCCTTAATGCTTTATGCTTCTTCCTCCGACCCTTGAGGTCCAGTCCCCCAATATCCTCGATTGCCATGCAGTACAAGCCCTGCCACTGATGCAGAAGGCCTGCACCCATTTTCAAGTCTGTCTGATCCTTGAGATCAAGTCCTCTCATTCCATCCATAATCTGCATTAAACATGAGCAGCTGAGTCCTTGTTTGACCGACTTTGTGCTGCCATCTCAAAGAGATGCCAGATATCTTTCCCCCTCAACTACCTCCTCCAACTAACTGATTCATCCCAGCACACAAATCAGCAGGTGCTAACTGCCTGGGAACCTATAGCCCACGTCAACAGTGAAGGAGGTAGAAAGAATGGAAATATAAACATATAAACCTCTAAATCTGATCTTCAAGATCTAGTTCCCTGTCTCTATGCTAAGATTGTCAGTGGAACACACAGGTCACTGCTGCCAGTGATATTGTAGGACGAACACAGATATGGCCTTGTGTCTCTCATCTTTGCCAGTCAAGCCGAGTTTCGTTTACCGATCTTCGGCAGGCTTTATGCCTAAGGGATCGATCTATAGGACCATGGGTGCACCCATCTCCAGTAGACCTCATCAAAATCTCATATCACCTCCCTCCTAGCACACATTGATTTGTTCACGCCCTCGCCCCGCCCTCGCCCCGCCCCACCCCAGCCACCGCCCAAGCCCAACCACAAGCCCAAGCCCAAGCCCCAGCCCCAGCCCAAGCCACCCAGCCCCAGCCCTATCCCTGCAATAAGCTCCTTAATGCTTTATGCTTCTCCCTCCGACCCTTGAGGTCCAGTTCCCCAATCTCCTCGAATGTCATGCAGTACAAGCCCTGCCACTGATGCAGATGGCCTGCCCCCATTTTCAAGTCTGTCTGATCCTTGAGATCACGTCCTCTCGTTCCATCCATAATCTGCATTAAAGCATGAGCTGCTGAGTCGTTGTTTGACCGACTTTGCGCTGCCATCTCAAAGAGATGCCAGATATCTTTCCCCCACTCCTCCCAACTAACTGATTCGTCCCAGCTCACAAATCACCAGGTACTAACTGCCTGGGACCCCATAGCCCACGTCAACAGTGAAGGAGCTAGAAAGAATGGAAATATAAACATATAAACCTCTAAATCTGATCTTCAAGATCTAGTTCCCTGTCTCTATCCTAAGATTGTCAGTGGAACACACAGGTCACTGCTGCCAGTGATCAGTGTAGGATGAACACAGATATGGCCTTGTGTCTCTCATCCTTGCCAGTCAAGCCGAGATTGGTTTACCGATCTGCGGCAGGCTTCATGCCTAAAGGATCGCTCTATAGAACCATGGGTGCACCCATCTCCAGTAGACCTCATCAAAATCTCATATCACCTCGCTCCTAGCACACATTGATTTGTTCACGCCCTCGCCCCCGCCCCCGCCCGCCCCGCCCCCACCCCAGCCCCCGCCCAAGCCCAAGCCCAAACCCAAGCCCAAGCCCCAGCCCAAGCCCAGCCCAGCCCTAGCCCTGCTGTAAGCTCCTTAATGCTTTATGCTTCTACCTCCGACCCTTGAGGTCCAGTCCCCCAATCTCCTCGATTGTTATGCTGTACAAGCCCTGCCACTGATGCAGAAGGCCTGCCCCCATTTTCAAGTCTGTCTGATCCTTGAGATCAAGTCCTCTCATTCCATCCATAATCTGCATTAAAGCATGAGCAGCTGAGTCCTTGTTTGACCGACTTTGTGCTGCCATCTCAAAGAGATGCCAGATATCTTTCCCCTCAACTACCTCCTCCAACTAACTGATTCATCCCAGCACACAAATCACCAGGTGCTAACTGCCTGGGAACCTATAGCCCACGTCAACAGTGAAGGAGGTAGAAAGAATGGAAATATAAACATATAAACCTCTAAATCTGATCTTCAAGATCTAGTTCCCTGTCTCTATCCTAAGATTGTCAGTGGAACACACACGTCACTGCTGCCAGTGATAGTGTAGGACGAACACAGATATGGCCTTGTGTCTCTCATCTTTGCCAGTCAAGCCGAGTTTCGTTTACCGATCTTCGGCAGGCTTTATGCCTAAGGGATCGATCTATAGGACCATGGGTGCACCCGTCTCCAGTAGACCTCATCAAAATCTCATATCACCTCGCTCCTAGCACACATTGATTTGTTCACGCCCTCGCCCCCGCCCTCGCCCCGCCCCACCCCCAGCCACCGCCCAAGCCCAAGCCCAAGCCCAAGCCCAAGCCCCAGCCCCCACCCCAGCCCTAGCCCTGCAAAAGCTCCTTAATGCTTTATGCTTCTACCTCCGACCCTTGAGGTCCAGTTCCCCAATCTCCTCGAATGTCTGCAGTACAAGCCCTGCCACTGATGCAGAAGGCCTGCACCCATTTTCAAGTCTGTCTGATCCTTGAGATCACGTCTTCTTGTTCCATCCATAATCTGCATTAAGCATGAGCTGCTGAGTCGTTGTATGACCGACTTTTCGCTGCCATCTCAAAGAGATGCCAGATATCTTTCCTCCTCCAACTAACTGATTTGTTCCAGCTCATAAATACCAGGTACTAACTGCCTGGGAACACATAGCCCACGCAGCCCAAGCCTAATTCCAAGCCCCAGCCCCAGCCCAAGCCCTAGCCCTGCAAAAGCTCCTTAATGCTTTATGCTTCTACCTCCGACCCTTGAGGTCCAGTCCCCCAATATCCTCGATTGCCATGCAGTACAAGCCCTGCCACTGATGCAGAAGGCCTGCACCCATTTTCAAGTCTGTCTGATCCTTGAGATCAAGTCCTCTCATTCCATCCATAATCTGCATTAAAGCATGAGCAGCTGAGTCCTTGTTTGACCGACTTTGTGCTGCCATCTCAAAGAGATGCCAGATATCTTTCCCCCTCAACTACCTCCTCCAACTAACTGATTCATCCCAGCACACAAATCACCAGGTGCTAACTGCCTGGGAACCTATAGCCCACGTCAACAGTGAAGGAGGTAGAAAGAATGGAAATATAAACATATAAACCTCTAAATCTGATCTTCAAGATCTAGTTCCCTGTCTCTATCCTAAGATTGTCAGTGGAACACACAGGTCACTGCTGCCAGTGATATTGTAGGACGAACACAGATATGGCCTTGTGTCTCTCATCTTTGCCAGTCAAGCCGAGTTTCGTTTACCGATCTTCGGCAGGCTTTATGCCTAAGGGATCGATCTATAGGACCATGGGTGCACCCATCTCCAGTAGACCTCATCAAAATCTCATATCACCTCCCTCCTAGCACACATTGATTTGTTCACGCCCTCGCCCCGCCCTCGCCCCGCCCCACCCCAGCCACCGCCCAAGCCCAAGCCCAAGCCCAAGCTCACCCAAGCCCCAGCCCCAGCCCCCTAGCCCAGCCCTATCCCTGCAAAAGCTCCTTAATGCTTTATGCTTCTCCCTCCGACCCTTGAGGTCCAGTCCCCCAATCTCCTCGAATGTCGTGCAGTACAAGCCCTGCCACTGATGCAGATGGCCTGCCCCCATTTTCAAGTCTGTCTGATCCTTGAGATCAAGTCCTCTCATTCCATCCATAATCTGCATTAAAGCATGAGCAGCTGAGTCCTTGTTTGACCGACTTTGTGCTGCCATCTCAAAGAGATGCCAGATATCTTTCCTCCTCCAACTAACTGATTTGTCCCAGCTCATAAATCACCAGGTACTAACTGCCTGGGAACCCATAGCCCACGTCAACAGTGAAGGAGCTAGAAAGAATGGAAATATAAACATATAAACCTCTAAATCTGATCTTCAAGATCTAGTTCCCTGTCTCTATCCTAAGATTGTCAGTGGAACACACAGGTCACTTCTGCCAGTGATGCTGTAGGATGAACACAGATATGGCCTTGTGTCTCTCATCCTTGCCAGTCAAGCCGAGAGTGGTTTACCGATCTGCAGCAGGCTTCATGCCTAAAGCCTCGCTCTAAAATACCATGGGTGCACCCATCTCCAGTAGACCTCATCAATATCTCATATCACCTCCCTCCTAGCACACATTGATTTCTTCACGCCCTCGCCCCGCCCCCGCCCGTGCCCCGCCCCACCGCAGCCCCCGCCCAAGCCCAAGCCCAAACCCAATCCCCAGCCCCAGCCCAAGCACCAGCACCAGCCCTAGCCCTGCTGTAAGCTCCTTAAGGCTTTATGCTTCTACCTCCGACCCTTGAGGTCCAGTCCCCCAATCTCCTCGAATGTTATGCTGGACAAGCCCTGCCACTGATGCAGATGGCCTGCCCCCATTTTCAAGTCTGTCTGATCCTTGAGATCAAGTCCTCTCATTCCATCCATAATCTGCATTAAAGCATGAGCTGCTGAGTCCTTGTTTGACCGACTTTGTGCTGCCATCTCAAAGAGATGCCAGATATCTTTCCCCCTCAACTACCTCCCCCAACGAACTGATTCATCCCAGCACACAAATCACCAGGTGCTAACTGCCTGGGAACCTATAGCCCACGTCAACAGTGAAGGAGGTAGAAAGAATGGAAATATAAACATATAAACCTCTAAATCTGATCTTCAAGATCTAGTTCCCTGTGTCTATGCTAAGATTGTCAGTGGAACACACAGGTCACTGCTGCCAGTGATACTGTAGGACGAACACAGATATGGCCTTGTGTCTCTCATCTTTGCCAGTCAAGCCGAGTTTCGTTTACCGATCTTCGGCAGGCTTTATGCCTAAGGGATCGATCTATAGGACCATGGGTGCACCCATCTCCAGTAGACCTCATCAAAATCTCATATCACCTCCCTCCTAGCACACATTGATTTGTTCACGCCCTCGCCCCGCCCTCGCCCCCGCCCCACCCCAGCCATCGCCCAAGCCCAAGCCCAAGCCCAATTCCAAGCCCCAGCCCCAGCCAACAGCCCTAGCCCTGCAAAAGCTCCTTAATGCTTTATGCTTCTACCTCCGACCCTTGAGGTCCAGTCCCCCAATCTCCTCGAATGTCATGCAGTACAAGCCCTGCCACTGATGCAGAAGGCCTGCCCCCATTTTCAAGTCTGTCTGATCCTTGAGATCAAGTCCTCTCATTCCATCCATAATCTGCATTAAAGCATGAGCTGCTGAGTCGTTGTTTGACCGACTTTGCGCTGCCATCTCAAAGAGATGCCAGATATCTTTCCCCCTCAACTCCTCCTCCAACTAACTGATTCATCCCAGCACACAAATCACCAGGTACTAACTGCCTGGGAACCTATAGCCCACGTCAACAGTGAAGGAGCTAGAAAGAATGGAAATATAAACATATAAACCTCTAAATCTGATCTTCAAGATCTAGTTCCCTGTCTCTATCCTAAGATTGTCAGTGGAACACACAGGTCACTGCTGCCAGTGATGCTGTAGGACGAACACAGATATGGCCTTGTGTCTCTCATCCTTGCCAGTCAAGCCGAGATTCGTTTACCGATCTTCGGCAGGCTTTATGCCTAAAGGATCGATCTATAGAACCATGGGTGCACCCATCTCCAGTAGACCTCATCAATATCTCATATCACCTCGCTCCTAGCACACATTGATTTGTTCACGCCCTCGCCCCGCCCTCGCCCCGCCCCCACCCCAGCCACCGCCCAAGCCCAAGCCCAATTCCAAGCCCCAGCCCCAGCCCACAGCCCTAGCCCTGCTATAAGCTCCTTAATGCTTTATGCTTCTACCTCCGACCCT
Source organism: Alexandromys oeconomus (assembly GCA_963919705.1). Taxonomy (NCBI): domain Eukaryota; kingdom Metazoa; phylum Chordata; class Mammalia; order Rodentia; family Cricetidae; genus Alexandromys; species Alexandromys oeconomus. Next base: position 9,650 of record CAWTZB010000025.1, on the reverse strand, counting down.
TGAGGTCCAGTCCCCCCAATATCCTCGATTGCCATGCAGTACAAGCCCTGCCACTGATGCAGAAGGCCTGCACCCATTTTCAAGTCTGTCTGATCCTTGAGATCAAGTCCTCTCATTCCATCCATAATCTGCATTAAAGCATGAGCAGCTGAGTCCTTGTTTGACCGACTTTGTGCTGCCATCTCAAAGAGATGCCAGATATCTTTCCCCCTCAACTACCTCCTCCAACTAACTGATTCATCCCAGCACACAAATCAGCAGGTGCTAACTGCCTGGGAACCTATAGCCCACGTCAACAGTGAAGGAGGTAGAAAGAATGGAAATATAAACATATAAACCTCTAAATCTGATCTTCAAGATCTAGTTCCCTGTCTCTATCCTAAGATTGTCAGTGGAACACACAGGTCACTGCTGCCAGTGATGCTGTAGGACGAACACAGATATGGCCTTGTGTCTCTCATCTTTGCCAGTCAAGCCGAGTTTCGTTTACCGATCTTCGGCAGGCTTCATGCCTAAAGCCTCGCTCTATAGGACCATGGGTGCACCCATCTCCAGTAGACCTCATCAATATCTCATATCACCTCCCTCCTAGCACACATTGATTTGTTCACGCCCTCGCCCCGCCCTCGCCCCGCCCCACCCCAGCCACCGCCCAAGCCCAACCCGCCCAAATTCCAAGCCCCAACCCCAGCCCAAGCCCTAGCCCTGCAATAAGCTCCTTAATGCTTTATGCTTCTCCCTCCGACCCTTGAGGTCCAATTCCCCAATCTCCTCGAATGTCGTGCAGTACAAGCCCTGCCACTGATGCAGATGGCCTGCCCCCATTTTCAAGTCTGTCTGATCCTTGAGATCAAGTCCTCTCATTCCATCCATAATCTGCATTAAAGCATGAGCTGCTGAGTCGTTGTTTGACCGACTTTGTGCTGCCATCTCAAAGAGATGCCAGATATCTTTCCCCCTCAACTACCTCCCCCAACTAACTGATTCATCCCAGCACACAAATCAGCAGGTGCTAACTGCCTGGGAACCTATAGCCCACGTCAACAGTGAAGGAGGTAGAAAGAATGGAAATATAAACATATAAACCTCTAAATCTGATCTTCAAGATCTAGTTCCCTGTCTCTATCCTAAGATTGTCAGTGGAACACACAGGTCACTGCTGCCAGTGATATTGTAGGACGAACACAGATATGGCCTTGTGTCTCTCATCTTTGCCAGTCAAGCCGAGTTTCGTTTACCGATCTTCGGCAGGCTTTATGCCTAAGGGATCGATCTATAGGACCATGGGTGCACCCATCTCCAGTAGACCTCATCAAAATCTCATATCACCTCGCTCCTAGCACACATTGATTTGTTCACGCCCTCGCCCTCGCCCTCGCCCCGCCCCACCCCAGCCACCGCCCAAGCCCAAGCCCAAGCCCAAGCCCCAGCCCCAGCCCCAGCCCCCCCAGCCCTAGCCCTGCAAAAGCTCCTTAATGCTTTATGCTTCTACCTCCGACCCTTGAGGTCCAGTCCCCCAATATCCTCGATTGCCATGCAGTACAAGCCCTGCCACTGATGCAGAAGGCCTGCACCCATTTTCAAGTCTGTCTGATCCTTGAGATCAAGTCCTCTCATTCCATCCATAATCTGCATTAAAGCATGAGCAGCTGAGTCCTTGTTTGACCGACTTTGTGCTGCCATCTCAAAGAGATGCCAGATATCTTTCCTCCTCCAACTAACTGATTTGTCCCAGCTCATAAATCACCAGGTACTAACTGCCTGGGAACCCATAGCCCACGTCAACAGTGAAGGAGCTAGAAAGAATGGAAATATAAACATATAAACCTCTAAATCTGATCTTCAAGATCTAGTTCCCTGTCTCTATCCTAAGATTGTCAGTGGAACACACAGGTCACTGCTGCCAGTGATGCTGTAGGATGAACACAGATATGGCCTTGTGTCTCTCATCCTTGCCAGTCAAGCCGAGAGTGGTTTACCGATCTGCAGCAGGCTTCATGCCTAAAGCCTCGCTCTATAAAACCATGGGTGCACCCATCTCCAGTAGACCTCATCAATATCTCATATCACCTCCCTCCTAGCACACATTGATTTCTTCACGCCCTCGCCCCGCTCCTGCCCGCCCCGCCCCACCCCAGCCCCCGCCCAAGCCCAAGCCCAAACCCAAGCCCCAGCCCCAGCCCCAGCACCAGCACCAGCCCTAGCCCTGCTATAAGCTCCTTAAGGCTTTATGCTTCTACCTCCGACCCTTGAGGTCCAGTTCCCCAATCTCCTCGAATGTTATGCTGGACAAGCCCTGCCACTGATGCAGATGGCCTGCCCCCATTTTCAAGTCTGTCTGATCCTTGAGATCAAGTCCTCTCATTCCATCCATAATCTGCATTAAAGCATGAGCTGCTGAGTCCTTGTTTGACCGACTTTGTGCTGCCATCTCAAAGAGATGCCAGATATCTTTCCCCCTCAACTACCTCCTCCAACTAACTGATTCATCCCAGCACACAAATCACCAGGTACTAACTGCCTGGGAACCTATAGCCCACGTCAACAGTGAAGGAGGTAGAAAGAATGGAAATATAAACATATAAACCTCTAAATCTGATCTTCAAGATCTAGTTCCCTGTCTCTATGCTAAGATTGTCAGTGGAACACACAGGTCACTGCTGCCAGTGACAGTGTAGGATGAACACAGATATGGCCTTGTGTCTCTCATCCTTGCCAGTCAAGCCGAGTTTCGTTTACCGATCTTCGGCAGGCTTTATGCCTAAGGGATCGATCTATAGGACCATGGGTGCACCCATCTCCAGTAGACCTCATCAAAATCTCATATCACCTCGCTCCTAGCACACATTGATTTGTTCACGCCCTCGCCCCGCCCTCGCCCCGCCCCACCCCAGCCACCGCCCAAGCCCAAGCCCAAGCCCAATTCCAAGCCCCAGCCCCAGCCCAAGCCCTAGCCCTGCAAAAGCTCCTTAATGCTTTATGCTTCTACCTCCAACCCTTGAGGTCCAGTCCCCCAATATCCTCGATTGCCATGCAGTACAAGCCCTGCCACTGATGCAGAAGGCCTGCACCCATTTTCAAGTCTGTCTGATCCTTGAGATCAAGTCCTCTCATTCCATCCATAATCTGCATTAAAGCATGAGCAGCTGAGTCCTTGTTTGACCGACTTTGTGCTGCCATCTCAAAGAGATGCCAGATATCTTTCCCCCTCAACTACCTCCTCCAACTAACTGATTCATCCCAGCACACAAATCAGCAGGTCCTAACTGCCTGGGAACCTATAGCCCACGTCAACAGTGAAGGAGGTAGAAAGAATGGAAATATAAACATATAAACCTCTAAATCTGATCTTCTAGATCTAGTTCCCTGTCTCTATCCTAAGATTGTCAGTGGAACACACACGTCACTGCTGCCAGTGATATTGTAGGACGAACACAGATATGGCCTTGTGTCTCTCATCTTTGCCAGTCAAGCCGAGTTTCGTTTACCGATCTTCGGCAGGCTTTATGCCTAAGGGATCGATCTATAGGACCATGGGTGCACCCATCTCCAGTAGACCTCATCAAAATCTCTTATCACCTCGCTCCTAGCACACATTGATTTGTTCACGCCCTCGCCCCAGCCTCGCCCCGCCCCACCCCAGCCACCAACCAAGCCCAAGCCCAAGCCCAATTCCAAGCCCCAGCCCCAGCCCAAGCCCTAGCCCTGCATGAGCTCCTTAATGCTTTATGCTTCTACCTCCAACCCTTGAGGTCCAGTCCCCCAATATCCTCGATTGCCATGCAGTACAAGCCCTGCCACTGATGCAGAAGGCCTGCACCCATTTTCAAGTCTGTCTGATCCTTGAGATCAAGTCCTCTCATTCCATCCATAATCTGCATTAAAGCATGAGCAGCTGAGTCCTTGTTTGACCGACTTTGTGCTGCCATCTCAAAGAGATGCCAGATATCTTTCCCCCTCAACTACCTCCTCCAACTAACTGATTCATCCCAGCACACAAATCAGCAGGTGCTAACTGCCTGGGAACCTATAGCCCACGTCAACAGTGAAGGAGGTAGAAAGAATGGAAATATAAACATATAAACCTCTAAATCTGATCTTCAAGATCTAGTTCCCTGTCTCTATCCTAAGATTGTCAGTGGAACACACAGGTCACTGCTGCCAGTGATGCTGTAGGATGAACACAGATATGGCCTTGTGTCTCTCATCCTTGCCAGTCAAGCCGAGAGTGGTTTACCGATCTGCAGCAGGCTTCATGCCTAAGGGATCGCTCTATAGGACCATGGGTGCACCCATCTCCAGTAGACCTCATCAATATCTCATATCACCTCCCTCCTAGCACACATTGATTTCTTCACGCCCTCGCCCCGCCCCCAGCCCGTGCCCCACCCCAGCCACCGCCCAAGCCCAAGCCCAAGCCCAAACCCCAGCCCCAGCCCCAACCCCAGCACCAGCACCAGCACCAGCCCTAGCCCTGCTCTAAGCTCCTTAAGGCTTTATGCTTCTACCTCCGACCCTTGAGGTCCAGTTCCCCAACTCCTCGAATGTTATGCTGGACAAGCCCTGCCACTGATGCAGATGGCCTGCCCCCATTTTCAAGTCTGTCTGATCCTTGAGATCAAGTCCTCTCATTCCATCCATAATCTGCATTAAAGCATGAGCTGCTGAGTCGTTGTTTGACTGACTTTGTGCTGGCATCTCAAAGAGATGCCAGATATCTTTCCCCCTCAACTACCTCCCCCAACGAACTGATTCATCCCAGCACACAAATCACCAGGTGCTAACTGCCTGGGAACCTATAGCCCACGTCAACAGTGAAGGAGGTAGAAAGAATGGAAATATAAACATATAAACCTCTAAATCTGATCTTCAAGATCTAGTTCCCTGTCTCTATCCTAAGATTGTCAGTGGAACACACAGGTCACTGCTGCCAGTGATATTGTAGGACGAACACAGATATGGCCTTGTGTCTCTCATCTTTGCCAGTCAAGCCGAGTTTCGTTTACCGATCTTCGGCAGGCTTTATGCCTAAGGGATCGATCTATAGGACCATGGGTGCACCCATCTCCAGTAGACCTCATCAAAATCTCTTATCACCTCGCTCCTAGCACACATTGATTTGTTCACGCCCTCGCCCCACCCTCGCCCCGCCCCACCCCAGCCACCACCCAAGCCCAAGCCCAAGCCCAATTCCAAGCCCCAGCCCCAGCCCAAGCCCTAGCCCTGCATGAGCTCCTTAATGCTTTATGCTTCTACCTCCAACCCTTGAGGTCCAGTCCCCCAATATCCTCGATTGCCATGCAGTACAAGCCCTGCCACTGATGCAGAAGGCCTGCACCCATTTTCAAGTCTGTCTGATCCTTGAGATCAAGTCCTCTCATTCCATCCATAATCTGCATTAAAGCATGAGCAGCTGAGTCCTTGTTTGACCGACTTTGTGCTGCCATCTCAAAGAGATGCCAGATATCTTTCCTCCTCCAACTAACTGATTTGTCCCAGCTCATAAATCACCAGGTACTAACTGCCTGGGAACCCATAGCCCACGTCAACAGTGAAGGAGCTAGAAAGAATGGAAATATAAACATATAAACCTCTAAATCTGATCTTCAAGATCTAGTTCCCTGTCTCTATCCTAAGATTGTCAGTGGAACACACAGGTCACTGCTGCCAGTGATACTGTAGGATGAACACAGATATGGCCTTGTGTCTCTCATCTTTGCCAGTCAAGCCGAGTTTCGTTTACCGATCTTCGGCGGGCTTCATGCCTAAGGGCTCGCTCTATAGGACCATGGGTGCACCCATCTCCAGTAGACCTCATCAATATCTCATATCACCTCCCTCCTAGCACACATTGATTTGTTCACGCCCTCGCCCCGCCCCCGCCCGCCCCGCCCCACCCCAGCCCCCGCCCAAGCCCAAGCCCAAACCCAAGCCCAAGCCCCAGCCCCAGCCACACCAGCCCAGCCCTAGCCCTGCAATAAGCTCCTTAAGGCTTTATGCTTCTACCTCCGACCCTTGAGGTCCAGTTCCCCAATCTCCTCGAATGTTATGCTGGACAAGCCCTGCCACTGATGCAGATGGCCTGCCCCCATTTTCAAGTCTGTCTGATCCTTGAGATCAAGTCCTCTCATTCCATCCATAATCTGCATTAAAGCATGAGCTGCTGAGTCCTTGTTTGACCGACTTTGTGCTGCCATCTCAAAGAGATGCCAGATATCTTTCCCCCTCAACTACCTCCCCCAACTAACTGATTCATCCCAGCACACAAATCACCAGGTGCTAACTGCCTGGGAACCTATAGCCCACGTCAACAGTGAAGGAGGTAGAAAGAATGGAAATATAAACATATAAACCTCTAAATCTGATCTTCAAGATCTAGTTCCCTGTCTCTATCCTAAGATTGTCAGTGGAACACACAGGTCACTGCTGCCAGTGACAGTGTAGGATGAACACAGATATGGCCTTGTGTCTCTCATCTTTGCCAGTCAAGCCGAGTTTCGTTTACCGATCTTCGGCAGGCTTTATGCCTAAGGGATCGATCTATAGGACCATGGGTGCACCCATCTCCAGTAGACCTCATCAAAATCTCATATCACCTCGCTCCTAGCACACATTGATTTGTTCACGCCCTCGCCCCGCCCTCGCCCCGCCCCCACCCCAGCCACCGCCCAAGCCCAAGCCCAAGCCCAATTCCAAGCCCCAGCCCCAGCCCCACAGCCCTAGCCCTGCAAAAGCTCCTTAATGCTTTATGCTTCTACCTCCGACCCTTGAGGTCCAGTCCCCCAATCTCCTCGAATGTCATGCAGTACAAGCCCTGCCACTGATGCAGAAGGCCTGCACCCATTTTCAAGTCTGTCTGATCCTTGAGATCAAGTCCTCTCGTTCCATCCATAATCTGCATTAAAGCATGAGCTGCTGAGTCCTTGTTTGACCGACTTTGCGCTGCCATCTCAAAGAGATGCCAGATATCTTTCCCCCACTCCTCCAACTAACTGATTCATCCCAGCACACAAATCACCAGGTGCTAACTGCCTGGGAACCCATAGCCCACGTCAACAGTGAAGGAGGTAGAAAGAATGGAAATATAAACATATAAACCTCTAAATCTGATCTTCAAGATCTAGTTCCCTGTCTCTATCCTAAGATTGTCAGTGGAACACACAGGTCACTGCTGCCAGTGATATTGTAGGACGAACACAGATATGGCCTTGTGTCTCTCATCTTTGCCAGTCAAGCCGAGTTTCGTTTACCGATCTTCGGCAGGCTTTATGCCTAAGGGCTCGCTCTATAGGACCATGGGTGCACCCATCTCCAGTAGACCTCATCAATATCTCATATCACCTCCCTCCTAGCACACATTGATTTGTTCACGCCCTCGCCCCGCCCCCGCCCCGCCCCCACCCCAGCCACCGCCCAAGCCCAAGCCCAAGCCCAAACCCAATCCCAAGCCCCAGCCCAAGCACCCAGCCAGCCCTAGCCCTGCAAAAGCTCCTTAATGCTTTATGCTTCTACCTCCGACCCTTGAGGTCCAGTCCCCCAATCTCCTCGAATGTCATGCTGTACAAGCCCTGCCACTGATGCAGAAGGCCTGCCCCCATTTTCAAGTCTGTCTGATCCTTGAGATCAAGTCCTCTCATTCCATCCATAATCTGCATTAAAGCATGAGCTGCTGAGTCCTTGTTTGACCGACTTTGTGCTGCCATCTCAAAGAGATGCCAGATATCTTTCCCCCTCAACTACCTCCTCCAACTAACTGATTCATCCCAGCACACAAATCACCAGGTACTAACTGCCTGGGAACCTATAGCCCACATCAACAGTGAAGGAGGTAGAAAGAATGGAAATATAAACATATAAACCTCTAAATCTGATCTTCAAGATCTAGTTCCCTGTCTCTATCCTAAGATTGTCAGTGGAACACACAGGTCACTGCTGCCAGTGACATTGTAGGATGAACACAGATATGGCCTTGTGTCTCTCATCTTTGCCAGTCAAGCCGAGTTTCGTTTACCGATCTTCGGCAGGCTTTATGCCTAAGGGATCGATCTATAGGACCATGGGTGCACCCATCTCCAGTAGACCTCATCAAAATCTCATATCACCTCGCTCCTAGCACACATTGATTTGTTCACGCCCTCGCCCCGCCCTCGCCCCGCCCCCACCCCAGCCACCGCCCAAGCCCAAGCCCAAGCCCAATCCCAAGCCCCAGCCCCAGCCCCAAGCCCTAGCCCTGCAAAAGCTCCTTAATGCTTTATGCTTCTACCTCCGACCCTTGAGGTCCAGTCCCCCAATCTCCTCGAATGTCATGCAGTACAAGCCCTGCCACTGATGCAGAAGGCCTGCACCCATTTTCAAGTCTGTCTGATCCTTGAGATCAAGTCCTCTCATTCCATCCATAATCTGCATTAAAGCATGAGCTGCTGAGTCCTTGTTTGACCGACTTTGTGCTGCCATCTCAAAGAGATGCCAGATATCTTTCCCCCTCAACTACCTCCTCCAACTAACTGATTCATCCCAGCACACAAATCAGCAGGTGCTAACTGCCTGGGAACCTATAGCCCACGTCAACAGTGAAGGAGGTAGAAAGAATGGAAATATAAACATATAAACCTCTAAATCTGATCTTCAAGATCTAGTTCCCTGTCTCTATCCTAAGATTGTCAGTGGAACACACAGGTCACTGCTGCCAGTGATATTGTAGGACGAACACAGATATGGCCTTGTGTCTCTCATCTTTGCCAGTCAAGCCGAGTTTCGTTTACCGATCTTCGGCAGGCTTTATGCCTAAGGGATCGATCTATAGGACCATGGGTGCACCCATCTCCAGTAGACCTCATCAAAATCTCATATCACCTCGCTCCTAGCACACATTGATTTGTTCACGCCCTCGCCCCGCCCTCGCCCCGCCCCCACCCCAGCCACCCAGCCCAAGCCCAAGCCCAATCCCAAGCCCCAGCCCCAGCCCCAAGCCCTAGCCCTGCAAAAGCTCCTTAATGCTTTATGCTTCTACCTCCGACCCTTGAGGTCCAGTCCCCCAATATCCTCGAATGCCATGCAGTACAAGCCCTGCCACTGATGCAGAAGGCCTGCCCCCCATTTTCAAGTCTGTCTGATCCTTGAGATCACGTCCTCTCGTTCCATCCATAATCTGCATTAAAGCATGAGCTGCTGAGTCCTTGTTTGACCGACTTTGTGCTGCCATCTCAAAGAGATGCCAGATATCTTTCCCCTCACTACCTCCTCAACTAACTGATTCATCCCAGCTCACAAATCAGCAGGTACTAACTGCCTGGGAACCCATAGCCCACGTCAACAGTGAAGGAGCTAGAAAGAATGGAAATATAAACATATAAACCTCTAAATCTGATCTTCAAGATCTAGTTCCCTGTCTCTATCCTAAGATTGTCAGTGGAACACACAGGTCACTGCTGCCAGTGATGCTGTAGGACGAACACAGATATGGCCTTGTGTCTCTCATCCTTGCCAGTCAAGCCGAGTGTCGTTTACCGATCTTCGGCAGGCTTCATGCCTAAGGGATCGCTCTATAGGACCATGGGTGCACCCATCTCCAGTAGACCTCATCAAAATCTCATATCACCTCCCTCCTAGCACACATTGATTTCTTCACGCCCTCGCCCCGCCCCCGCCCC
>CAWTZB010000023.1:0-165083 GCA_963919705.1 Alexandromys oeconomus | reverse complement strand
AATGACCATCAGAACATTTATGGAGCATCTAAAAATGATTACCTAGTTCCACATTGCTAATCTCAGCTACTGTTGAAGTAGGAAAGTTCTAAACCACTGTCCGGTCTCTCCCCTTGCTGCACTGTGAATCTACCAGCTTCAAGCTTTGTCTATGCACTCAATTCTTGCACAGATCCCTCTTTATCTACAATCACACTGTCGGAGCCCATTTGGGTCCAACACAGATTCTCTAACTAGACTGGAATGGAGTCACGAGGAATAATCAGACACAGCTTACACCATCATCATGGAAAAGGCCAGCCTCATCCTTTATTGTCCAAACATCTTATACACCCACACTAAATGGGAGGGAACACGCAAAGGCTGTTGCCTAGGCAGCCAGGTGCCTGGGCTCTGGTCATGTCCGCATCTAGCAGTCAGGTAGGCCCTGAATTAGCATCTCTATAAGACAACCTCCAAATTGCAAAGGAAGGAAGCCCCAAACATCCTGACCAGTTTCAGTCAACACCTCTTCTCAGGTAATCCACACTTTAACAAAAGAAGCTAGGAGCAAGGCATCTGGGCTTTTGTTAAGGGCAGACAGCTTGTCTGCAGAGCTCTGTAACAGCTCAAGCCGGGGCGGTGGCTTTTGTGTAATCTCAAAATATGCGCCCCACAGTTGTGTGAGGAGGGTGTTCAACCATAATTGGAGAGATTCACTTGAAGCCTCCTGAGGTTTTCACTTTGTAGGAAATATTGTGACTACTAAAAGGATATCATTCTATTGTGATAAAGAATAGGATGTCTGCTAGGGTTACTTAGACAGCATTTTGCTTACTATTGTTGGGTCCCGTTGTCCAGGTGAAATTATTGAGAAGGGGGCAGACCACTAAAATCTACTAAACCAGAAGCAAACTTTATTCTAGAAAAAGGAAGGAATAAAAACTCCATGGGGCACACAAAGATTACCAGTTGTGTGTGACCACAGCCAGAGATTGGATTTCTATATCTGTGGCAATGGGCGATTTCCAAAAGAGCCTTTTTATAGCAGGAAGCAAGCATTATGCACGTACAAAAGAATTTTTATAATCTCGAGGTAAAGCTCAGGTACAAATTGCTTTGTTTGTTGTTACAATTTCCACTAACAGGGTTTTTCAATTAAACTAGGGTTTGCATTTAGCCTATGTTTCTCTCTGCCACTTTCTGATGGTGTTTATTGAAGTTCTGTAATCCCTTGATACTGACAGTTTTGCATGTCAGGAAAGGGTATGAGAGAATGCAAAACAAAAAAGTCATGTACATCACATCATTTAAAAGTTAACCCAGCTCATGATAGTTGTTAGTTATGAGTAGTCAGGGGTTATCTAAAAGCTGAACCTCAGTTTGAAGAGGGACTCTCAGTTTGCAGAGGGATGTGTCAGGTTTAAGGCAGAGCTATCAGTTGTAAAGCAAACTAATACACTGTTAATAGTTAATCCTGTAAGCTACCTACCACTACTGTTCTGCTTGCTAAGCCTTCCCATAGTCACTCACTGGCTAACACCACCTGGGCCTCAGAATATTATCAGATGCCATACTGGGTGATCAGAGATGAAATTAATCAGATATCACAGAACTTTCTGGGCCCTAGTTTAGAAAGTTAGTATTTTAGTAGACATTACTTCACTTTCAGAGAGCATATCCTGTTCCTCATCCAAAGCACAGGGTGCTTTGTGTGGACATCCCATTACACACTCAATGTGCACTGCAGCCAACCCATTGCCTCATACCTGGGAAATGCTGCAGCCAAACAAAGGTCACTTTCACAACTGTTGTTAAAGAAAAGCAGGCCATGAATTAGAAGACACTGAGGGATCATGGTAGGGGTTGAGTATAGGAAAGAGAATGTGGATATGATATAGTTATAATCTCAAGAAATTATTTTGAAAAGCTGGAACAGGATTTATGGCCATGTACTCCAGAACCTAAGGATTTGTATTAGAGAACATCAAAGATTTATCTCAGGGTATATATCTAAAACCAGTTAAATAAAAGTCCTATTTGGCAGGCCCACATCATTTCACTCTGATCTATATTGGTTGAACTAATGTAACTATAGCAATTTGGTTTCATAATAAGATCAGTTAAGATTCTTGATTGCCTGGTCTGTGGACACCAAGAAATGACCATCAGAACATTTATGGAGCATCTAAAAATGATTACCTAGTTCCACATTGCTAATCTCAGCTACTGTTGAAGTAGGAAAGTTCTAAACCACTGTCCGGTCTCTCCCTTGCTGCACTGTGAATCTACCAGCTTCAAGCTTTGTCTATGCACTCAATTCTTGCACAGATCCCTCTTTATCTACAATCACACTGTCGGAGCCCATTTGGGTCCAACACAGATTCTCTAACTAGACTGGAATGGAGTCACGAGGAATAATCAGACACAGCTTACACCATCATCATGGAAAAGGCCAGCCTCATCCTTTATTGTCCAAACATCTTATACACCCACACTAAATGGGAGGGAACACGCAAAAGGCTGTTGCCTAGGCAGCCAGGTGCCTGGGCTCTGGTCATGTCCGCATCTAGCAGTCAGGTAGGCCCTGAATTAGCATCTCTATAAGACAACCTCCAAATTGCAAAAGGAAGGAAGCCCCAAACATCCTGACCAGTTTCAGTCAACACCTCTTCTCAGGTAATCCACACTTTAACAAAAGAAGCTAGGAGCAAGGCATCTGGGCTTTTGTTAAGGGCAGACAGCTTGTCTGCAGAGCTCTGTAACAGCTCAAGCCGGGGGCGGTGGCTTTTGTGTAATCTCAAAATATGCGCCCACAGTTGTGTGAGGAGGGTGTTCAACCATAATTGGAGAGATTCACTTGAAGCCTCCTGAGGTTTTCACTTTGTAGGAAATATTGTGACTACTAAAAGGATATCATTCTATTGTGATAAAGAATAGGATGTCTGCTAGGGTTACTTAGACAGCATTTTGCTTACTATTGTTGGGTCCCGTTGTCCAGGTGAAATTATTGAGAAGGGGGCAGACCACTAAAATCTACTAAACCAGAAGCAAACTTTATTCTAGAAAAAGGAAGGAATAAAAACTCCATGGGGCACACAAAGATTACCAGTTGTGTGTGACCACAGCCAGAGATTGGATTTCTATATCTGTGGCAATGGGCGATTTCCAAAAGAGCCTTTTTATAGCAGGAAGCAAGCATTATGCACGTACAAAAGAATTTTTATAATCTCGAGGTAAAGCTCAGGTACAAATTGCTTTGTTTGTTGTTACAATTTCCACTAACAGGGTTTTTCAATTAAACTAGGGTTTGCATTTAGCCTATGTTTCTCTCTGCCACTTTCTGATGGTGTTTATTGAAGTTCTGTAATCCCTTGATACTGACAGTTTTGCATGTCAGGAAAGGGTATGAGAGAATGCAAAACAAAAAAGTCATGTACATCACATCATTTAAAAGTTAACCCAGCTCATGATAGTTGTTAGTTATGAGTAGTCAGGGGTTATCTAAAAGCTGAACCTCAGTTTGAAGAGGGACTCTCAGTTTGCAGAGGGATGTGTCAGGTTTAAGGCAGAGCTATCAGTTGTAAAGCAAACTAATACACTGTTAATAGTTAATCCTGTAAGCTACCTACCACTACTGTTCTGCTTGCTAAGCCTTCCCATAGTCACTCACTGGCTAACACCACCTGGGCCTCAGAATATTATCAGATGCCATACTGGGTGATCAGAGATGAAATTAATCAGATATCACAGAACTTTCTGGGCCCTAGTTTAGAAAGTTAGTATTTTAGTAGACATTACTTCACTTTCAGAGAGCATATCCTGTTCCTCATCCAAAGCACAGGGTGCTTTGTGTGGACATCCCATTACACACTCAATGTGCACTGCAGCCAACCCATTGCCTCATACCTGGGAAATGCTGCAGCCAAACAAAGGTCACTTTCACAACTGTTGTTAAAGAAAAGCAGGCCATGAATTAGAAGACACTGAGGGATCATGGTAGGGGTTGAGTATAGGAAAGAGAATGTGGATATGATATAGTTATAATCTCAAGAAATTATTTTGAAAAGCTGGAACAGGATTTATGGCCATGTACTCCAGAACCTAAGGATTTGTATTAGAGAACATCAAAGATTTATCTCAGGGTATATATCTAAAACCAGTTAAATAAAAGTCCTATTTGGCAGGCCCACATCATTTCACTCTGATCTATATTGGTTGAACTAATGTAACTATAGCAATTTGGTTTCATAATAAGATCAGTTAAGATTCTTGATTGCCTGGTCTGTGGACACCAAGAAATGACCATCAGAACATTTATGGAGCATCTAAAAATGATTACCTAGTTCCACATTGCTAATCTCAGCTACTGTTGAAGTAGGAAAGTTCTAAACCACTGTCCGGTCTCTCCCTTGCTGCACTGTGAATCTACCAGCTTCAAGCTTTGTCTATGCACTCAATTCTTGCACAGATCCCTCTTTATCTACAATCACACTGTCGGAGCCCATTTGGGTCCAACACAGATTCTCTAACTAGACTGGAATGGAGTCACGAGGAATAATCAGACACAGCTTACACCATCATCATGGAAAAGGCCAGCCTCATCCTTTATTGTCCAAACATCTTATACACCCACACTAAATGGGAGGGAACACGCAAAGGCTGTTGCCTAGGCAGCCAGGTGCCTGGGCTCTGGTCATGTCCGCATCTAGCAGTCAGGTAGGCCCTGAATTAGCATCTCTATAAGACAACCTCCAAATTGCAAAAGGAAGGAAGCCCCAAACATCCTGACCAGTTTCAGTCAACACCTCTTCTCAGGTAATCCACACTTTAACAAAAGAAGCTAGGAGCAAGGCATCTGGGCTTTTGTTAAGGGCAGACAGCTTGTCTGCAGAGCTCTGTAACAGCTCAAGCCGGGGCGGTGGCTTTTGTGTAATCTCAAAATATGCGCCCACAGTTGTGTGAGGAGGGTGTTCAACCATAATTGGAGAGATTCACTTGAAGCCTCCTGAGGTTTTCACTTTGTAGGAAATATTGTGACTACTAAAAGGATATCATTCTATTGTGATAAAGAATAGGATGTCTGCTAGGGTTACTTAGACAGCATTTTGCTTACTATTGTTGGGTCCCGTTGTCCAGGTGAAATTATTGAGAAGGGGGCAGACCACTAAAATCTACTAAACCAGAAGCAAACTTTATTCTAGAAAAAGGAAGGAATAAAAACTCCATGGGGCACACAAAGATTACCAGTTGTGTGTGACCACAGCCAGAGATTGGATTTCTATATCTGTGGCAATGGGCGATTTCCAAAAGAGCCTTTTTTATAGCAGGAAGCAAGCATTATGCACGTACAAAAGAATTTTTATAATCTCGAGGTAAAGCTCAGGTACAAATTGCTTTGTTTGTTGTTACAATTTCCACTAACAGGGTTTTTCAATTAAACTAGGGTTTGCATTTAGCCTATGTTTCTCTCTGCCACTTTCTGATGGTGTTTATTGAAGTTCTGTAATCCCTTGATACTGACAGTTTTGCATGTCAGGAAAGGGTATGAGAGAATGCAAAACAAAAAAGTCATGTACATCACATCATTTAAAAAGTTAACCCAGCTCATGATAGTTGTTAGTTATGAGTAGTCAGGGGTTATCTAAAAGCTGAACCTCAGTTTGAAGAGGGACTCTCAGTTTGCAGAGGGATGTGTCAGGTTTAAGGCAGAGCTATCAGTTGTAAAGCAAACTAATACACTGTTAATAGTTAATCCTGTAAGCTACCTACCACTACTGTTCTGCTTGCTAAGCCTTCCCATAGTCACTCACTGGCTAACACCACCTGGGCCTCAGAATATTATCAGATGCCATACTGGGTGATCAGAGATGAAATTAATCAGATATCACAGAACTTTCTGGGCCCTAGTTTAGAAAGTTAGTATTTTAGTAGACATTACTTCACTTTCAGAGAGCATATCCTGTTCCTCATCCAAAGCACAGGGTGCTTTGTGTGGACATCCCATTACACACTCAATGTGCACTGCAGCCAACCCATTGCCTCATACCTGGGAAATGCTGCAGCCAAACAAAGGTCACTTTCACAACTGTTGTTAAAGAAAAGCAGGCCATGAATTAGAAGACACTGAGGGATCATGGTAGGGGTTGAGTATAGGAAAGAGAATGTGGATATGATATAGTTATAATCTCAAGAAATTATTTTGAAAAGCTGGAACAGGATTTATGGCCATGTACTCCAGAACCTAAGGATTTGTATTAGAGAACATCAAAGATTTATCTCAGGGTATATATCTAAAACCAGTTAAATAAAAGTCCTATTTGGCAGGCCCACATCATTTCACTCTGATCTATATTGGATGAACTAATGTAACTATAGCAATTTGGTTTCATAATAAGATCAGTTAAGATTCTTGATTGCCTGGTCTGTGGACACCAAGAAATGACCATCAGAACATTTATGGAGCATCTAAAAATGATTACCTAGTTCCACATTGCTAATCTCAGCTACTGTTGAAGTAGGAAAGTTCTAAACCACTGTCCGGTCTCTCCCTTGCTGCACTGTGAATCTACCAGCTTCAAGCTTTGTCTATGCACTCAATTCTTGCACAGATCCCTCTTTATCTACAATCACACTGTCGGAGCCCATTTGGGTCCAACACAGATTCTCTAACTAGACTGGAATGGAGTCACGAGGAATAATCAGACACAGCTTACACCATCATCATGGAAAAGGCCAGCCTCATCCTTTATTGTCCAAACATCTTATACACCCACACTAAATGGGAGGGAACACGCAAAGGCTGTTGCCTAGGCAGCCAGGTGCCTGGGCTCTGGTCATGTCCGCATCTAGCAGTCAGGTAGGCCCTGAATTAGCATCTCTATAAGACAACCTCCAAATTGCAAAAGGAAGGAAGCCCCAAACATCCTGACCAGTTTCAGTCAACACCTCTTCTCAGGTAATCCACACTTTAACAAAAGAAGCTAGGAGCAAGGCATCTGGGCTTTTGTTAAGGGCAGACAGCTTGTCTGCAGAGCTCTGTAACAGCTCAAGCCGGGGCGGTGGCTTTTGTGTAATCTCAAAATATGCGCCCACAGTTGTGTGAGGAGGGTGTTCAACCATAATTGGAGAGATTCACTTGAAGCCTCCTGAGGTTTTCACTTTGTAGGAAATATTGTGACTACTAAAAGGATATCATTCTATTGTGATAAAGAATAGGATGTCTGCTAGGGTTACTTAGACAGCATTTTGCTTACTATTGTTGGGTCCCGTTGTCCAGGTGAAATTATTGAGAAGGGGGCAGACCACTAAAATCTACTAAACCAGAAGCAAACTTTATTCTAGAAAAAGGAAGGAATAAAAACTCCATGGGGCACACAAAGATTACCAGTTGTGTGTGACCACAGCCAGAGATTGGATTTCTATATCTGTGGCAATGGGCGATTTCCAAAAGAGCCTTTTTATAGCAGGAAGCAAGCATTATGCACGTACAAAAGAATTTTTATAATCTCGAGGTAAAGCTCAGGTACAAATTGCTTTGTTTGTTGTTACAATTTCCACTAACAGGGTTTTTCAATTAAACTAGGGTTTGCATTTAGCCTATGTTTCTCTCTGCCACTTTCTGATGGTGTTTATTGAAGTTCTGTAATCCCTTGATACTGACAGTTTTGCATGTCAGGAAAGGGTATGAGAGAATGCAAAACAAAAAAGTCATGTACATCACATCATTTAAAAGTTAACCCAGCTCATGATAGTTGTTAGTTATGAGTAGTCAGGGGGTTATCTAAAAGCTGAACCTCAGTTTGAAGAGGGACTCTCAGTTTGCAGAGGGATGTGTCAGGTTTAAGGCAGAGCTATCAGTTGTAAAGCAAACTAATACACTGTTAATAGTTAATCCTGTAAGCTACCTACCACTACTGTTCTGCTTGCTAAGCCTTCCCATAGTCACTCACTGGCTAACACCACCTGGGCCTCAGAATATTATCAGATGCCATACTGGGTGATCAGAGATGAAATTAATCAGATATCACAGAACTTTCTGGGCCCTAGTTTAGAAAGTTAGTATTTTAGTAGACATTACTTCACTTTCAGAGAGCATATCCTGTTCCTCATCCAAAGCACAGGGTGCTTTGTGTGGACATCCCATTACACACTCAATGTGCACTGCAGCCAACCCATTGCCTCATACCTGGGAAATGCTGCAGCCAAACAAAGGTCACTTTCACAACTGTTGTTAAAGAAAAGCAGGCCATGAATTAGAAGACACTGAGGGATCATGGTAGGGGTTGAGTATAGGAAAGAGAATGTGGATATGATATAGTTATAATCTCAAGAAATTATTTTGAAAAGCTGGAACAGGATTTATGGCCATGTACTCCAGAACCTAAGGATTTGTATTAGAGAACATCAAAGATTTATCTCAGGGTATATATCTAAAACCAGTTAAATAAAAGTCCTATTTGGCAGGCCCACATCATTTCACTCTGATCTATATTGGTTGAACTAATGTAACTATAGCAATTTGGTTTCATAATAAGATCAGTTAAGATTCTTGATTGCCTGGTCTGTGGACACCAAGAAATGACCATCAGAACATTTATGGAGCATCTAAAAATGATTACCTAGTTCCACATTGCTAATCTCAGCTACTGTTGAAGTAGGAAAGTTCTAAACCACTGTCCGGTCTCTCCCTTGCTGCACTGTGAATCTACCAGCTTCAAGCTTTGTCTATGCACTCAATTCTTGCACAGATCCCTCTTTATCTACAATCACACTGTCGGAGCCCATTTGGGTCCAACACAGATTCTCTAACTAGACTGGAATGGAGTCACGAGGAATAATCAGACACAGCTTACACCATCATCATGGAAAAGGCCAGCCTCATCCTTTATTGTCCAAACATCTTATACACCCACACTAAATGGGAGGGAACACGCAAAGGCTGTTGCCTAGGCAGCCAGGTGCCTGGGCTCTGGTCATGTCCGCATCTAGCAGTCAGGTAGGCCCTGAATTAGCATCTCTATAAGACAACCTCCAAATTGCAAAAGGAAGGAAGCCCCAAACATCCTGACCAGTTTCAGTCAACACCTCTTCTCAGGTAATCCACACTTTAACAAAAGAAGCTAGGAGCAAGGCATCTGGGCTTTTGTTAAGGGCAGACAGCTTGTCTGCAGAGCTCTGTAACAGCTCAAGCCGGGGCGGTGGCTTTTGTGTAATCTCAAAATATGCGCCCACAGTTGTGTGAGGAGGGTGTTCAACCATAATTGGAGAGATTCACTTGAAGCCTCCTGAGGTTTTCACTTTGTAGGAAATATTGTGACTACTAAAAGGATATCATTCTATTGTGATAAAGAATAGGATGTCTGCTAGGGTTACTTAGACAGCATTTTGCTTACTATTGTTGGGTCCCGTTGTCCAGGTGAAATTATTGAGAAGGGGGCAGACCACTAAAATCTACTAAACCAGAAGCAAACTTTATTCTAGAAAAAGGAAGGAATAAAAACTCCATGGGGCACACAAAGATTACCAGTTGTGTGTGACCACAGCCAGAGATTGGATTTCTATATCTGTGGCAATGGGCGATTTCCAAAAGAGCCTTTTTATAGCAGGAAGCAAGCATTATGCACGTACAAAAGAATTTTTATAATCTCGAGGTAAAGCTCAGGTACAAATTGCTTTGTTTGTTGTTACAATTTCCACTAACAGGGTTTTTCAATTAAACTAGGGTTTGCATTTAGCCTATGTTTCTCTCTGCCACTTTCTGATGGTGTTTATTGAAGTTCTGTAATCCCTTGATACTGACAGTTTTGCATGTCAGGAAAGGGTATGAGAGAATGCAAAACAAAAAAGTCATGTACATCACATCATTTAAAAGTTAACCCAGCTCATGATAGTTGTTAGTTATGAGTAGTCAGGGGTTATCTAAAAGCTGAACCTCAGTTTGAAGAGGGACTCTCAGTTTGCAGAGGGATGTGTCAGGTTTAAGGCAGAGCTATCAGTTGTAAAGCAAACTAATACACTGTTAATAGTTAATCCTGTAAGCTACCTACCACTACTGTTCTGCTTGCTAAGCCTTCCCATAGTCACTCACTGGCTAACACCACCTGGGCCTCAGAATATTATCAGATGCCATACTGGGTGATCAGAGATGAAATTAATCAGATATCACAGAACTTTCTGGGCCCTAGTTTAGAAAGTTAGTATTTTAGTAGACATTACTTCACTTTCAGAGAGCATATCCTGTTCCTCATCCAAAGCACAGGGTGCTTTGTGTGGACATCCCATTACACACTCAATGTGCACTGCAGCCAACCCATTGCCTCATACCTGGGAAATGCTGCAGCCAAACAAAGGTCACTTTCACAACTGTTGTTAAAGAAAAGCAGGCCATGAATTAGAAGACACTGAGGGATCATGGTAGGGGTTGAGTATAGGAAAGAGAATGTGGATATGATATAGTTATAATCTCAAGAAATTATTTTGAAAAGCTGGAACAGGATTTATGGCCATGTACTCCAGAACCTAAGGATTTGTATTAGAGAACATCAAAGATTTATCTCAGGGTATATATCTAAAACCAGTTAAATAAAAGTCCTATTTGGCAGGCCCACATCATTTCACTCTGATCTATATTGGTTGAACTAATGTAACTATAGCAATTTGGTTTCATAATAAGATCAGTTAAGATTCTTGATTGCCTGGTCTGTGGACACCAAGAAATGACCATCAGAACATTTATGGAGCATCTAAAAATGATTACCTAGTTCCACATTGCTAATCTCAGCTACTGTTGAAGTAGGAAAGTTCTAAACCACTGTCCGGTCTCTCCCTTGCTGCACTGTGAATCTACCAGCTTCAAGCTTTGTCTATGCACTCAATTCTTGCACAGATCCCTCTTTATCTACAATCACACTGTCGGAGCCCATTTGGGTCCAACACAGATTCTCTAACTAGACTGGAATGGAGTCACGAGGAATAATCAGACACAGCTTACACCATCATCATGGAAAAGGCCAGCCTCATCCTTTATTGTCCAAACATCTTATACACCCACACTAAATGGGAGGGAACACGCAAAGGCTGTTGCCTAGGCAGCCAGGTGCCTGGGCTCTGGTCATGTCCGCATCTAGCAGTCAGGTAGGCCCTGAATTAGCATCTCTATAAGACAACCTCCAAATTGCAAAAGGAAGGAAGCCCCAAACATCCTGACCAGTTTCAGTCAACACCTCTTCTCAGGTAATCCACACTTTAACAAAAGAAGCTAGGAGCAAGGCATCTGGGCTTTTGTTAAGGGCAGACAGCTTGTCTGCAGAGCTCTGTAACAGCTCAAGCCGGGGCGGTGGCTTTTGTGTAATCTCAAAATATGCGCCCACAGTTGTGTGAGGAGGGTGTTCAACCATAATTGGAGAGATTCACTTGAAGCCTCCTGAGGTTTTCACTTTGTAGGAAATATTGTGACTACTAAAAGGATATCATTCTATTGTGATAAAGAATAGGATGTCTGCTAGGGTTACTTAGACAGCATTTTGCTTACTATTGTTGGGTCCCGTTGTCCAGGTGAAATTATTGAGAAGGGGGCAGACCACTAAAATCTACTAAACCAGAAGCAAACTTTATTCTAGAAAAAGGAAGGAATAAAAACTCCATGGGGCACACAAAGATTACCAGTTGTGTGTGACCACAGCCAGAGATTGGATTTCTATATCTGTGGCAATGGGCGATTTCCAAAAGAGCCTTTTTATAGCAGGAAGCAAGCATTATGCACGTACAAAAGAATTTTTATAATCTCGAGGTAAAGCTCAGGTACAAATTGCTTTGTTTGTTGTTACAATTTCCACTAACAGGGTTTTTCAATTAAACTAGGGTTTGCATTTAGCCTATGTTTCTCTCTGCCACTTTCTGATGGTGTTTATTGAAGTTCTGTAATCCCTTGATACTGACAGTTTTGCATGTCAGGAAAGGGTATGAGAGAATGCAAAACAAAAAAGTCATGTACATCACATCATTTAAAAGTTAACCCAGCTCATGATAGTTGTTAGTTATGAGTAGTCAGGGGTTATCTAAAAGCTGAACCTCAGTTTGAAGAGGGACTCTCAGTTTGCAGAGGGATGTGTCAGGTTTAAGGCAGAGCTATCAGTTGTAAAGCAAACTAATACACTGTTAATAGTTAATCCTGTAAGCTACCTACCACTACTGTTCTGCTTGCTAAGCCTTCCCATAGTCACTCACTGGCTAACACCACCTGGGCCTCAGAATATTATCAGATGCCATACTGGGTGATCAGAGATGAAATTAATCAGATATCACAGAACTTTCTGGGCCCTAGTTTAGAAAGTTAGTATTTTAGTAGACATTACTTCACTTTCAGAGAGCATATCCTGTTCCTCATCCAAAGCACAGGGTGCTTTGTGTGGACATCCCATTACACACTCAATGTGCACTGCAGCCAACCCATTGCCTCATACCTGGGAAATGCTGCAGCCAAACAAAGGTCACTTTCACAACTGTTGTTAAAGAAAAGCAGGCCATGAATTAGAAGACACTGAGGGATCATGGTAGGGGTTGAGTATAGGAAAGAGAATGTGGATATGATATAGTTATAATCTCAAGAAATTATTTTGAAAAGCTGGAACAGGATTTATGGCCATGTACTCCAGAACCTAAGGATTTGTATTAGAGAACATCAAAGATTTATCTCAGGGTATATATCTAAAACCAGTTAAATAAAAGTCCTATTTGGCAGGCCCACATCATTTCACTCTGATCTATATTGGTTGAACTAATGTAACTATAGCAATTTGGTTTCATAATAAGATCAGTTAAGATTCTTGATTGCCTGGTCTGTGGACACCAAGAAATGACCATCAGAACATTTATGGAGCATCTAAAAATGATTACCTAGTTCCACATTGCTAATCTCAGCTACTGTTGAAGTAGGAAAGTTCTAAACCACTGTCCGGTCTCTCCCTTGCTGCACTGTGAATCTACCAGCTTCAAGCTTTGTCTATGCACTCAATTCTTGCACAGATCCCTCTTTATCTACAATCACACTGTCGGAGCCCATTTGGGTCCAACACAGATTCTCTAACTAGACTGGAATGGAGTCACGAGGAATAATCAGACACAGCTTACACCATCATCATGGAAAAGGCCAGCCTCATCCTTTATTGTCCAAACATCTTATACACCCACACTAAATGGGAGGGAACACGCAAAGGCTGTTGCCTAGGCAGCCAGGTGCCTGGGCTCTGGTCATGTCCGCATCTAGCAGTCAGGTAGGCCCTGAATTAGCATCTCTATAAGACAACCTCCAAATTGCAAAAGGAAGGAAGCCCCAAACATCCTGATCAGTTTCAGTCAACACCTCTTCTCAGGTAATCCACACTTTAACAAAAGAAGCTAGGAGCAAGACATCCTGGCTTTTGTTAAGGGCACAGACAGCTTGTCTGCAGAGCTAAGTAATCAGCTCAAACCGGGGCAATGGCTTATGAGCCATTTCGAAATATGCACCCACATACAACCACTCCCACTGAAAAAGAACAGGAATTAACAACCACTGGTCATTAATAGAACTTAAGATCAATGGTCTCAACTCAACTATAAAAAGACACAGGCTAGTAGAATGGATAGAAAAACAAGATACAGCCTTCTGTTGTATACAAGAGACACACCTCAACCTCAAAGACAGACATTACCTCAGAGTAAAGGATTAGGAAAAGGTTTTCTGATCAAATGCACCTAAGAAACAAGCAGGTTTAGCTATCCTAATATCTAACATTAAATTTCAAACAAAAATAAATCAGAAGATGGAGAAGGATACTTTATACTCATAACAGGAAAAATTCATAAAGATGAAGTCTCAACCCTTAACATCTATGTCCCTAATACAAGAGCACTCACCTATGTAAAAAGAAACATTACTAAAGCTTAAAACATACATCAAAATCCACACACTAATAGTAGGAGACTTCTACACTCCACTATCCACAATGGACAGGTCCACTAGACAAAAACTTAACAGAGAAATAAGGAAACTAACAGATGTCATGAATAAAATGGACTTAACAGACATGTACAGAACATTACACCTAAACTCAACAGAATATACCTTCTTCTCAGCACCTCATGGGACCTTTTCTAAAACGGACCAAATACTGCATAACAAAGTAACTATCATTGGCTGAACCACTTTTAATTATAACTATACAAGAAGCAATAAACCTAGCTCTTCTGATCTAACACTAACATTTTACAATTCATAGGAGTACATGACATGTAGCCCCAGCACACAGAAGCTGGGAGGAAAGCTGCCATGAATCAGTGGCCTCCCTGGGCTAAATAACAAAACAACAATAAAACAATTCCATTCAGGATAGCAAGGGCAGGCCTAAGAATTTCAAGTCCTTTGCAGTAAGAAAAGTACATTTGAGGTACCAATTTTTTTGTGACAATTTTCTTCTCCATTGCTGTGATTAAACTCTCTATCCAAAAGCAACTCAGATAATGAGATTTATCTGGTTGATATCCCTAGATCACAGTCCATCCTTGTGGGAGCTTAGGGTGGAAACTCAAGCTAATAAATGAAGGCAAAACATGGGGAAACATTGCTTCCTAGCTTTCTTTCTTGTTTGTCATGGTCTCATGCTAAGCTAGTTCTCTTCTGCAGGTACACTTGCTTAGAGATATTGTCAACTCAGTGGAAGAGCCTTCCCACATCACTTTAAATCAATAAAATTTCTCTCAGATGCAGCAATTAGATGTTCTCATCTATGCACACCCTCAACTGATGCTTCTTCATACAACCCTAGGCAATGTCATATTGACAGGCGAGGCTAATTAGGAAAAAGGCAATAATATACAAGGAGGTTTTAAAGATCCAAAGTCAATGTATTAATCACATCCAATCACTTAAACAGCAAAAACCCAAACAGCAACTGGAAAACACAGAAATGTCAGGGAATGGAAAGAAACAAGCCTCTAAGAACAATAAATAAAAAAACTAAAACCAACTCTCCACAGAAACTTCTCAAACCAACAAAAACATAAGGAACTTTTAACATGAAATTTTCTAGATACAAAATTGCTGAAGGCCGATCATTTTCCAGAGGAACAATTAGATGATAATAAAACTAACAATATAGATTGCAACACTCAAAAAATGAGACATAAAGACATAGCTACAAATATAGATTATGATCTCTTAAACAGAAATGACAGGATTCTAATCAAAATCAAACTACCAGAAATCAATGACCATAACTCATCGAGTACACCCCATTCTTTGGAGAGATTCACTTGAAGCCTTCTGAGGTTTTAACTTTGTAGAAAATATTGTGACTACTAAAAGGATATAATTCTATTATGATAAAGAATAGGATGTCTGTTAGGGTCACTTAGACAACATTTTGCTTACTATTGTTGGGTACAGGTGGCATGCAATTATTGAGGAGGGGGCAGACCACTAAAATCTATTAAACCAGAAGCAAACTTTATTCCAGGAAAAAAGGAAGGAAAAAAAAACCTCCATGGGGCACACAAAGCTGATCAGTTATATCTGACTACCGCCTAAGATTGGATTTCTATATCTGTGTCAATGGGAGATTTCCAAACAACCCTTTTTATAGCAAGAAGCAAGCATTATGCATGAACAAAGGAATTTTTATAACCTTGAGGTAAAGCTCAGGTACTAATTGCTTTGTTTGTTGTTATCATTTCCACTAACAGGGTTTTTCAGTGATACTAGGGTTTGCATTTAGCCTATTGTTTCTCTCTGCCACTTTCTGTTGGTCTTTATTGAAGTTCTGTAATCCCTTGATAATGACAGTTTTGCATGTCAAGAAAGGGTATGGGACAATGCACAACAAAAAGTCATGTACATCCCATAATTTAAAAGTTAACTCAGCGTTTCTAAAAACTGAAAAATGTAGCTGTTCTAGAATTATTATACTTTCTTGGCACACAGGTTGTAAGCCTGCAATGGCCCCTTGAGCAGCATGTTAGAGGTCTTTGACTGAGAAGTGGGTCTTTTGGCTGGTTGTAAATCATGGTTGTCTCATTTGTTATAGGAATGTACCTTAATGGCTTATTAATATGGGTGAACAAACATTTGCATTTCATGATACTGATATCTAACAGGCATGGTTAGCATACTACTTATCTTTGGGGAATTTGGGATGCAGTCCTCCCTTACTTAAATTCTACTGTGTGACTTAATGTCTCCTAAGAACTGGTAAATTCTTATACCATTAATGCTACCATCAATTATGCTCTACTTCAGTTTAGCAGTGGAGTGCTACTCTACACAGGAGAAACCATTTACAAGCTCCACAAAATTAACTACAGATGGATGCTAAACATAAATGTTAAAAGTGCAGAACTTCTGAAGAGACTGGAGAGACCAGTAGTCTCCAAGTTTGGAAAATTTGGTGATATCTCTCCACATGCAGCAAAATAAGCACTACAGCCAACACCTTTGCGGCTGCCAATGCTCTTCTCAGTACAAAAACAGCCCAGGCAGTAAAGTTGTTCAGAGACTGCCACAGGGAGTTGCAAGATCACTTAGGACTACTTAGGATAAGGCAGGAACACACTAAACTCTGTGTTTGTCCACTGGCTCCCACACCTGGAGGATCTGATTGGCTATTGTGGCCTGAGTGACAAGAGCACCTTCCATAAGGTTATACAGTGCTTAAAGACACAGCACAATGGTTCCTGACCCTGCCTTTCATCTGAAAAACCTTTTCTGAATCAGCAGAGATGCATTTCCATAGCACTTGCCCCTGGCTCCAATACAGACCCTGCCATCTTCCTGCTCTGCAGAGACACTTCCCCTTCTCCTTGACACAAGGTGACTAGCTGGTTGCCATTTGTAGCAAGTTTGACTTCCAAGATTAGCCATCACAACAGTCAAGAAAGAAATCTTAGCTGGTTTGGAATACAGTGACTTCTAGGTTTTCCTAAGATATAATTCAAACAGAAAATATATGTAGACAAACACAGGATAGACGAGACACGCGCAAAAGGAAGAGACAAGACACGTGGCTCCCACGTGGGTGCACTTTAATGGGGAGAGGGAAACACGATAAGGGATGGGGTGTGCAAGACACACAAGGGTGGGGCAAGGAGAGGGGTGAGAGAGAGAGCACGAGACCTCGTGGAAGCTCGCTTTTAACAGGGGGGGGAGCAAGGTTATCTGGGAGACCCGTACCTGGGCACGCCCGCGCGCACAGGTGATGGTACTCCAAGAGGAGTATGGGAGCTGTAGTTTTCAAGGGAACAACAGGGCAGAACAG
Organism: Alexandromys oeconomus; assembly: GCA_963919705.1. NCBI lineage: Eukaryota > Metazoa > Chordata > Mammalia > Rodentia > Cricetidae > Alexandromys > Alexandromys oeconomus. The sequence continues at coordinate 147,813 of CAWTZB010000023.1, read as the reverse complement.
CCTGGAGCCAGAGCAGAAGAATCTAAATTTAGTGTGTATTTCTGAGGGTGGGGACAGAGCAAAGATTAAAGACAAATATACACCCAGGGCATTCTTAGGGTGACCAGGGTGTAACATGGGCTTGTGCGCGGACACCTCCGTTCAAGGACCCTGATAGCTTAAGAAAAAAGGAGTTCCCAGGCAAAAATGTCATCTCTGCCTGCTTCCAAGCACACACAGTACTGTTTCTTGCCATAACCCCTACAACCTGGCCATAGGCTGTGGTAGACGGGCACCAACGCCTCAATGGTGACTGAGTTTGTACTGGTGGGCTTCTAGCATCTGGTCCACATTCAAGTCCTCCTATTCTCCCTCTTCCTGGCTGTCTACCTGCTCACAGTGGCAGGCAATCTCCTCATTGTGGCGCTACTCTCCACAGACGCAGCACTGCAATCCACCATGTATTTCTTCCTCCACATCCTCTCAGCACTGGAGATCTGCTCCACGTCGGTCACCATCCCCTTGCTGCTACACCATCTGCTCACTGGCCGGCGCCACATCCCGCGCTCCGGCTGCGCTCTGCAGATGTTCTTTTTCCTCTGCTTTGGCGCCAACGAGTGCTGCCTGCTGGGCCTGCGGGGCTCTAGTGGGGCTGGGCCACACCTCCTTCATCTTCTCCTTGCCTTGCTGTGGCCCCAATGCTATCCCTCACTTCTTCTGTGAGATTCAGCCCGTACTGCAGTTGGTGTGTATAGACACCTCAGTCAACGAGCAGCAGAATATCCTGGCTGCCGTCCTCATCATCTTGTGCCCCTTTGGCCTCATCCTTAGTTCCTATGGGCGGATTCTGGTCACTATCTTTAGTATCCCATCAGCTGCTGGTCGAGGCCTTCACCTGTTCTTCCCACCTAGTAGTGGTATCTCTCTTCTACGGTACTGCCATCTTTATCTATATCTGCCCTAAGGCCAGCTATGACCCAGCCACAGACCCCCTGGTTCTATGCTGTGATGACCACCATCCTCAATCCTGTCATCTACAGCCTGAGGAATGCTGGTGCCAAGGCCATGCTAAAAAGAAGTATCCAGAAAATGGGGCCCTCGGAGATTTGACAAGGTGCGGGAGATAACTCCTGAACAAAACTCCAGGTTCCTAATTACCGAGGATCAAAGGAGAGGAGACTTGAAACACAGACTTACCTCTAAAGAGCTACTGAAGCCCTCAACACCTTCTATTTTGAGATAGGGTCTTGCTGTATAACTAAGGTTGATCTTGCACTCACAGTTCATGAGTGCTGGGATTAAAGACAAAGCAACCTGCTGGCAATAACTCTTTTCTTATAATTTATGGCGTCATCATTGAAATATAATAATTTGCATATATTTAAGCGTGTAGTCTGATAAGTGTTGGCATATAAAGGCACCGTGAATCCATTGGCACAACCATTAAACAACACACACACAGCCAAAGGTTTCCTCACTCCCCACTGCAGTGTCTCCTTTCAACCTTCCCTGCTATCCTTATTCTCAAACAACCTTTCATCTGCATTCTGTCATTACAGATCAGTTTGCATTTTCTATAGTTTTACATGAACAGACTTTTTGGTCTGGCTACTTTAACACAATGTAATTGTTCTGAATTTATTCATACTATGTTATATAGCAGCACATTCATATTCATTTCTGAGTAGTGTCCCAAGACACATCAATCTATTCCTCTACCTGCTGATGAAAACGTTGACTGTGTCCACTTTTTTACTCTTACATATGAAGTATTTGTGATCATTTATGTACATACTCATTGCTCTTGATGTATCCAGTTGCATACACACAGATGTAAAATAGACACATCACATTCATATTCATTTCTGAGTAGTGTCCCAAGAGACATCAATCTATTCCTCCACCTGCTGATGAAAACGTTGACTGTGTCCACTTTTTTACTCTTACATATGAAGTATTTGTGATCATTTAAAATTATGTACATACTCATTGCTCTTGATGTATCTGATTGCATACACACAGATGTAAAATAGACACATCACATGGAAACAGGAGCTGATTTTGAGTGGGGAATGCAGGGTTAAGGGTTGAAACTGGGGACTGGAAAAATGTTACAGCAGGTGAGGACACTTGTCGCCAAGCATGAAGACCTAATTTTAATCCCCAAAAACCACAAGGTAGAACCAACTCCCACAAGCTGTCTTCTGTCTTCAACATGTACGCTATGGTGTATGAGTGCATGTATGCCCAAAAAAATGCACACGCAGGCACACATAATATATAAGTTTTTGAAGTTAAGCCTGAAGACTCAGAACTGGGTACAAAGACTCACACTTGCAATCTCAGCATCTTGAATACTAAAGCAGTATTCTGCTTTAATACCAGGCCAGCTTAGATTGTATGAAACCCTGTCTCTGAAAGAACATGATAAAGGACTGAAACCCTAGATTATGAGCTTCACTACTACTAAATTTCCAGTGACCTCGAGCAAACACCTCTTGTCACCTTTCTGGTTGTCAGTTTTCTGGTAAACAAACAGAAGTCTGAATCAAATGTCCTGTGCTAGGCTAGGATCTACTGTTTTGTGCTTAGCCTCCTAGGATCATTTACTTTCTGTCACTGAACAAACTCGGAGAGTGTGGTGAGTGGCGCTTGTCCACCATCAGTGCCAAATGATCTTGAACTCCATCAGTCCTGAACCAAATTGAAGTCTGTCCACATGATTCCATAGTAAGCACTAGACATAACAAGTTTTAAAAAATGTCCTAAATTCATTCACTCTGACCCTAAACAGGAAAGAAGGCAAGGAGAAAGGTTTCTGCTTCTTGGGTTCACATAGATTTCCAGCAGACAATAAACATCCACAAGTTAAGACCCAGGGAGGTGCTGTCTTGTGGTAATCAAGATCCATCAGAGTTAAGAGAACAAGACATCAGATGGCTCCTCTTTTCAGAATGTAGTGTTTCCTACTCTATGTCTCTCTCATGTCTGTGAGCTACACCTAAGCATCCTACCTCGAATCTGGAAACTCCTCTGAGACAGCAGTCTCAGCTCAATGCCTGGGTGTGTCACACACTTACACACACACACACACACACACACACACACGGTAGCTCCTCAGCTGACTTTTAGAATGCAGCCTCCTGACATAGTAGGTCTACAAATCAGACATGATTTGATTGATCTAATCAATCAGCTCTGTTGTCTGATCAAGTGAGGAACACCCCTCCAAAAGACACATGAAAATCCTTCCATTTGTGTTGTGTGGCATTTTGTTTGTGTTCTGACAAATAAAACTGGCCTGGAGATCCAGGGTGGAGCTAACCACTAGTTGATCATAGGAGCCCGGTGGTGGTGGTAGTGGTGGTGGTGGTGGTTCATGTCTTTAATCACAGCACTTGGAAGGTAGAGAAAGGAAGTGATAATGTGACAATTACTGCCCTAAGCTTCACTGAGCTCAGGAGTATATTGCTGAGCTTCAAGACCTGATAGCCAGCCTTGCAGAACTGTAACATATGTAGTTGCACTATTTAGCCACATGATGGCAGCACGCATCTACTATACTGCCGACCTGCAAGAGACTCATAAAAAAGTAGGAGTCGGAGAAGCCTAAAGGAAATAGTTTGACTCAAAAAAATCAGGTAAAAGTTTTTGTAAACAGTCACTTTAAATGTATCCCAAAGACAGCACAACAAAGTGAGTTTGGTCCAGTCACGTCATCAAAGAGAAAAGGCCCTCTCCACCATACATTTAACAATGGCTCTTCCTCCGCCAGTGACTAGGCATTCAGGGAACAAACACTATTGGATACGCCAGTGACTAGGCAAAAACGCTACATTCAGGGAACAAACACTATAGGAGTCCATAGGACAATGAGAGGAACTGCATCCCAGGAAGCCTGTATCCAGGTGAAAGGCTGAAAGAGACTGTTCACTGAGGCCTTATCACCACCTAAGACTCTCTCGACTGAATCTCTAAGCTCTGATGAAGGAAGCGTGGCCCTTACAGCCCTCTCCTGCTCATCACTCTTTCCTGTTTCTGGTCTGCCTGGTCCCACAGAAAAAAAGAAATGCTTCTGTTCAGTTTTAATTTTCTGATCACCCAGATGTTTTAAATGAACAAAGCATTCTGTTTCAGGTAGGTATAAATAGGAGCTGATATTTATTTCAGGTAGAAAGGACAGCTTAGTAACATCAGTCACAGCAATAGGGGTATGTTCTGAATCCCAACGAAAGAGAGTTCTTTACTATAGGTTAACCTACAGGTTTCTAGAGAGGGTGGGTGATCTAAGGCAATGTATGGCTTTGTACAAGCTCAAATTTTGGGGGGTTGCTATATGCCTGAAGTCAGGATGGCAGAGAAAACAAGGATCAGGGTTATAACTGTACCTAGAGCTCATAAAGCAGGGGTTGCCCTTGCTGAAGCAGGAATGATAGACAGAAAGGGGCCTGGGGCTGCAAGGAAGGTGACCAGATCATTCTAATATTACCAAATCTGGTCTCTATTCTTTGTCTTTCAGTTTCTTATAAACACATATAATGTACTTTGAATTCATTCCCTTCCATTTTCCTCTCTTATGCCCCTCTTACCAAATACTTTTTCTCATCTTTTTATTTATTTACTTATTTAATGTATATAAGTATTTTGTCTATTTTTATGTCTGTGTGTCACATGCTTGCCACATTCTTGCAGAGGCCAGAAGAAGGTGTCAGATCCCCTGGGACTGCAGTTATAGAGTTGTTAGTTACCATTTCGGTGCTGGGAATAGAACCCAGATTCTCTGGAAGAGCTACCAGTGCTCTTAACTGCTGGGCTATCTCTCTAGTCCTCATGTCTTTTTCATGTGTGCATACTTTATCACATTTAATTAGAGTCACTTGCATGAACATAGGTAGGGATCTATTACTTGAACTAGGTCAGCTTACCAGCACTACAGTGCTATGGAATATGACTACACTCCTCTATCAGCCATTAGCTGCCTATAACTCCTCAGGGTGGCGTGGGGTTTCATGAGCCTCTCCTCCTTTCATCAAGGAATGTTAATAGGCCCAGTCTTCTGCAGGTCTTGTTCAAGTAACCCCCAATGCTGTGATTTCCTAAGTACGGCAGCCAGTGATGTTCAGAAAAGAGAATTTCCCAGCATTCCTTCCCATTCTCTGGCTCTTAGATTCTATCTCTGCAACATTTCTGAGCCTTAGAGAAAGGAAATCTAGTCTTTCTTAAAGCTGCAGCATCTTAAAATGCTGGCCCCATGATCCAGTACCAGATCCCATCACCCACCCACATAAAAAGGGCGATGTACATGAAATCTCCATACCCTTTATCACTGGAGTCCACCATATCCAGGATTCTTTCTTTTTTTATTTATATTTATTTATCATATATCCAATGGTCTGCCTGCATGTGTTCTTGCAGACAGAAGTTGGCACCAGATCTTATTACCGGTGGTTGTGAGCCACCATATGGTTGCTGGGAATTGAACTCAGGACCTCTAGAAGAGCAGTCAATGCTCTTAACCACTGATCCATCTCTCCAGCCCCATATCCAGGATTCTTCTTAACTGAAAGTTGATGATTTGATAAATGACAGAAAACAAGCTTCTTCTTCTAAGTCATTACCAAGGGCCTGTCTACATTCTGAAAAGGCTTCTCTTTAAGGTGGGCAGGTCACTTTGAGCACTGGGATTTTGGTGCCATCTACTGGCCAGATCTGGAACAGCATGGATCTACCGACAAGTCATGTAAGACATAGGAGGGCTGCTCAGGAGATAATTAATGTAGTTAACGTCATATACTTGGATATCTTGTGATGTTTCAGGTACTGTTGGAAGTATTTTACAACCCTTGACACATTTTATTCTTGTAGCATTACAAAGCTTTTTCAGAAGCAAAAACTAAGAGTTCATTACCATCTCTCAAAGTTCTCAGCCAGGACTGGCACCCAGGAGGGCAGAATCCAGACCCAGATCTGTACTACAATGAGCCCTAAAAATACACAGCTTTATCTTCTATATTTATATTTTTGAAACAGGGTCTCACTATGTAGTCCAGGCTGGCCTGAAACTCCCACTTCAGACTCCATGTTTCAGCATACAGCACTCAGCAGCTAACCTTTCACATGGGACAAAGTCATGCGTTCTCTTACTAATGGCATTCTCCCTACCAGGAAAGTGCCCACTCTGTTTCTAAGTCAGTATAACTAAGTGTTCAATTATTTTTATCATTTTAGGAAGTCAATTATTGGTTATCATATTTTAGATTTCATTTTCTTCAAAGGCAATATTTCTATAATCTCTTTGTTTCTATTTTCCAATGTTTTCCAGGTTTTGAATTTCATTCCATTTTTAAGTATTGTTTATTTATTCTTCTTTTTATTTATATCAGTTTAGAGCAGTGATTCTCAACCTGGTGGGTTATGACTCATTTTGGGGGATCAAATGAACCTATCACAGGACAGGCCTAAGACCATCAAAAAGTACAGAAAATAAGTATTTTAGTAGAAACTCTTCCAGTCGCTCAGAGCACTTCCTGTTCCCCTTCCAAAATATGGTGTCCCTTGCATGTGTGTTCCATTACAGAGTTACTGACCAGTGTAATCAACCCTTTCCCTTATAGCTCAGATATTCACATTAAAACAGCAACTCTTGATAAAGCAAAATTCATGATTTTTCTCACTTCTGGAAAGTCTTAGAGGCAAGAAGGTGATGACATAAATGATGTAATTATAATCCACAAAAATTAATCTAAAAAGCTGTAACAGGTTTATAGTCATGTGCTCCAAAGTTTAGTGATTTATATTAGAGCACACCAAGGATTAGTAACACATTTTATTTCAGACTGTAAATCTTAAATATGTAAAATAACAGTTCTTTTAGGAACGGGAACACCATGACCTCAATTAATACACGAGTCCCTCTTCATTTGCAAGTTCACAATAAAATAAAGATTAGTTGGAGGACACTCATCTATTTTTCTTCTCACTGACCAATTAAGGCCCAGCCTTGAAGCAGCTGCAAGACTTTCTTTCCAGCACTGAGCAACAGAAGCAGAACTAGATGTTCAAAACAATTCTAAACTAAATAATTGTGAGAAAGGCAGATTTCTAAAAACTCAAGGTCAGCCTGGTCTACAAAGCTAGTTTCAGGACATCCAAAGCTACACAAAAAAAAACCCTTGTCTTGAACAAAAAAAATATATTCATTTAGTTGTCTGTGATGTGCCCAACTATAATTCAGGTACATTGGAGATGAGGTGGGCAAATCACGCTGATTTTCTAAAAGATCCTAGTCTATACAGTGAGTTCCAGAACAGCCAGAGATTCATAATGAGGCTATTTTTTAAGATTAAAAAAAGTCCAAATGGATTAAAGACCTCAATATCAGTCCGAACACAATGAACCTGACAGAAGAGAAAGTGGGAAGTACTCTACAACACGTGGGCACAGGAGACCACTTCCTACATATAACCCCAGCAGCACAGACATTAAGGGCCTCATTGAATAAATGGGACCTCCTAAGACTGAGAAGCTTCTGTAAAGCAAAGGACACTGTCACTAAGACACAAAGGCAACCCACTGACTGGGAGAAGATCTTCACCAACCCTGCAACTGACAAAGGTCTGATCTCCAAAATATATAAAGAACTCAAGAAACTAGACCATAAAAGGCTAATCAACCCAATTATGAAATGGGGCACTGAGCTGAACAGAGAATTCTCAACAGAAGAAGTTCAAATGGCCAAAAGACACTTATGGACATGCTCAACTTCCTTAGCGATCAGGGAAATGCAAATCAAGACAACTTTAAGATACCATCTTACACCTGTCAGAATGGCTAAAATCAAAAGCACCAATGATAGTCTTTGCTGGACAGGATGTGGAGAAAGGGGTACACTCATTCATTGCTGGTGGGAATGCAAACTTGTGCAACCACTTTGGAAAGCAGTGTGGCGGTTTCTCAGGAAATTTGAGATCAACCTACCCCTGGACCCAGCAATACCACTCTTGGGATATACCCAAAAGAGGCCTTAACATACAACAAAAGTATATGTTCTACTATGTTCATAGCAACATTGTTTGTAATAGCCAGAACCTGGAAACAACCTAGATGCCCTTCAATGGAAGAATGGATGAAGAAAGTATGGAATATATACATATTAGAGTACTACTCAGCAGTAAAAAACAAGGACTTCTTGAATTTTGCATACAAATGGATGGAAATAGAAAACACTATCCTGACTGAGGTAAGCTAGACCCAAAAAGAGGAACATGGGATGTACTCACTCATATTTGGTTTCTAGCCATAAACAAAGGACATTGAGCCTATAATTAGTGATCCTAGAGAAGCTAAATAAGGAGAACCCAAAGAAAAACATATAGGCATCCTCCTGAATATTAACCTTCATCAGGCGATGAAAGGAGACAGAGACAGAGACCCACATTGGAGCACCAGACAGAAATCTCAAGGTCCAAATCAGGAGCAGAAGGAGAGAGAGCACGAGCAAGGAACTCAGGACCGCGAGGGGTGCACCCACACACTGAGACAATGGGGATGTTCTATCGGGAACTCACCAAGGCCAGCTGACCTGGATATGAAAAAGCCTGGGATAAAACCGGACTCGCTGAACATAGCGGACAATGAGGACTACTGAGAACTCAAGAACAAGGGCAATAGGTTTTTGATCCTACTGCACGAACTGGCTTTGTGGGAGCCTAGGCAGTTTGGATGCTCACCTTACTAGACCTGGATGGAGGTGGGTGGTCCTTGGACTTCTCACAGGGCAGGGAAACCTGATTGCTCTTTGGGCTAATGAGGGAGGGGGACTTGATTGGGGAAGGGGGAGGGAAATGTGAGGCAGTGGCGGGGAAGAGACAGAAATCTTTAATAAATAAATAAATTTAAAAAAAGTCAGAAGTAAAAAAAAGAAAAAAGAACAAATTATTAGTAAAAGTAATAAACATGATATTTTTGGTATGACTAATTTGGAACAGTGATGAAGATATAAGGTGATTAATTTATCCTTTAGGTCCTAACAGGTAGATATATGGTAAGGGATATACACAACTAAGTTAATATACCTAAGTCATATAATGAGAGTTTTCCCATCTCTAAAACCCTCCACAAACCTCAGCTCCTGTCTCTCCTGTAAGGTGGTCAGATAATTAGTAAATGTTTCTTCGGGAGACATGGTCTCACCTGGAGAAGTCAGTCTTTTTCCACAGTGAAATTCCCAGGGAAACTCAAATTCCATAGTGTCTATTATTTCACTACTTGTTAGCCAAACAGAGAAATTTAAATGTATCTTAGGTTATCCTTATTCCTACCAGGCAGACAAGTATTGGGGATTGATGGGGTGGAGACTAAAGAGCTTTATGTTCCCATGGAGACTGAAAATTGGGGGCTGTAAGTCTTATTGGCAAGAAAGTGATGCCATCAATGATGTAATTATAATCCACAAAAAATTATCTAAAAAGGTGAAATCATGTGCTCCAAAGTTTAGTGATTTAGATAAGAGCACACCAAGGATCCAAGGATTGTATCTCAGGCTGTACAGCTTAAATATGTAAAATAACAGTTCTTTTAGGCACTGCTTCCTGTCACAAGGATTATATCATAAGATAAAGATTCTGCCTTATCTACCTGCCCAACAACATACACACCTGAGAAACTTCGGTAGCTCCTTTTGTTGCCTAGAACTAAATATCACTAAATCATATCATTGTGGCTGGAGAGAGCAGAAAGTTAGAAGCATTCTAATCATGTATTGCAAAAGATAATCAACATCACCATAGTTCTACAACATTTTAGACTATTTGAAACATTTCAAGACAAACTTGAAAGTAAAATACAATATTCAGAAATTCTAGAAACCACAACATCAGGTTTTGAATCTGTCATCTCACTGCACACCAAAATAACACCCCTATGTGTACACTAGACAATGATATTACAAGCATAATATCCTACAATACAAGAGCTGAAGAATCTCCCTCTTCCCAGGAAATCCATACACTGGGAGGCTCAGAGTACAAGTAATGCTAACCAGGTCACTAAACAGACCAACAGAAACATAGCCTAGATCATGGTTCAACAAACCCAGAAGAAATGACAGCTCAACAGACCTTGTCTAAACACCACACTGCACTCACCATGGCATAGCTTGTGGTCTTCCTTACAAGTCATTACAAGAGAAGCAGCAAAGATTCATGAAAAGAACGACATATAAGTTAGCCCACACTATTATTCCTACTTGCTAAGCCTTCCCAAAATCCCTCAATGGCTAATACCACCCTGCTGGGCCTCAAAATTAATTACCTAGTTCCATACTACTAATCTCAGCAACTGTTGAACTATGAAAGTTCTCAACCACTATCCTGTCTCTACCTTTCTGTACTGTGAATCTACCAGCTTGAAGCTTTGTCTATGCACTCAATTCCTGCACAGATCCCTCTTTATCTACAATCAAACATGAAAAGTCAGAGACTGGAGGTCACTCATTAGCTGGTTTATTTTTCCTTCTCATACACCAGTCAAAGCCTAGTCCTAAAAGCTACCCAACACTGGGCAACAGACACAGGATTAGGTGTTTAAAGAAATTCCCAGTTAGATAGCATGAGGAAACAATATTACAAGGTCACAGTCTCCCATCCCAGAATGGCAGAGCCTTCCCCACACTCAACAAAGATCAGAGGCCAACGGCCAATGGCCAATACCCAGGTCACCACAAAGAACAACAGAACCTCTCAGGCTCATGGTTCATCCTTGTCCAAGCAGATCTGACAGCTCAGCCAACATGCTCTTCCTGTTCTGGGGGCAGTGGCTCCTACATTCACCATTGCATGGCTTGTGGTCCTCCTTACATCTCCTTAGAGTGAAACAAGAGAATCCTGAAAGAACCTTTAAACTGCCTACTACTGGGGCTCATTATTGCCACTCAGAGTCCATCAATAGCTAGGACCACCTAGCTGGGATTCAAGACAATAGCAGTTACAACAATCCCATAATGGTAGTTAGTGTTACCTCTTCAGAGGGAAGTGGGATAAGAACTGGAGGTAGAAATCAACTATACAATTTAGGGAAGAAGAAAAACAACTCTCATGGCTCTTACCACTGGTGTTCTTGACTGTTAGGCTTGCCCAGAATGCCTCAATAGCTAGAATTGCCCAGCTGAGCCTCCAGACAGTAGCAGTTCCCCACTAGATGAGCAGAAATCAAATGACTAAGCCAGCACAGCCCTTCCCAGCTCTGCCATTCCACCCTAGGGGAACACAGGGCTCTAGTCTGGAATATTGGCATTTTAGTAGAAACTCTTCCAGTCTCTGAGAGCACGGCCTGTTCTTTTCCAAAATATGCTGTTCCTTGTATGTGTTCCATTACAGAGTCACTGACCAGTATAATAAACCCTTTCCCTTATAGCTCAAATATTCTGAAGCCAAATCTAGGTCACATGCAAACAGCAATCCGTGATAAAGCAAAATTTGTGATTTTTCTCATTTCTGGAAAGTTTATAGGCAAGAAAGTGGTGACATAAATGAGGTAATTAAAATCCACAAAACTTAATCTAAATAGGTGAAACAAGTTTATGGTCATGTGCTTCAAAGTATAGAGATTTATATTAGAGGACATTAAGGATTATTAACACATTTTATCTCTGGCTGTACATCTTAAATATGTAAAATAACAGTTCTTTTAGGCAGGGGAACAACATTATATCCAGTTCTATTTTTGTAACACTAGTGCAACTACTGTAATTTGGTTTCATAAGTTTGGTTCTTTATTCTGATTCTTGATTCCTTAATCTGTGGATGCAAGAAATGGACAGTCAGAACATTTAGCAATCACCTAAAATTGATTGACTCACTACCTACTTCTTATGTGAGCTATGGTCTAAGAGGGAAAGCTTTCATGCTCCTTCTTGCCCAGACCTCTCTGTGCTGGGACTATACCTGATTTACAGTTTGTAAGGGAACACAATTCTTCCATGAGTCCCTCTGGAGATAAGGTGGCCAAATAACTCTGATTTTCTACAAGATCCTACTCTATACACTGAGTTGCAAGACAGCCAGAGATTCATAATTAGGCTATTACTTAAGATAAAAAATAGAAAAGAAAAAAGAACAAATTATTAATAAAAGTAATAAACATGATATTTTTTGGTGACACTAATTTGGAACGGTGATGAAAATATAAGGTGATTAATTTATCCTTGGGGTCCTAACAGGTTTAGATAGATGACAAGGGATATACAAAACTAAGTTAATATAACTAAGTCATATAATGAAAGCATTTCAATGTCTGAAAACCCTCCTGTCTCTCCTGTAAGGTGGTCAGATAAGGAGTAAATATTTCTTAAGTAAACATGGTCTCACCTGAAGGAGTCAGTTTTTTTGCAGAGTGAAATTCCCAGAGAAACTCAAATTTCATAGTGTCTATTAGTTCAGTAGTTGTTAGCCAAAGGGAGAAATTTAAATGTTTCTTAGAATATCCTTATTCTTGCCAGGCAGACAAGTATTGGGGATTCATGGGATGGAGACTAAAGAGCTTTACATTCCTGTGGAGACTGCAAAATGGGGGCTGTAGAATACAGTTACACGAGGTGCCAAAAAAAGTAAATAATGGAAGATGTGGAGGAGGCTGAACCACCATAGTAGAGTGCATACAGAGCACAGATGGTGCCAACACACTTAAGTGCACCCTATGCACTGCTCTTTGGCATTTGATCGTTGGGCTTTGGCAAACAATTCTTTCAACCACAGCTCCATGTAAGTATCTGATTAACTTAGCCTTACAGTGACTTCAGTTCAAGTCTCAGAATGTCCACACAACCTGGATGTCATCTGGTCACCATCATTCAAAACTTCTAACTAGAGATTTTGTAGGCATCAGGGAAGCACAATATGATTCCATTCAGATAAAGTCAGACTACATGCCTGCAAGTTCCTTTTCTCTCCTTCAGAGGAAGTAAAAACTCAACCTGGGGTCCATTTGACATGTGAGCTTATGGGTTCCAATATATGTCTATTAACCATATTGGAGACAAACTCATTGTCAACCATCTTTTAAAGTATTTTATTGTCAGTTTCCATCCTGACTATTTTTGTACTTTACACTCATTTTATGGAGTTTTTGTGCCCCTAACCATAACCTCTGAAAGTAGCTTGCTGTCATACAGAGAGAACCAAGAGGTGAGTGACCAGCCATCAGGTATGAAACCACACTTTTGAGGCCTTCCATAGTGAGGCAAACACCGGGACCGCTACCCTGACTGCCTCAGTTTCTCTAGCCAGTCAAAAGGAGAGATTGGTGCAGGTAGGCTGGATCAATACCTACTCCGATCCACTGGACCCCCACAAGCAATAAACACCATCCTGCACCCAAATTCACCTATCCTGCAGCCTCAGTGGTACTCTGAAATACAATACTGAGAGGACCAAGAGGTGAGTGAACAGCAACCCAGTCAGGGGCATGACCAACCTGACTCAGGTTATCTATACAGCCAGCAGAAGAGGTTCCTGCTGAGAGGACCAAGAGGGTAACTATAAAACACAAGCTGTGAGAGCAACCCAAGAGAACAGAGCAAGAGAGGATGCTAAAGGAGACCTCAGTGGCTGCCTGAGACACAGAGCAGACCAAGAAGAGTTCCCAAAGACTCAGACAGCCACTGTAAGAAGTGGACAAACAGAATAGAAAAGATGGAAGAGAGAATCTCAGGGATTGAAGATAGCTATATGAAATAAATTCATGAACCAAAGAAAACATTAAATCTAACAAACTCTTAACACAAAACATCCAGGAAATCTGGAAAAACATCAAAAGACAAAACCTAAGAATGATAGGGATAGAAGGAGAAGAACTCCAGCTTAAAGACACAGAAAACACATTCACCAAAATCATATAAACTTAAAGAAGGATATTCCTACAGAGATAGAAGAAGCTTAAAGAACACAAGGTAGACTGGATCAAAGTTAAGTACCCTATAGCACAAAACATATAGACTAAAGACAGAATATTGTGAGCCACAAAGGGAAAAGGTAAAGTACCATATAAAGGTAGATCTATCAGAATTACACCTGACTTCTCAATGGAAACCAAGAAAGCCAGAAGGTCCTAATCAGATGTGCTAAGAGACCACAGATGCAAGCACAGATATCTATACCCAGCAAACCTTTCAATCACCATCGATGGAGGAAACAAGATATTCTGTGACAAAACAAGATTTACACAATATATATCCACAAACCCAGCATTACAGAAAGTAATAGAAGGAAAACAACAACCCAAGGAAGCTAACTTCACCTACAAAATAAAACCAAGTAACAGATAACCTCAGATCAGCAAAACCCAAGGAAGGGAAACACACAACCACTCCCACTGAAAAAGAACAGGAATTAACAACCACTGGTCATTAATAGCACTTAATATCAATGGTCTCAACTCACCTATAAAAGGACACAGGCTAAAAAATGGAAAGGAAAAGAAGATCCAGACTTCTGTTGTATACAAGAAACACACCTCAACCTCTAAGACAGACATTAACTAAGTAAAGAATTAGGAAAAGGTTTTCTGATTAAATGCATATAAGAAACAAGAAGGTGTACCTATCCTAATATCTAGCATTAGATTTCAAAATAAAATAAATAAAAAGAGCTGAAGAAAGACAGATTATACTCATAACAAGATAAATCTATCAAGCTGAAGTTTCAATCCTTAACATTTATGTCCCTAATACAAGAGCACTCACATATCTAAAAGAAACATTACTAAAGCTTAAAACATACATCAAAATCTGCACACTAATAGTAGGAGACTTCTACATTCCACTAACCACAATGTTAGTTTGGTCTACCAGAAAAAAAATTTACAGAGAAATAAGGAAAGTAACAGATGGCATGAATGAAAAGGACTTAACAAACATGTACAGAACATTTCACTTAAACACAAAAGTATACCTTCTTCTCAGCACCTCAGAACCTTCTGTAAAAATGACCACATACTCTTCCTGGTGCTCCCTTCAGCAGAAAGAGAGAATCTTTTAAAAAACCAGTAAGGTACCGGTGTTCCTGATTACCAAGTAGAGTCCTTCATTACCTAGGATCACCCATCTGGGCTTCAAGACATTACCAGTTAACCTACTGGGTGAACAGAGATCAAATATCTCAGAAAGCAAAAGTACTCCAGGTTTGTCCTTGCATACTATGGTGGGACAAGACCCTAATTTGTAGTTTAATATAATCTTCTATTTTCCCAGAGCACTTTCTGTTCTTCCTCCAAGGCACAGGGTCCTATTGTACACATTCCAATATTTTCTCAATGTCCAGTATAGCCAACCCTTTACTTCATAACTGGGAGGTCCTGCAACCAAACACAGGTCACATTTAAACAATAATTGTTAAAAAGAGGCCATGGATTAGAACACAATAAAGGGTCCATGGGAACAGTTAGAAGCAAGACAGAAATTGTGAACCATTTAACAGTATGGTCATAAGAAAATTGTACAGAATTTCCAAAACAGTTATCAAAGTAATAAAGCCATGCAATGCACATGTATGTATTAGTGAGAAAAATATGATGGTGCTATCATTGAATTTTACAGAAAAAGTACAAGTCATATCAAAAAAGTTCTTGCAATTTTTATTTTTGATGAAAACTTGATGAATGTTCTGACTTAAAATGTGTAATAGAAGACTATATAAAAAAAAACCTTAGCAAGAGAAGATAGTTGTTTCTTAAGACAGGGATATATTAAGTCAGTGGTAAAGTCTTCTTAAAGATAAAAAAAACTAATTTCCTTCTCTGCATGGGCTTGGAAGAAAAAAAACAAGCAGGCCAGCAAGCCCTTCATGTGACTGTGCAGTTAGAGGTAGTTAACTCCTTCCCTGTCCCCCCTTTCCCTTCATAATGTTCCTACTAGAAACATGTAGACCAGTTCTATAATTTGGAAAGTTCTGAGTCAAGCTGTCCACAGAATAGAGCTTCACACTTCCATGGTGTGCATATGCACATACAGTTTTCTGCACACTGAGCTTACAAGCTATTGGTTTCTCATCATTCTCTAGTTAGTTAAGAAAGTTTTATATATATAATATATTATATTAATTATATAATTATTATATTAAATTATATAAATTATATAAATTAGATGATCTTGTTCCTACAGCAGATCCAAGCCTCACCCTGGTCCAGCTGAAACAGTCACTAGTAGACAGGTTATGAAAGCATGGGTAAGGTTTTTACTTTCCCTAGTTGCTTTGAAAACAAACCCTGGTTATAATCTAGGACATAGATGAGTAGTTCCCAACTATCCTAATGCTGGAACCGTTTAATACAGTTCCTCATGCTGTGTTGATCCCCAACCATAAAATTACTTTCATTGCTACTTCATAACTGATTTTGCTAGTGTTATGAGTCATAAGTAAATTATTTGTGTTTTCCAGTGGTCTTCAACACATAGACAACCCCAGCAAAAGAGTTGTCCAGCTTCCAAAGGAACCCACTAGTTGAGAACTGCTGACCTAGACACTTCTTCCAACACCATTGCCTTTCTAAAAATCTGTTCTTCCTGGGGACCTCGGTTGCTTATGGGGTGAGTGTGAGTTTCTCCTCCTAAAGTAGAAGCTTTGAAGTTTTCCACTATTGAGAGTGATGCTGGCTGTGGGACAGCTACATATGATTTACAAAGTAGGAAATTCATACACCAGCAGTATTAGACTACTTGTGTGTAAGTCAATATTGTTCTCACATTTGCTATAATTTAATTATTTAGATCACTACCTACTGTTGAGGGAGCGGTGAGGCTGCGTCCCTAGCACCCGGCTGCCCGCATGGCTTATGCCCCAAAATAATTACATGGAAACTGTATTCTTTTAAACACTGCCTGACCCATTAGTTCCAGCCTCTTATTGGCTAGCTCTTACATATTGTTCTAACCCATTTCTAATATTCTGTGTAGCCCACGAGATGGCTTACCAGGGAGGATCTTAACCTGCGTCTGTCTGGAGTGGGAGAATCATGGCGACTCACTGACTCAGCTTCTTTCTCCCAGCATCCTGTTCTGTTTACTCCACCCACCTAAGGGTTGGCCTATCAAGGGCCTAGGCAGTTTCTTTATTAAAAAGAAATCACTCCCACATCAAACTACTTTATAAATAATCCTGACATTCAAGTCAAATTCTGTGACATGAAATCTTGAGCCCCTGGTTTTACTTCATTCATGTAGAAGGACATGAAGCAGACAACCTTATGAGGAAAACAAAACCCGATTAAGCATGAAACACAGGCTCTTCACTCCTGGAGAAAATGACGGACATATTGATAGACATGTATTTATCACACTTAAACAAGGGAATGCAGAAGAAAACATGGAAAGGCATTTAATGCTTAATACAGGTAAATCTTAGGAATTTCAATGCTTTCCTAATTTCCAAATCTAAGGAAAATTTTCCCCAAAAGAATGCAACCGAGGAAAACCACATTCAGTTATGTGTGCTCTTGGTGAAGCCTAACATGGGTGAGCTTCTGAGTGCATTGTAGTCAAATGTGCTCATTTCCATCAGAAGATGAGTACCCCACATAGCCACTAAGAAAAATACTGAGTAGGAAACAGTAAGACTGTTTTATTAGTTTACTGTGTCAAATGATTTAATTGGGTTTTCTAACCAAAGTGTGCACTGGCTGAAGTAAAAATTATGGGAATCATCAAGATAACACAAAATCCCTTGCTCCAGCTGGGGTACTATGTGCACTGTACCCCTGTGTCAGGCCCAAGGAGCATCCCTGTCACTTCCATCTGCAGTGGACACAAAATAAGGTGGGTGACCTCTATGACCACATTTTCAACACATCTGAAAGCTAAGCACAGTTCTCTCCTGAAGATACATCCAGCTGTTGGGTTTATGATGCTTTCCACCAGGGAAAGTGCAGAGAAGCTACTGTGGACGCAGATATGAAGAAAGGTATGTCTATATACTGAGGTTTCCACATATAGATATAGGCGTGGGAGCATGATTAATAAAAACTCAGAGACAGGTATTAGGGTTCAACCTGAAGACCAGAAAAGCAAAGCAGTCAGTCACTGGCTCTGACCTTAACCTCAGTCCGGAAATGGTGATCCTGCCTCCATGAAGTCTCAGAATGAGACGGTGACTGAGAGCTGTCTCCTCCCGTTTTATAATCATCTCTAATTCTGGGATTAAGGGGATGCACCACTACTGTTTGGTTTCTATGGTAAACTAGTGTGGCTACTGGGATTAAAGGTGTATGTCATTGTAACTACTGGGATTAAAGGTGTATGTCATTGTAACTACTGGGATTAAAGTATGTGTAATTTGCTGCATAGTCAGTAAGACTGGCCAGTGTGGCTGTTCTACTTTTCCAAGCTTCAGGCAAGCTTTATTTTTTTAAATACAAATAAAACGACACCACAGAAGTTTGTCTTAAGACCTAAAAAATTAGCTAAATGTGAAAACAGAAATTCTACTAATGAGACAAAAAATATTTCTCATGCAGTAGTGTAAACAGATCCATGGCCTGCCTTCAGTTCCCCACAACTGGTCAAGGGTAAGATATCCTTAGAGTTCACAATGGGAATTTTAATTTTGTGTTGGTTTTTATGATAAAATGTATGCATCACCCAATTGTGAAATACATCTAAATAACTACTTCTAAATGAAGCACAGCCACGCAAATTCCTGCCCAAAGCTCTAACTCTTTAGGTGCAAGGAATGTAACTTGGATAGGAATTAGTTGGGAAAATAAGATAATACCTAATTTAAAGATATGCTCACCGCACGTTAAGGGCAGAGAACATACACTTACTAGGATAGAAGTCAGTTAGCTATATAGCTGGCTCAGTGCATGGCATTCTGAAGGGCATTGCATCAATTCTGCACACCAACATAGCATTAAGCAATGAAGGGAACCATGAATAGCAGTTAAGTTAGTACAAACAGCTTTATCCTGCTAACTTACATTTTCACAGGTCGTGAAGGTTGGCCAGTTCTTTCACGGCCACTGTGCTTGGATGGCATTGCAGTATTGAACCTTTGTATATCGTCTTTATATTTATAAATATCTTTAAATTGCAATGCAGTTAGCAATCTCTATCATTTGTATGCTAGATTTTTATGTAGATTGTTTTACCACTATTGGTGGTGGTGCTCTAGAGCAGCAGATCTCCACCTTCTTAAATCTGTGACCCTTTAATGTAGTTCCTTATGGTGTGGTGACCCCAAACCATATTTCACTGTGTACTGTTATTTTGCTTGTGTTTTAACAAACAAAGCTTGTCTGAAGATCTTAGTGCAGAGCTAAACCACTAGAAGCCAGGGAGTGGGGGCTCACACCTTTAATCCCAGCACTAGGGAGGTAGATAGGACTAGACAGGACTAGAAGGAGGGAGGAGTCAAGATCACTGCAGTCTGAAGGTTTAGTGGAGACAGATAAAGTCTGGAGATGCAATCTGAGGACAGGATTGCCCCTCGGTTTGAGCACTGGTAGAAGTAAAAACTCTCCAGTGGCTGGCACACTGCTTCTCTGATCTTCAGCATTAACACCCAGTATCTGACACTTGGTTTTTATTATTAATAACAATTAGAATTCATGCTACATCATTGCTACTTTATAACTACAATTTTGCTACTGCTATGAATTGTAAAGAAAATATATGATATGCAGGATATCTGATATGTGTCCCCTGTGAAAGTGTCATTCAGGCCCAGGAGGTCATGGGCTTAGAACCACGAATCTTGTAAAGCAGCCCTCTACCACTGAGCTACACTCACGGGCCGCACTTATTCTTCTTTTCTTTTCTTTTCTTTTCTTTTCTTTTCTTTTCTTTTCTTTTTCTTTTCTTTTCTTTCTCTCTCTCTCTCTCTCTCTCTCTCTCTCTCTCTCCCTGTCCTGAAACTTGCTCTGTAGACCAAATTGGCCTCAAACTCACAGAGATCCACCTGCCTCTGCCTCCCAAGTGCTTGGATTAAAGGCATGTACCGCCACTGCCAGGCTCCTATTCTTATTTCCAGGGGGCACAAACATACTCAGGTTTTGTAATCTCAGGGGATTATGAGGAACAACTTCTACTGTTCCACACAGTAGTACAATGACTATAGTTAACAAAAATTAAGTGAAATGTTTCCAAGTCAATAGCAGAGAGGATTTTGAAAGTTCCTAGCACAAACAAAAAAATATTTGAGGTGATAGATACACCGCTTACCGTGACATGATCATTAACACTGTGTACATGCATTGAGATAGCTCACAATACCCCATAACTATAACTCCTATGTAGCAAATAAAATCAAATATAGCCAAGAGTTGTCATATACATCTCAAACCCAGCATTTGGGAGGCAGAAGAAGGTGTATCTTAGTTCCAGGTCAGCCAGACCTACAACAATGAGACTCTTGTCCAAATAAATAAACTGCAACTATAAGGCTAGTGGAAGGGTTTCAAACTGAAAGATGGTTGACATCTGCAAACAAACTGGGGCACAATGAGTGTAGCATTCCATTAACGGGCTCATCCAAGCAGTGGTTCCCCAGCCTCTGGGGTCCTTCATTTCTCCTCTCCTGCATCCTTAATCTTCCATGGGTCTAACAGCACAGTTTAGCCCTAAGTTTAGGCAAGCAATACCGACTATGACTTAGATTCAGCACTCACACAAGTAACAAAAGTTCAGAAAACAAGTGTTCATCCAAAAATGAAAGACAAACAGACAGGCCTTCCAAGAATGAGAAGACTTGAGGGAAATGGGTCATATCTGAAGGACAGATAAACAATAGGCCAGGCAGGCCTGAGATGTAACTCTGATGTCAAAGTGCCTGGGCACCTGGAAGAGGAGAAGGGAGTTAGGAGCTGGGGGAAGGAAGAGGTGGAAAAGGGGAAGAAGGGCAAAGAGGAGGAGGAGGAAGACATAGCCAAAGTTTTATGAATCTCCACATGGTCTATTGAGAGTCACAAAAAATAAAGTAGGCAGGGCATGGTGGTGTATGCCTTTAATCCCAGCACTTGGAGGTGGGGGTGGGTGTCAGATATAATTTTGTTGAAAGATTCTGAAGACCACGACTCAAGTATCTCTAGGAGCCAGGCTACTAAGTATTTAAATGCACTATAAGATTCATGTGTAACTTCCCAGCTACTGACTTTGATCACTAAACTAAGGAGACACATATCCACTGAGCCACTTTTCAAGTTCTTTCACTCATACGGGCTCAATGAACATACACAGAGCCAGCAATACATTTTGGTGACTTTCTTCAGGTGAGGCAAAATACTGTTAAGAGATGAAGATGATGAGCAAGGAAATGAGGGAGGAGACTATCGCTGACTGAGTAACAATTTTATCATTATTTCAAAATTAATCTTAAATTTGTAAAAGATATTCTAAGGAAGAGCTCAATAAACTAAATTGCTCTAAATGTATATTCTGATGTGCATATTCCAATAGCAGACCATGGAGACAGCTCTGTCAGTCAAGTGGCTACAGCACAAGCATTAGGATGCACTGGCTGGTCTTACATCAAAGTTGACACACAAACTAGAGTTACCCGGAAAGATGGAACCTCCACAATATTCAGCTATAGGGCATTTTCTCAATTAACTGTTGATGGGGGAGGATCCAGTCCATTGTGAGTGGTGCCATCCCTGAGCTGCTGGTCCTGGGTTCTATAAGAAAGCAGGCTGAGCAAGCCGTGATGAGCAAGCTATTAAGCAGCACCCTTCATGGCCTCTGCATTGGCTTTTGCCTCCAGGTTCCTTAGTGTGTTTGCTTAAAATGTTAATAAGTGTTACCCTGTAAGCAAAAGCACATAAATTGATCTTACCAAACCAGTATCTTCCCATTCCTTTTTTCAAAATGGTATGCACATTCAGACATACATAGAAACAAATGTAATAAAACAAATTTTAAACACAAAATAAATTTCTTCATGATTTACTTTCAGTAAATGCTATGTCATTTTATATACCTATAACCAGGTGATATAACTTACGTTAGGCAAAATGGGATGACAAGTGGGAAAAAGTGCTAAAAGCCCTCATCTGGACATTCTGAATGGACCTTCAGAGATACTCCAAGCTCAGCGGACTCAACCCCATTTCCCCACACTTACTGTTGGGAGATGGAGTCCTACAAGAGTTTTCAAGAATAAACAGATTTACAGGAATCCACACAGCCCACTCGGCAATACTAATCCAGAAAGCTGAATAAACCAGTTAGCTGGTTTAGGAACCATGCTGAAGGAAAACTGTCCTACACCAGACCAGCTTGATTCTCCAGAGACTTTCAAGGTCAAGGGTAGGAGAAAAAAAAACTGGGCCATGCAAATTTCTTTTCTCATCTGAGCTCAAGGGGACAGTGGCTAGGAAGGAGCCTTGTAATCTTGAATCAAGTTCTCTAGTCTTAATTGAAGACAATTTTAGTTTTGTTTTAATCACCTCCTAAAGTATGTTTGCTAGCATGGAAGAGGCAAAGAAAATGAAACATTGTTTAACAGCTGACTCACATGAAGTAGAGTGGTTTGACAGCATGGCCAACACTGTACTCACTGAGGTAAGTTACATCAGAAAGCACCCTGGTTCAGTGGGATAAATCTGAACATTTGAGCACAAGATTTTAATTGAAACCTAAAACTTCATATGTGTCTTTGCATGTTTGCATATGTGCAGGCACACATGTGGGGATATGCATGTACATGACTGTGTGCTTGCATGTGGTAGGCTGGGGTTGATGCTGGGACGTGTCCTCAATCACTCTTTCACCTTAAGTAAGATGTCTCTCCATTAACCCCAGAGCTTACTGATACAGCTAGTCTCAGTCAGTAGTCAGCTGCTCTGGGGATCCCTGACTCTGTCTCACAAGGCTAGAATTACAGGCAAGCCTCCACATCCACCAGCATTTATGTGGGTTCTGGGGGTCCAAATTCTGCCCCACACATTGCACAACAAACATTCTTTTTAAAAAGGGGGTGGTGAGAAGGCTCAATGTTAAAGACAAGTTCTATATATTCCTGGCAGCTGGGAAATTAACTATTTAGATCCAGCTAGCCTTAAATTTTTGATGATCCTCCAGCAGCCTGTACCTCCAGAGCTCTGGGATCACAGGCATATGTCACCCTGTTGAACTAAGAAATTAATAGAGAAAGACACTATTAGACAAATTTCTACTGTAACCAAAAAAGTTGAATTTTCTATTACAGTCATTTTATATTACAAAAACTCTTGAACCAAGTCAGCAAAGACACAGAAACCATTCGTTGTACCATTATTTACAATGTGGTATAATTGTTTGGACTGTATGTGTAGTCAGTGTTTGCCCAAATCACCATTCTCCAAATATCGGCAAGTGAAAGACTTCAAGAAAATTTCCCAACCAACTATTTGGACTTGAAGTGACTCAGAAGGCCACACATCTCCTAGGAGTAGATGTATAGCATGTGTCTTTATATTAACACAGAAAATGCTCTTATCTCTCCTTTGAAGCAGTTTAATTTAACTTAACAATACCTTGTAAAAATAACTTCAGAGAAGGAGCCTAGCATTATTAACCATCTGGAGGTGGAGTGGGTACACACCTGAGGACCAGTGAGTGACACGTGCTTGCACAATGGTGTTGAGACTTTCACTGTGCTGGTGCTCTGACATGGGTATCAGACAAAAAATTATCAGGATCAGTTTTCAGAAAACTGGAGACATGTGGATCTCTGTGAGTTCAAGGCCAGCCTAGTTTACATAATGAGTACCAAGACAGCCAAAGCTACGTAGCGAGACCTTGTCTCTACAAAGTAATGTGGTCCTCTCAACGATGTTTTCTTCATTTTAGTGGCACACCTACAGGTTTCTTACCCTCTTCTTTTAGTCTTTAAAACAAAAACTCACTTCTAAGACAAAGTGTGAGGTACTCCCTTCTACTGCTAAATTATGTAGAAGACGATTTTAATTGTGTTGTCCTGTAGCCAGAGCAAGGGTACCATTTGCTAAAAGTAATGGAGAAACTCAGGCACTTTGAGGACTCCTCAGAATAGCTACCTTATTTCCTTTGGAGGTGAACGGTAAAAGAGAAAGCATCAACTAAGGCCTGTTAGAAATCAGTAACCCTGGCATGCATGCTGCTTAGGTTTCATCAACTGTGAAATGGAGAAAATGACTTTAGAATATAAGCTTATGCTGAAATAAGAAAACCACCTAGTTCAGAGATCAGTTTCCTCCCTCTTATTGCTATGGCTACATGGAATGCCCTATTTCCATTACGAAAGATGTCTGAGAGGTAGCTACATGTATATATTCAGTCCATACACACTAGGGGATGTATCTAGTCTTTCTGGGTGCTGTTTAGAACTAAAAGTCAGGTTCATAACTACCAACCACCCATCCCTTTCCAAGAACTAATAAATATTGCAGAAACTCAAGAATGACCCAACATATTACCAAGTGGTCCTTCTGAGTGATGCATAGTTGTTGTACCAGGATTACTAATTTCTAATAGGCCTCTGCTGTCGCTTCCCTCGACCCTAGTCATCCTCTTCAGGGAGAAGGCAGGAGAGATTCACCTTGATTCACCCCGCTGTCGACCAAATGTGGAAAATTCTTTAAGCACGGCTACTTTTCCATTTTGTCTACACACTGAAATCATCTGAGGAACTTTCAAAAGTTTAAACGCCCAAGTCACACCCCAACCATGCACATCATAATATCTAAGGTGTGGGTGGGTCCGGTCACCTATACTTTTCAAAGTGTCCAGTATGGTCCAAGATGAAGCCAAGATTGATACCTGCTATGCTGGATCGCCCCTCTTGATTTCGAGTGACTTCTGCCATAAGTGAAATCAGAAAAGCCAACCTGGAGCAAGTCAGAACCACAGCCATGCACAGAAGGTACAGTGGGATCCCAAACACGGGGACAGCAATAGAGCTGCGCTGTGCTCCACCAAGGGTTACCCCGCGCCTCACTGGAGGACCATGCTTTCAAACAGCTTGCCCTTCCAACAAAAATAAGTTGGCTAATTTTAAAGGTACCATTGTCTATATTTGTCTCTACTCATTATAATTTTCTTCAAAAAAAAAAAGGGGGGCAAATCTCTTGAGAAGGACAGAGAATGTGTGCACCCGGGCCCAACACAAACTACAGAGGAGCTCTAATCCCCCTGGCTGCCTAGAAAGCACCTGCCCCAATCTAGGCGGGAAAGAGCCCAGCTCACAGTCACTGCACCTGCCAAGCCTTGCCCGCCCCTCCTACCTTCCAGCAGCTCATCCAAGCTGGTGACCTTCCTACTGCAGTCCAAGGTGTAGATTGTGCGGACGCCCTGAGGCAGGTTCACATAGTCGGAAAACGAGCGGGTCAGCTCTATGAGGAGCGAATCAAAGGAACTGAAAAGATCATTGGAGATGGCAGAGACCAGGCCATTGAAGTAGCAGTCTCCATTCCAGTAGAAGCGTGCCTTCTTGGCCTTCTTCTCAGAGCTTAAGGCCTGCAAAGTCCGCGTACGGTAGAAGCTGCAGTGTGCACTGTGCTCCAGGCTGGGGGATGAGCCCATTGCCCTTGGGGCCAGAGATGCTGCTGCCCCCAGAGGAGCTGGGAGCCCCTCTCCGCGACCCTGGCAGCGGCCTTTTGTCCCGTTCTTCAAAATGCTCCAGCTCAATGCTTCTGGTGCTGGCCATCGCGTTTGCTCAGAGAAAGCTCTCCACAAATAAATAAATTAATGAAGGAACGTCCCCACAGCCCCAGCCGCAGCGTGCCATGATCCGGGCGCTCTGGCCTTAAAGCATTGAGACACCTGGCTCGAGCACGCGGGCCTTGCTCGCAGGTGGGCCCCGCTCAGCCAGCTAAAAGCGGTGGCGGCTTGTAGCTGCCCAGCTCATTGTCCTGCGCACCCTCTCCGTCACCGCCACCAGCTGGGGAGCCCCACGACCCCCAAGTGCCTTTTTCGCCGGGCCACGCCTCACAAATAGCGCGCGGGCAGTGGGCCAGGAACCACTAAGTTGAACGGCCCGAGGCTTGCTCTGGTTCGCGTCCAGCCCGCACTCGCTATCCAGCGCACTGAACTGAGGAAGGAAGCGGAGGGGGTGTGGTGGAGCGCGAGCGTGGGCGAGGCGCCTTGGGGCTGTGTTGCGCGGCCTGGGGTCCCGGGTTCCCGTCGCCAACTCGCCCGCTCCTGAGCCCGGTCCACGGCCAGTGAGAGGCCAGGCTGACCAGGGATCCTCACGCAGCGCTGGGCCCCTGAGGGAAGAGCACAGCCGCCTCCCACAGGCGCACGCTTGCAGGCATTCGCGCTCGCGACCGCCTGGCAGAGCCTAGACCCGGGAGGACACCTTCTGTGAAGAGCCGCTGGACCGTTCATGGAGACCCCGCCCTCCAGGCAGCTGGCGCTGCGGGCTCCCAGGCGTGGACATTCGCTCCACAGCTGCGGGGGCTAGCATAACCAGGCTAGCCAAAAAACTACAAAGGAAGGAGACTCAAGGGCAGCAAGCACATCCTTAACCCGCCTCTGGGGGGGGGGGGGAAACCAAGGCCAACCTAGGGCAGAAATACAAAAACATAGCACTAGGTTTAGACGTGATTTTTTTTTTTTATAAACAACCCATGCATTCTTTTATTTAGAGATCCTTTGGGGGGAAAATCCTTCACAACTGCTATTAAGATTCGCTAACGTGCTAGTTCCAGTAACTTTGAATGAATAAATGACTAGAAGTTATTGTTTTGGGGAAGGTCGATTTAATCAACTATTTGTTGAAAGCTTGCCATTTGACAGGCATTAATCAGTCCCATCATTGGGGATGTTCACGCAGAGAATAGAACCCCTGGGCTCTTCCCCAAGTGTTCAATCTGAACTCACAGGAATGGACTGACAAACATCTACCATGCAGAAATCTTTTCCTTAGTGGTGTGTGGTTCACAATAAAAGCGTGTTTAGTTATTTCACTTTGGCGTTGAAGCTCAAAGACATTTGGCCCTAATCTGACATATGAAATTAATGATTCAGCCCCTGGTTGTTCAGTGGTGATGGGGAAACTGTCTTTTAAGGTAGGATGTCAAAAGAGCTGGAGTCCTGGAACCACATGAAACAGGAATGGGTGGGAACACAATCTTCAATACCATCGAAGCAAATCACTTTTCATAAGGGATTTAATGAACATGATACAGATCAACACCTTGCTGGCCACAACTTGAGAGCTGATGGAGGTAGAGGGAAAAATTGTTCCATGGGCATCCAAGATGACTCAGTAGGTAAGGGTACTTGCTGCCAAGTCTGATCGCCTAGGTACAAGGGCCAGAACCCAAATGGTGGAAGGGAAGCATATATTCCTGCAAATTATCCTCTGCCCTCTGCATGCAAGCCATGGCAAACAGTGCAGTAAATAAATGTAAAATCTTTTTTTAATTAATTAATTTATTTATTAAAGATTTCTGCCTCCTCCCTGCCACCACCTCCCATTTCCCTCCCCCTCCCCCAATCAACATAGTGGGCAATGAGGACTACTGAGAACTCAAGAACAATGGCAATGGGTTTTTGATCCTACTGCACCTATTGGCTTTGTGGGAGCCTAGGCAGTTTGGATGCTCACCTTACTAGACCTGGATGGAGGTGGGTGGTCCTTGGACTTCCCACAGGGCAGGGAATCCTGATTGCTCTTTGGGCTGACTAGGGAGGGGGACTTGATTGGGGGAGGGGGAGGGAAATGGGAGGCGGTGGTGGGGAAGAGACAGAAATCTTTAATGAATAAATAAAATAAATAAAAGATCAGTCTTTGGCACTCTACTCATTCTTATTCTCCTCAAGACCACATTGCCCAGGAAAGATTAATGCAAATGTTCATGTGGTATAATCTGTTTAAATAAAACTTCATTAAATACTCCACTAAGTTGCTTTATATTTAAAAAAAAAAACCCGACAACCTTGCCTTGACTAATTGCCAATTTCACCTCATGTTACTCTATTTCTCAAAGGCCTTGTCATGTCTTTACTTTTTTGGCCTCAAGCTTATACTTTGAATGACAGTTTTACAACTATTTCATTATTTATTACATAAAAGATGCCTACAGACCTTTTAGGCTGCAAGCACTTTGGAGCTCTGCTGTCTCATGTTTTCATTTCTGTTTGCTGTGTGCCAAGCACTTCTCCCAGAAAGAAGTAAATGTGATGAAATAACTGTTTCTTAGTGGCAGGGCCTGGAAACCGTAGACTTGAGTTTTTGAAACAAAGCACAATTTTTAATTTCATAACCTTTAATGATTATAAATCCAAATGTTTTTCATTAAATTTTAATGGGAAATGACATACAGAGTTCAGGAAGACTTTCCTGTCCCTGCCCCATAGCCAATATACAGATTGGAACAGAGTGAGGAGAAGCAATTTTCTCATTTGTTGCTTCCTCAAGGAGAACTTGCTGTCCTTCCATACTCAAAACTTACAGCACTAAACATATATAGTTATATAAATGAAAATGTTATTTTCCAAAACTGTGGTTAATAATGCGAAAAGTGCAAGTCCATGGAAAAGTGCTATGGTACTCACTTTTGCTTCTAGAGACTCATATTTCCCAGAGGTAGAAGGAACAGAGATATGAAAGAAAAACAGAGACACAGGATAATACCATGAGAGCAACTTAGTGGGTACTGAATTCTGAATCTCTGCAACTGAGTAAAAGATGGTTGTGGACTACCATGTGGACACGAAGAATCAAACCCAGGTCTTCTATAATGACAAGTGCCCTTAACTGGTGAGCCAGCTCTCTAGCCCAGCGAGAAATTCTTAAAATAACCTAGAATGATACAGTAAAGCACACAGAAAAATGCCATGATATATTTCTATATACAACCACTTTATTCTAGACTTAATCCAAGCAGTTTCTTTGACATTAGACTATTGCTTGAATAGGTAGATAACATTAGACACCTTTTGTATTTTTCTAGTATGTTCACAGAATCCCTGAAGCACAAATTTTACATGTTGTAGAATATTATTTTAACTATGTAAAGGTGTATAATATTTGTTTATGCTGTGGAATATTACTTTAACTATATAAAGGTGTGCTACATTTGTTTGTGCTGAGTTTATTTAATGATGTAAGGAAGTGTATTTAACTACATAAATATGTGTCTCATTTGTTTCATCTTGCCTGTCTGAGTCACCTGATTGGTCTAATAACTGGCCTACAGCTAGTCAGAGAAAGGAGAGGTGGGGCTGGCATCCAGAGAGAATGGATAGAAGGAAGAATGTAGGTGGGGGTGGAAAGGGGAGAGAGAGAACAAGAGGAACAAGAAGGAGGGGGAGAATGAGGGAGGTGCCCAGGGCCAGCAGTCAGGCAGGTACCAGCCAGTCAGATGTGGGAAGCAGTGAAAGTAAGACATACAGAAGGAAGGAAAAGTAAATGGCCCTGAGGCAAAAGATAAAGAGAAACAGATTAATTAAGTTAACAGAGCTAGTCAGAAATGAACTTAAGCTAGGCCAAGCATTCAGAACTAATAAGAAGCCTCTATGTCATGATTCAGGAGCTGGTTAGTGGCCATAAAAAAGAAAAAGCCTGGTACATACCCCAACTTGGGTTTTGTTAGTAGAATAAAACCACTTGACAAACAGATCTCTCAGTCTGTGACCCAAAATATCAAGATTTTCAAATATATGATGCATAAAGTTGGGGGGGGGGAGCTAAAGATGTAGCTCAAGGTAGAAGCCAAACCTAGCATAGACAGGCTTTGGGTTTAGTTCCCAGTACCACAGATAGGAAGGAAGGACAGAGTTGGGAAGGAGAAAAGGGAGGAAGGGAGAAATTCGTCTATGTCTAATATGAAATAAAAGTACATTTTGGCATCTGGAAGAAGGACTTATTGAAAAGGTTGCTGGTGATTTGTTTTTAAGCATGGTTTTATCCAGAACAAATGACTAAGTTAAAAAAAAACCCTTTGTATTAGTTACTTAGTTAATTATTCTCTCCCTGTGATAAAATGACCAAAAGCAATTCATACAAAAGCTTATTTTGGCTTCCAGTTCCAGAGGGTTAGGGTTCATAATGGCAAGGCAGAAGCAACAGGCAGCAGGCATGGTGGCAGAAGGACGCAGAGAACTTTCCTCTTCAACTGCAATCTGGAAGCAGAAAGTGAACTGGAAGTGGCACAGCTTTCAAGGCCCACTCCAGAAACATACTTCCTTTGCCAGGGTCCAGAAAGGTGAGTCCAGTTCCACCTTGAGTCAGAGGGTTTGAGCTTATTCTTGCTCTCTCAAAGGTGTTGACAACAGGTATGGCTCCAAATAAGAGGTCCTGACCTAGGGTGTGGTTAATTAGTAGTTTGAATACAGAGGTGGGTCTGCTCCACCTTCACCAAAGGTTGGAGAATTCAAATCTATTCCTGTTCCTTAAGGGGGGGATTGGCAGGAGGTTACAGGAAGTGGCTGCCTGCAGGATACATCGTCTATTCCTTATATCACATTAATGAAGTCTCTTGCCCCCCCCCTCCCCTTTTGGAGTAGAGTATATAATAAGCATGTGGAAAATAAGTGTGGAGAATTTAATATTCACTGAATTTCCCTCTCAATGCTATTCTGTATCTCTGTCTCTTATTTCTCTCATATCTCTGTTCCTTTTGCTTAAGAGTTTTAATCCTCATGCCCCTACCCTGGAATGTGTGAACATTGTCAAGGCTGAAACATGACAGATGTCACCCCAATGTGTGACTTATAACATTCCTTCAGCAAAACCATATATCCTAAACCCTCCCGGTGCCAACAACTGCAGACCAAGTATTCACATGTCTTAGCCTATGGGAGATGTTTCTCATTAAGACCACTCTTGAAATTCATATTAAATCACAAACAAATGTTATCAGTCAGTTGTGAATATGTTTTTCCAATCTTAGTTTTGTTTTAATCCTAACCAGCATACTCAAAGCTACTTTTATCCCCAGTTTTATTCCTTTAAATTTTTTTTCTAGCTGGGTTTGAAGCTTAGTTGATAAGTGCTTACTTACTCTACAAAAAGTCCTGAGTTCAACCCCCAACACCCTATAACCTGGTAGTATATGTATTGAGAAATACTATTTTAAGGCATGTTGCTTTGGTTTATGCTGCAATTGTATAACTCAGTGAAGTTGTGATTCTTTGCCTGTATAAAACACTTGATGGTCTAGTAACATACAGAATAAAGAAAGAATATTAAGAGCTGCAAAGGAAAAAGTTCAAGTAACTTATAAAGGTAAAGCTATCAGACTTACACCTGACTTCTCTATGGAAACCATGAAAGCCAGAAGGTCTTGGATAGATGTACTGCAGAAACTAAGAGACCATGGATGCAAGCCCAGACTACTATATCCAGCCAAGCTTTCATTCACTATCAATGGAGAAAACAAAATTTTCCAGGATCAAAACAAATTTAAAGAATACGTAGCCATAATCTAGCCTTACAGAAAATAATAGAAGGAAAATCACAAACCAAGGAGTCCAACAATGCCCACAGTAACTCAAACATTTAATGACCCTTCACCAGCACAACACGAAGAAGTGAAACACACAAACTCTACTACCAAAAAAAAAATGACTGGAGTTAACAACCCCTGATCATTAATATCAGTTAATATCAATGGACTCAACTCGCCTATAAAAAAGCACAGGCTAAGAGATTGGATACAAAAACAGGATCCAATATTCTGCTGTTTACAAGAAACACACCTCAACCACAAAGACAGACATATACTCAAAGTAAACGGTTGGGAAAAGGTTTATTAAGCAAATGGACCTAAGAAACAAGCAAGTGTGGCTATACTAATTTCTAACAAAGTTGACTTCAAACTAAAATCAATCAGAAGAGATGGGGAGGAACATTTTATACTCATAACAGGAAAAATTCATCAGGACAAAGTCTCAATCCTGAATATCTATGCCCCTAATAAAAAAGCACCTAATTATGTAAAAGATACATTACTAGAACTCAAGGCAGTCATTAAACCACACTCACTAATAGTAAGAGACTTCAACACTCCTCTCTCACCAATGGACAGGTAAACCAGACAGAAACCTAACAGAGAATTAATGGAGGTAATGAATCAAATGGACTTAACAGACATTTATAGAACATTCCACCCAAACAGGAAAGAATATACCTTCTTCTCATCATGTCATGGAACCTTCTCGAAAATTGACCACATACTCGGTAACAAAGCAAACTTCCACAGTTACAAAAAAAGTTAGTAACCATCTGTGTCTTATCAGATCACCATGGATTAAAGTTAGAATTCAAGAACAGTGCTACCCCCAGAAATCCTACAAACTCATGGAAACTGGACAGTCAAATACTGAACCACACCTGGATCAGGGAAGAAATAAAGAAAGAAATTAATGTCTTTCTTGAATTCAATCTAAATAAAGACTCAACATACTCAAACCTATGGGACATTATGAAAGCAGTGCTAAGAGGAAAGTTCATAGCACTAAGTACCCACTTAAAGAAAACGGAGAAAGCACACATTGGAGACTTAACAGCCCACCTGAAAGCTCTAGAAAAAAGAAGCAGACTCACCTAGGAGGAGTAGAAGACTGGAAAAAATCAAACTGAGAGATGAAATCAACAAAATAGAAACACAGAAAACAATCCGAAGAATCAATGAAACAAAAAGCTGGTTCTTGGAGAAAATCAACAAGATTGATAAACCCCTATCCAGCATCTTATTTCTAAAATGGAAATACTGAAAAACTCAACATAAATATAAGCCATTTTTTGTCAAAAGTATAAACATTGTTTATGAAATATGTATGCAACATCGATAGTGTGCTATGTGATCAGTCAGATACACATGAGAATACACATATGCTTCATTGAGCACTATGCATTAAACAGGTAATCTTTCAGATTCCAGATTCACAAAGGGTGTGTTTCAAGTTCTTGGCTTTGTGTCTATCCTGTGCCTTATTCTGTCACCATTTTCTCTTCTATGCACTCAGGAGAAGTATGCTCCTTTCTCAGAACTATTCTGAGAGTTAAATGATCTAGTATTAGAAAGTGGTTGTCAGAATGGCCAGCAAGGAGTGAGGGTTGACTTTATAGTAACTTGTTCTCAAATAGTACTGCATAGTCTTAATGACATGAGGTCTGGATTGATTAATGAGCTAAAATTCCAGGTTTGCCAACTATGCACAGAGAGACAACCTGTATAATACAGAAATGATACTGGCTTCATATTAGTTTAAGGATCAAGTGCTATGGCTATTTGTTCAGCACCCAGAGTATTGCACACTGTAAACTTTATATAAGCATTTTCCAAGTTAGGCTAGTAAAATTGTACTTCCATTTATATGAAGTCCTAACCAGCAGTGTCCAGATTTGAGCAACCCAACATCATACCACTATCCACAGATGTATTGGATCTTATTGACATTCGTCCCAAGGCCCTTAGGTTAAGACATGCCTATGCCTCTATCAAGAAAAATCTGTCTCAAACATGGAAATAGCCTAAATGCCCTTCAACCAAAGAATGGATGAGGAAAATGTGGTACATTTACACGATGGAGTACTACACAGCAGAAAAAAATAATAACATCTTGAAATTAACAGGCAAATAGATTAACTAGAAAATATCATGTTGAGTGAGGTAACCCAGAGCTAGAAAGACAAATATCATATGTACTCACTCATAAGTACCTTTCAGAGATAAAGCAAAGAAAACCAGCCTGCAAATCACAATCCCAGAGAACCTACACAACAATGAGGACTCTAAAGAGACATACATGAATCAAATCTACATGGGAAGTAGAAAAAGACATGATCTCCTGAGTAAATTAGGAGCATGGGGACTTTGGGAGAGGGTTGAAAGGAAGGGGAGAGAAGGGGAGGGGAGCAAAGATAAATGTGTAGCTCAATAAAATCAATAAAAAAAAGAAAAGAGAAGAAAAATCTGTCTCTGTTATTATAGACAAAATGGAGAACTTCTTCAAAGAGGCAGGAGGAGAATTTGAGACTGAAGATATTTTTTGTATCATGATAAAAATGGCATTTACTACAACTCACACACATAGAAATAAGTACAATATATAGGTCAGCTATTCTTTAGCAAAAGTGACCAAAAGTTACGAGTGGAAATATTTGTTTATGCAGAATTACACTAAAATTAAAGTTTCAGGGACAACCAACAGAATCTTGCACAAAATCTATCAGGAGGACATACTTCAGATATAGTTCTCCATCATGTTGTTAAGAGCCACAACTTTAAAATCTCATATTGTTAAGTGTTTTCTGAAAAAAGCCTTAGGTATGTGAAAAAGGAATAAACACTTTCCATCAAACCATGAAGAAAATGAGAAATGTGCCCACCTTATCGAATCATTCTCCATAATGTTACATGCCTCTTTGGTGAATTAGGGAAACTCCAGTGACCATGGACCTCTGAAATTCTCTGGGTCTGTGACTTAGAAATAGCAGAGTAATTACCTTGGGACAGAACTCACAGGCTTTCTTCCCCTTTCTTTTTCTTACCAATAAGAAAAACACTGAATGAATTTGTGAATGAGCACCAAGAAAAGTACAGTGTTAAAAGTTTGATTTGTATATTAGTACTTTTGAAATTATTTCTTTTTTATTTATTTATTTATTGAAATTTTCCACCTCCTCTCATCCTCCCATTTCCCTCCCACTCCCGCCACTCCCCCTCCACTCCCTCTCCAGTCCTAAGAGAAGTCAGGGTCCCCTGCCCTGTGGGAAGTCCAAGGCCCTCCATCCAGGTCTATGAAGGTGTGCAGCCAAATAGACTAGGCTCCCAAAAATCCAGTACATGCAGTAGAATCAAAACCTGGTGTCATTATCATTCTCTTCTCAGTCCGCCCTCATTGTCAGCCACATTCAGAGAGTCTGGTTTGATCACATGCTCGTTCAGTCCCAGTCCAGCTGGCCTTGGTGAGCTCCCATTAGGTCATCAGTGGGTGGATGCATTCCTTGCAGTCCTGATTTCCTTGCTCATGTTCTCCATCCTTCTGCTGTTTCATTTGGGCTTTGGGAGCTCAGTCCTGTGCTCCAATGTGTGTCTCTGTCTCTATCTCCATCCATTGCCAGATGAAAGTTCTATGGTGATATGCAAGACATTCATCAGTGTGGCTATGGGAGAAGGCACCCTCTCCCCTGCTGCCCACTGCTATTGTCTGCAAATAGGATGTATGATTCACTGAGGTTTAATTTGCTTTGGGGGTCTTAAAAAATAAACCACACAACAATATCATTAGATTCCTCAAGTTTCATTTGATGAAACCCTCATTATCCATAGGTTAAATGCCAGGAATAAAGCAAGCCTCACATGCCATTACCACATGGGAGGTGAGCAGGCATGCTGGCAGGGAACAACTCTGGGTGAAAAACTCTTGGAAAGAACACACAGACCCACATTACAGAGGCTACTTATGAGCCTTCTTTGTTATTATTGTACCTCGTTATCAATACTATGTATTTCTACATTTGCAAAACAACAGGAACATTTTCTGAAATCTGTTCATGTTATGTAAAGACATACACACACACACATATATATATACATACACACATATATTTGTATGTATATATACATATGCCTTCCTGCACTTGAACTTAAAAGCTTTAGTTCACCTCTGCTTACAAATGAGCATCTTTAAACTCATGTAGCATGCATTTTTGCACATGTATTTGAGACAATTATGAGAACTAAGTCCCTTGGTATGTCATTGCAATGCATTTTACTATCGTGTAGGATAAACAGAAATGTTAGAAAAGTCCAGAGTTTTGTCTGAGATGATGAGTACACAGTGAGCCCTCTTCCCCTTCCCTAATCTTTCCCATTACCTCATTGGTATTTATTTAGATACAGTAGGCAGAGCATCCCTGTGCAACATCTGTTTGTAGAACACGGTTTTCGCTGAATCAAAATCAGTCACTGAGAATTGCAATAAAGAAAATTATGAGAAGATAGCTTCTAAAGCTTTCATTTTTCATTTGTTTTCTAACAATGAATACTCATTTACAACATAGATATGAGAGAAATGAAAGAGACATTAAAAGCAAGTCACACTATCAACTCCCAGGTGTGCAAGTCACTGGCTCTAAGGAGAACATAATTTTCATATTGGATACTGAAATAACTGCTTACATGATCAATAAGACAACAGTACCTTAAATCATAGCATGAATTCCCAATATCATACACAAAAGCAGTAAGAAACAATTGAAATTATGGTATTGGTTCACAGAAACAACAGATTTTTTTTTGATGTCCTTAGTGCCATGTGTACATCCTCACTTTTGACTTTTCCTGAAGTGATTGTCCTTATGGAACTTGGTGTGCTGGAAAAATTAAACATGTCCTATTTCTCCTTCCTTGATATCCGGTCTGCTCTCTAAGGCAGTAAAAGGAAGAGCTCATTGGAAGGCTTCTGTCCTGCATTCACTGCAGAACTTTGAGTTGACTCAGAGGTGTGTAGCTTGAAATTTAACTCTTAAGAGTCTAAATAATTGTTTTATGTCACAATATAACTAGGTCAATTTCATACTTGCTATTGAATCCATTTTATCATCATCAACTTTAGTTTTTCATTTGAATTGGGACATGTGGCAAGGAGCATTTGCAAGGGACTGGATAGAAGTGCTTTGGGTAAATTTAATAAAATCCTATTCAAGAGGTCAATTTGTAATTATCTCAGCAATATTTTATTCAGATTATCAACTCACCAGTGTAAGCACCTTAAAAGCAGGAACACGCTGTATTCATCTTTGTCAGCTTCATTCCAGCCTGGACTCCTAGATTGTGTTCAACATGATGAAAGATGTTTCTGAACTACAAGAGAGTGGGCTCCCCTCCACTCTCCACCCACTTCCAGTTCTAATTAGTGACAACCTCTAAGCATCCCTAGACTCGTGTAGCTCTGTTCCCCCAAATTTCCTTGTTTCCTTTCCACACCACTCTTGGAGTTACTGGTTCGGGGTTATGACCCAACCATTCCGTGCCCATTTCTTCAATGGCATAAGAAGAGAAAGGGCTTGCTGTCCCTTTGCTCTTAGTATGTTTCTTAGTATGTTCACTATCATAGAAACCTGGAGGAAGGCTGTTGCATGTTGTTTGTTCCTGGATGCTCAGTCCTAAAATAATCACCCAAAACTATATTATTTGCAATACTGCATGGCCAATAGCTTATGCATATTTCTGGCTAACTCATATCTTAAATTAACGCATCTCCATTAATCTTTGTATTGCCATGATTCTGTGGCTTACCAGGTGAAGTTCCCGCATCAGTCTCCAGCTGGGCTACTTGGCTTTTCTCTGACTCCACCTTCTTTGTGCCAGCATTCAGTTGAGATTTCCTCATCTAGCTCTGTTCTGACTTGCTCTGCTATAGGCTCAAAGAAGTTTTTTCTATTAACCAATGGTATTCACAGCATGCAGAGGGAAATCAAACATCACCTTCCCCTTTCTGTTTAAATAAAAAGGAAGGTTTGTAACTTTAACATAGTATAACTATATAAAACAAGACAAGTATCAAGTAAGAATTACAATAACATTATTTCCATCTGCTTTTTCTTCTACCATAACTAAGGAAAACTACGACTATAAATATGTATTTTTCAACAGCAGCAAAAACTTCAGAAAAAATACAATATTACTGAGGTAAACATGAAGTGTATTGAAAGCCACTTCCAAAATTCTAGAATTGACAGAGACATTTCACTACCTGTACTATCACCCAAAGTTCTTCTGTACCATTGGGGCATCCAATCTTCAGCCCAAACGCCCATACTTTCTACCAGGTTTTTCAATGAAGCAGGAAATTTAAAGATCTTTTCTGACTTGTAATGGCAGAGTCCATTAGTTGCTTTCTTCTGTGCTCTGCAGAATGTCTTGCAGACTCTTTCATGAAGCAGGAACCCCAAAAGACTGTCTCTCATTTTCTGGCAACTTCAGGAATCATTTTTTGTGGGTCTTGTATTTCTAGTATATAATAGATAGTTATAATTATACTTTTTCTTAGTTATGATGAAAGATAAAGTAGATATAAATGTTGTAACTGTAATTCTTACTTGACACCTGTTTTGTTATATGTAATTTTACTATGATAAAGTTAAAACCTTCCTTTTAATTTAAACAGAAAAGAGGAAATGGCATGAAAGGTCCTTAAGTACATGTGTTGCTTTTATAAATTAATGAATAAAAGAAACTGCTTAGGACTGTTGAAAGGGCAGAGTAGAACAAGATGGGGGAAACTAAACTGAATGTTGAGAGAAAGAAGGTGGAGTCAGGAGAAGCCATTTAGCTCCGCAAAAAGGACAGAAGCTAGAACTTTACCCAGTAAACCACAGACTCATGGCCATACACAGATTACTAGAAATGGGCTAAATGAAAATGTAAGAGATAGTCAATAAGAAGATAGAGCTAATGGGCCAAGCAGTGATTTAATTAATAAAATTTTTGTGTGGTTATTTCAAGAATCTGGGAGGCACGGAAACAAAAAAGTGGCAAAGCAGACTTCTTACTACAGAAGGCTTTTTTGGCCTTAATCCAAATGAACTTTGGTCATAAATCTTCTACCATATTGGAAATACATTTGTTTTTAAATAACTTTATGTATTTTTGAGTTTGTTTTTTTTTCTCATTTCTATTTAAAAGCAGCAATGGAACTAGTACTGGAGAGCTGAGCTGGTGGTTAAGGACACTTGTTGCTCTTCCAGAGCACCTTGGTCCAGTTCTGAGCTCCAGGTGGTGTTTCACAATTGTACCTACATTCTAGAGAATTCAGTGCCTTCCTCCTGCTTTCATAGGCACTGTATACATGTAATGCACAAATATATGTGCAGGTAAAACAGAAATACATGTAAAATAAAGACAAACAAAGACCATCTTTAAATTAAAATACAGTTGTTAATTTGTCCTATTTTTTCTTCCCTATTGCCCACCCTCTTCCTTCCTTCTTATCCTCCCATTCCACTTCCCTCTCTCCACCCTCTCTTCCTTTCTCTCTTTTCCTCTCCCTCTCCTGACCCTCCCTTATTCCCAGTCTTTCTTTCCTTCTGTACTTTACTTATTGAGTCTCAGCTATTCATTATATTTACATATTCAAAATGTTAATTCAGACATATATCTTCAATGTTTAAATATTTACTTTAGTTTTATTTATATTGCTTAACTCATTTGCTTTGAAGAGTTCAAAGTATTCAATTAATACATGGTTTAATCTGCATATCTTCCCATTTAGATTTCCAATACCATAAAGATGTAAAAAAAAACATTAACAAACATTATATTCTATTTCCTTGTAGTGAGAATTTTTATACTTAACTTTCATTTTACTTTGGAGCTGATATTCATGAATGTCTTGAAAACAAAATCTGAATGGGCTTTCATCTAACTAACCTAACAATAGCTACAATTCTTTTCTTTTCATTAAATCATCTCTTTCATTACTCCCAGGTGTGTTACACCTCCTTTGCCACCCAAAATTTGTTACTTCAGACACCTAGGATCCAGCTATTGGATGGTATAGAGATTATGACACTTAGAATACATAGGGACATACACTCTATGCATAGGCTTCTGTGGAGTTTGCTATAGGGTATTAACCTGCCATAAATACTTTTTACATGGTTTTATTAACATAAAGTCAGTTTTATATACAATGAAATGAGAATAGGCTATCCAATGGAATAAAGTATCATTAAGAATGGAGGTGAGTGAACCACTGGAATATGCGATGTAAAAAAAATCTCCAAAGACATGTTTTCAGGCTGTATGCTTGTCTTCAGCTGAACGCTTATTTACAATTACCAGATATCCCACAAAGGAGGGAGAACTCTTTATGAAAGAAGACCTATGTCTGAATGATAGTGAGATAAAAATAGAAGTTTCCAGAGAAATAGGAAGAAAGGTAGAAAACCTGCTTTGAGAAAGACATACAAATTAAAGAGGTGTGATGTGCTACTAGTTGCTGGGGAAATCCATATTGAATGCTGTTAACCACCAAAAGAATGTTAAAAATAAGACAAATGACAAGTGTGTCTGGAGATTGAGGGGGGTTTTAAGAATCTGTGAATCTCATCCCCTGCTGCAGAATAGAGATTAGTGCAGTCAGTTGGTAGCTGGATGAAGATATCTACTGCATTGTCCAGTACAAAACTTGTCTTAGGACTCAGAAATTAGACTCCTTGGCAAATGCTCAAAGGTCCTGCATTTTCTTCATCACCAAATGTCACATGCTAGAGCAATCAAAGATTTTTATACTATCCTCACTTGAAAAGCAACCCAGATGTCTATCAGCTTCCTAGTAACTCAACACAATGTAAACAAGTGATAAACAAGCACATCGTGACATTTCCTGATGCTAGTGTCTATTAAAACCACAT
This sequence comes from Alexandromys oeconomus, assembly GCA_963919705.1. Taxonomy (NCBI): domain Eukaryota; kingdom Metazoa; phylum Chordata; class Mammalia; order Rodentia; family Cricetidae; genus Alexandromys; species Alexandromys oeconomus. The sequence goes on along the minus strand of CAWTZB010000023.1, from coordinate 107,518 downwards.
GGCTATAGAACAGCAGGATCTTCTATGGCTTGCACTGCAGCAATAAATAAAGAAGCGTAGAAAATTTATCTACATGGCATGGAAGCTGTCAAATGTTAAGTCCAGTAGGCATAATTTAGGTTTCATATTTTTATGTTTAGAGTGACTGACACAGGACACCTACATAGAAATGCATTGGTACAAAGCGTCTGACAGAGAGAGGAAAGAAACCCAACAAAGCCTAAGGAGACTCTCTCAAATTCTCTACAGAATCCTTCCTCTAGGCATGAAGCAAGACCTCTATGGAAAAAGGATACCATGGCCTTCTATCAGACAAAATGGGTCAAGAAATTCTGTCATGGCAAACTCATACATAAACACATAGAGAAAATGGAGTTATATTCCTACTTATATAATCCACCTTGAAGAAGTGAAAATTCTTGTCGCTCATGGACTCCTAGTAAGACGATAAATGGTCAAAGATAGATCCCCAGGTCCCTCAAATGGCCTTCAGCTTAAAACATATGTGTTTCAAAGTCACATCCTATGGTGATGCTAAGGTTCAACAAGAATGCTGTGCACAGGTTTTGCTTCTGCATGAAAAAAATGCCAGGAGTCTTTATTTCTAGCAATTTTTTGTAACACTGATGCTGATGGTCTGGAGATGCTATAAGACTCTTAGGACTCCTACAATGAGAACAGCATTCAAAGGATGCCAGATCCACATGGGTGACTATCTTAGTTTCCTTTCTCTTGCTAAGTTATGATGAAGATCAACTTGGAGAGTGAAAGAAATTATTTGTCTTACATATTAAAATAAATCCATCACTAAGGAAATCAGGGCAGGAAGCTAGAGATATGAACTAAGGTAGTGAATGTAAAGAGATGCTGCATACCTGATTTATTACTCTTATCAACTTGCTCAATTTTCTTTCATATAAGCTTCCAGATCACCTGCCCAAGAAAAGCACCAACAACAGTGAGTTATGCCCTTCCCAAAGAATCACCAATCAAGACACTGCCCCACAGACAAGTCCACAGGTCAATTGGATGGAGGCACTATCTGAATTAAGGTATCGTTTTATCAGGAGACCATGACATATTCCAAATTGACAAGAAATTGAGCAACACATTGACTCTTAGAAAGTCAGGGCTAAACAGGAGCCAGATACTAATGTAAAAGGAAAAGGCAAACAAAAGGCAATTCGTGGTACTACAATTCACAGTGCTGGCTTTGCACAGAAGAGTAACAGTGTAGAAGGCCAAATGAGTCCACCACAAGTAATAATCCTCATATCTTTCCTTCACCTAAATAATATATAATACATGTTTATGTACATATTATATATACACATGGATAACATTTACATAACAACTAAACAATTCAAGCTAGAAAAATTTTAACATGGAGAGGAGAGGTGGGCATCTAATCGCACTGCTAGTTAAGAACCTAGTGACAATTGATAGCTGCAGGGAAAAAAAAATCAATGTTCTTTAAGAGTGTAGCCCCTTGTATGTTTATCAATAAATACAAGAGTTTATGGGCAGCACAAATTGGACTTGACAGGGAAGAAGAAAGAAGAAGAAGAAGAAGAAGAAGGAGGAGGAGGAGGAGGAGGAGGAGGAGGAGGAGGAGGAGGAGGAGGAGGAGGAGAAGAAACGGTTGGATGGGAAGGAAAGAAGGATATTGAAGGTGTGGGATAGGGTTAACTATGGTCAAAATATTTATTTTAAAAATGAAAAAAGGAATAAAAATTAAATTAAAGGGCAGTGGTGATGCAAGCCAGGTAATCTCAGCACTTGGGAGGAAGAGGAAGGTGGATAAATGACTTTGACTAGAAAGATCTGAAATATGGAGGAAGTTCTAGGATAAAGGGTAGAAACTCCATCTCAAAACACCTCAAATCCAAAAAATAAACATAAAATAGGATATTTAAATTGAAACAGAAGCAGTCTAACTGTTAAACACAGGACTAGTAAGGTGTTTCAACAAATAAAGTACCTAAACCCTAGCCGCCTGTCATTAGTTAAGAGATAGCCACAAATTATCCCCTGACCATCACAAACGGATTGTAACATGTAAAACCATTGCTGTGTAACACATGGAGAGAGAGAGAGAGAGAGAGAGAGAGAGAGAGAGAGAGAGAGAGAGAGAGATTGAATAAATTAAAACATTCATCCAACATCTCCCAGGTTAAATCAAATGACTATAACATTGAAGAACTCTACAACAGTGTACATTTTTATGCAATTAATAATCATAATTTAACCTTCAGCCTAGGATTCCAACTATTGGAAATGAACGGAGAACAGCACTGACTCTGCTGCAGCTCTGATGACATAAAGTCCTCTCCATCTGCATGCACATATCCAAAGACAAAGTGGGCTAGGGTCTGCATCCTCAATACATGTAACCTCCCGACTTTCCAAGCTGATGCACTGTCACGATGTGCCAGGTGGACTGCAGGATGAGGAGAAAAGAAAAATTGAAGAAAGTCAGGAAGGAAGCAGGGGAGGAGGTGAATTATTTCAAGATTCAAGAAAGAGAAAATAGCTTCTTACTTCAGCAGGAAAAAGCAAGGTCCTTCTCCATCAATGTTAGTGCCCACAAGACTTACCTCAATGACTTTTTCCAGGAGTGGAAACCCCTTGGTAATGTTCCAAACTAGGTTCTGAATTTGGTGTTTAAAAGCAGTTTCTGGTCCTTTAGGCTCAGCAGCTGCTGTTGTTTGCCTGGCAAGGTCATTCTTTTTCAAAGACAGGCTAACGAGATCAAAATACAGTCTTAACAAGGTTAATGTGGCTTTTATAAGAGGAGAGGAAGCCCTTCCCTGAAAACCCTAGATTCTCTGTCCCACTCCTTCTGCTTTCAGGGATTTCACCTGGCCTGAAGGTCAACTGCCTCTGGCTCCTGGGAATCAGCCTCAGCATCCTCTCTGTTCCTTTCATGTATTTCTTCAAAGATGGCCTCATAAGGCCCAGTAATTAGCACCTGTGAAAGGAAAGACTTACCTGCATGTGTGAAAGTTTTAAAACCAAGGGTTTGATCCAGACAGTGGTGGTTCACGCCCTTGTGGAGTAGAGGAGGGGGATTTGTAGTCCAAGGCCAACTTCTACTAAAGAGCAAACCTCAAGGCCAGCCAGACCTACATAAGACCCTGTCTCAAAACAAAGCAGGCAAACATTACACAAGAAAAACAAACATGAGAAAAAAGAGAAAGATGAAATTAGAAAAAAATGGGGCAAAAACCTTAAAGTATCAAATAAACGGGGGGAAATTCCTGAATGTGGCTACCTCCCACATTGCTCATTTCCCTACATATTATGTTGGGATTTGAGATAACAGTTATTATATTTACGTGTGATATTCTCTCTTTTATTTATTTATTTATTATTGAAAAAAATTCCACCTCCTTCCCGCCTCCCATATCCCTCTCCCTCCCCCCACTTCTCTCCCCCTCCCCCCACTTCATTCCCTCTCCCTCTCCAGTCTGAAGAACTGTCCAGATGGTGATATTCTTTCTTTAGGTGGCCAAAATACTTCCAGTTACTGAAAGGAAAATGAATAAAAGGGAAGCATAAAATAAATAACAATTGCAACTGTCACTTATTTTATGCTGAGGCTCAGAAATCCACTATCAAGACTCACCAAAACAAGATATAAATATGAGTAAATTTTCTTTGAATGCACAACTGGAAGATTGGTGGCTGCTCCCTATGCACTTTTACAGAGGCCCAAGATAAGAATATGAGATAGGAATGGTTGAATTCAGCTTTCAAAAGGCAGCAACCACTTCCTATGAACCTTGGGTGAATGAAAACACTCTGGTGCAGAGGCACGTGGTGAAGGAAGCTGCTTACCTCATGATGGCCAGGAAGCAAACACAACAGGAGTCTAGAAAAAATGTCCTGATTTCATAACAACTCATTCATCCATGAGCACATTATAGGTTTCTCCAGTGTTACCATGACCACATCAACATTCAATTACCTAATTTTATTTAATTTTTAAGAAAAGAAAACTTAGATTGTCAACTTTCATTAAATCAATGTGGATTTCACATCATGCATTCTCATTTCCCTCTTCTCCCAGTTCCCTTGAATCCACCCTCTGCCCTTGCAACTACCCCTACCAGAACAAAACAAAATTTAAAGACAAACCAAAGAAAATAAAGAAACAAAAACAAAACAAAAGAAACAGAAGAGAGGCAGAAACAAAGAGAGCCAGAGAGAGAGAGAGAGAGAGAGAGAGAGAGAGAGAGAGAGAGAGAAGAATCTGACTAAGGAAGTTGTAGGGTGGCCCACTAACGCACACAATTCAGACTTTAGTCGTTTCTTCTTTGCTTTCAAGTGTTCATTTCAAGTCACAAATCTTTGGCCTGGTTGGAGGCCTCTGCTTTCTGTTACACCATCAATAATGTGCTCTAACTGAGGTGCCTCTTTGATATGCTGTTGTTGTCCTGTGTCCCTGAGCTTCTACAGGTTTTGATCTGCAGGATCATCCCCTTCACATACTTGAACAGTTCACAGATAATGTGACTGTTGGGATGGGCCAACTCATACTCCTGGTTCTGGGCCTGAGTAGTAGCTACATTGATCAGTTTGCCAGACTTTCCTCATTTTCAATACCATGCTGAGCTCTCCACCACTGTCTCTGCTAGCTCACCAAGCATAGATGTCAGCAAGGCAGTCAGATCCTAGTAACCCATGCTCATACAACCAGCTCTACTGTTTTTCCCTGGAGAGATGAGGGTCCTCTTTCCTGATTGTTGTGGTGGGGAGGGGGCAAATGAGGCCAGCTTTCCTACTCTCAAAACCACAGGGCTGGCTAACTGAAGCCCATGATAGAAAGTCTAGCACTAGTATGCTACCCAGGAATGGTGCAGGGCCTGCTTCCCTGTGTGTGGTGAAGGGCAAGGCTAATTCATTTTTTCTACCCACCCTCTAACCTGCTGAAGGGGGTAATGGGTAAGGAAAAAGATCTTTCTCTCACCCATGGCACCACATGACAGACAAGAAGAGACAGGGTAAGCCGATTGTCTATTACTACCACTTGCCAGGCACAAAACTACAACATGTAAACATTTAGTTTTATTTTATGTTGAAACCATGACAGAAATAGAGTATTAAGAAGCATACAGTAATATTTCACTGGATACTGTATGTGCAGATATTAAGAGGAAAATTAATGCTTGAAAGGCATTAATAAAGTCACTTACTTTATTAAGTGTTCTGTAAAACATATGTACACAAATGAAATAAACATACTAGAGTGTGAGGTGTGTAAAATACTCTTTCCACAACTATACTATACTTAAAAAGAGTAGGTGTTTAAACTTGAACATTCTTCAATGCCAGTTTGCAGTGCTTCATTTTTTCCTTTCATTGAAAATAGATTTTTAACCCTCACATAATGTATCCTGATTAGTTTGCCTTCCTTTACTCTTGCCACTTCCTCCCTAAATCTCCTGCAATCTAAATGTAGTCCTATTCTGTTTCTCATTAGGAAAGAAAAGGCTTCTAAGGAATAATAACGAAAATAAATAATAGTATAACTAAATACACTACAGTAAGATAAAACATGCCATCACATCAAAGTTGAATGGGATAAACCAAGAACAGAAAAATACATCAAGAGAAGGCATAAGTATCAGAGATCCACTCATTTCAGACTCAGTAATCCCATTTAAAAGGACAACTAGAATCATAATATATATGAAACGGCATGGTACAGCCAAGTGCATGGCACTTTAGTCTATGGGTTTATATGAGCATTACTCGTGTTGATTTAGAAGTTCTTGTATACTTGATCTCCTCACTCCCTTGTAGGTCTCTTTCACTCTTCATCTGCTCTTCTAAAGAGGTTCATTGAACTCAAATGGGAGGGATTTGAAGGAGGCATCCCATTCAGTATTGAGTGTTTCAAGTCTTTCATTCTCTGTGTAATGTCTGCCATGGGTCTCTGTATATGTTCCCAACTTCTGCAGGAGGAAGATTCTCTGATAGTGGTCTGAATGAGGCATTGATCTATGAATATAGCTGAATGTCATGAGATGTCATTTTATCATTATGTTCCTGTCCTTTCTTTTTTTAGACCAGTATTTGGGTTTGCCATAGGTCCCTGGGTTATCCAATCTCTGATTTTTTTCACCCAAACAGCATTGAATATGGGTTACAATTCGGGAAGTGGATCTCAAAAAAATGAACCATTGGTTGCTTATCCCTACAAGGTTTTTGTGACTATTCCAATGATGTATTTTGTAGCCAGGATGTAGATCAAAGGGGTTGTAACTGGATTGCTAATTGATGTTTCTCCATTGGTAGCATGTAAAATACCTTCCTGTTCCAAAGATCCTAGCATGTAGAGGTGAAGGCTCTATGTAAGTAACAGCTCTACTTCCCTGTGTTCAAATTGTGTAAGGGTTTTCTCGAGTAATGTGGCCTTGCTGTCAGTTTATGAGGAACAAGCCATTATCTTGGCAACAGACTGGGTAGTTTTGGGACTCCCATAGAACCCCTTTGACAGAAAGCTCAATTGGATGTAACCCAGTGACAGTACTGATTTGGTGATGAGAGAATTCTGTGACAATTAGATTTAGATCACCTTCATAACTATGTATAACTTAGGAAGTTTACACTCTATTATATTTCTTTACAACTCCTCAAATACCCCCTTAATTTTAGCTGTCTCTCTCAATATTACCTCATTTCACCCACTCTTCCCTCCCCTCCCTACTTAATGACCCCAATTCCAGCAACCCCTATTCATCTATAACTACCTATTCTATTCTTCTCTGGTAATTAGTTCTTTAAGTTCTGCTAGTCATTTACTCTATACCTAATTTCTGTGGTTCTATGTACTGCAGCTTGGTTATCAATGACTTAAAAGCCAATAACCACATGTGAGCCAATAAATACCATATTTCTCTTCCTGGGTCTGGATAGCCTCATTCAGCTATCAGATCAATGGCATCATATGACTCAGTTGGAATCATTGTGGGGAGGCATATTTTTCCAGGAGATTTCAAAGATTATGACAGGAAAAGTTATTGTCCACGGTGGAAAACTTAAGTGTTGTTTAAATAAAAATAGAAAGTGTGAATTTCAATAGATATATAATCAAAGAAAGGTACCCTAGAGATGAAAACGGGTATGAGAAGTAAAATTTTTGATAACCTTATTCCCTATATTTTATCTTCCTTCTGTTCCACACAGACGACTCCTCATATGAAACAGAATCCATAAAGATATCTTTTAACATCTTGCTTGGATTTGGAGAAGAAGAACCACCATACAATTCCAAAGACAGCTTTGATTTTGAAGTGAGTCGTGGCTACCATTATACAGAGAACCAGGGAAATATATATGTTTAGGCAGTGCAATTTTGCCCAGTTGGAGATAATAGTATTGTAAGTCAAATATTGCTTTACTTAGTGGTTCTTTCTAGATAGCTATCTTTTCTTCTTTATGCATGTAAATGTCCAAGGGCTCTTGACTTTTGCCTCAAAGACAAGAACAAAACCCTGGCACAACCCTTATGATGTTTCCACTTATTTGGATGAGTTGGCATTTCACTTTGTGAAGAAGTTTTTCCTTTTAAAACCAAATCTTAATTAATTTTGATGATATTTATAGCTTTTCTTCTCCTGAAGAAATCAGAACAAAACCTCTTTCCCATTGTCCCACATCTCTTACTTTCCATTCTGAGGTAAGCACATAATTGAACTACACTGGATGGTTTAATTCAGAAATGTTTTCTATAATACAATGTCTCTGTGAAGCCATTGTTCATTTCTCATTAGAATTAAGTTTAATTAAGCATTTCAACAATCTATTTCTATGAGTCCTTATCATTCCTTTCTGTTTCATAGAGACTCGATAATTCAACTTTATCTTTCTATAACTGCCTGACCTGTAGGGTTGTTTGGTATAATGTAATATGTTTTCTATTATACTAAACAAAAAACTGTTTAATTTACTCAGTAACATATACTGCACAATTGCCTATCTTCATTTGACAAGTATACTTATGATGGCCATAACTTCTAGCAAATGTGTGATTAACGAATGGCCCTTTCTAATCTCAAAGCAGTTGCCCATTGAAAAACTGAATAGGTATCAATGGTGTGCTATACATATTTTAATTTTCCAAATGCTACAAAATAGAACACACCCATTGACATTAGTTTATTCCCTTAAGTTCCTTTGGGTTACTTCTTGAAGATAATGGTGTTTGGCTATATAAAAAACAAGTAGGATATCAACTTATAATTGGCTTATTATCATGAAATGAAAAAGTCCTTTATAAAACTTTTGTTATTGACATGATGGCTTTTGTAAAATTCTTTAAATGTTTCCAAAAAATGATTGATCAATTGTCTGAAATACACTGTGATAAAGGACCTGGAAGTCCTGTAAGCGATTAGATGAATGTTCTGTATATGGAGCAAAGCTTATTCCTGATTATATCTTACACAAGAATAAATATGAAGTCAATTCTGTATTATCTGATACAAATTCAGCAGTTTAAATTTGCAAAACAAGCTTCTGCATGTTAAAAATTGTTAACTATGTTGAGAGGTTCTTTAAAATATCTTAGTACTATGAGAGTGGAATATAATTCTGACTTTTGATAGAACAATAAGGGATTTGTACTACTTGACATAAACCATCTGATTGAGCATGTACTTTCTGATTTATTTGCATTAGCACAGAATATAAGGTATTAGTGTCTCAAACAATGTGAGGAAGAATACAATTAGCTCCCTTTATAAGTTGAACTTTCGTTTGGGATGGTTGCTATTACACTATCACAAATGAATTAGAATTATATCTTTGCAGGGTTAACTATACTTCGATAATATGTTAATTTCATCATTAATAAAAGAGTTAGAGGTTTATATGTTTATATTTCCATTCTTTGTACCTCCTTCACTGCTGACATGGGCTATGGGTTCCAAGGCAGTTAGTACCTGGTGATTTATGAGCTGGGACGAATCAGTTAGTTGGAGGAGGTAGTTGAGGGGGAAAGATATCTGGCATCTCTTTGAGATGGCAGCACAAGGTCGGTCATACAGCGACTCAGCAGCTCATGCTTTAATGCAGACGATGGATGGAACAAATGGACTTAATCTCAAGGATCAGACAGAGTTCAAAATGTGGGCAGGATATCTGCATCACTGGCAGGGGTTGTATTGCAGAACTGTGGAGGAGAATGGGAGACTGGACCGTTAGGGTCAGAGGAAGAAGCAGAAAGACTTAAGGAGCCTATCTGCTTGACTGGCAGGAGTGTCCTATGGTTTCCGAGGGAATGTCTTGTGGATTTGGGGGCTGGGACATAATCATGAGTTTGGGGAGGTACTTGTGAGGTAAAGTGTCTGGGATCTCTTGGAAATGGAGCAGGGGGTGAGGTTAGAGATACTCAACCACAGATATTCTATATCCAGGTCTGTCAATTGAACTGGGCAATTGAATCTGGTGGGAAGGATGGAGATTGACAATCAGTAATTCTACTCCCAGTTCCACTGCAAGGAATGGCCTTTGCACTACAGTGAGTTCCTCTTGCATTTGGTATCTGTGAGCATTCGGTGACTCAGAGATGGTAAGTGACAGATGCAGGTCTGTGGCATCTACTGGAGAAGAGAAGTCTACTTGGGAGGGGGACTTAGTGGCAGATACCCTCCTGCAGATCAGTGGATGAACCACGGGGACCGATCATGGGGATCAGAGTTACAGCTGAAGATCCACAGTCAACTTATTTGAATCAACGGTATGAGTGGCCTTATGTGTACTAGGGAGTTTCTTGCTTTGGGGACTGGTGTAAATAAATGAGTTGTTGGGTGTGGGTTTTCTAGAGGTGGGATATGGGTGTAGAGACTCATAGGCAGATGTCCTGCTACTGATCTGTGAACAGAACTCAGGAACACAGTGACTTGCTCTCCAGGCTCAGAGGTGAAGTTGTATATCTCAACTCCTCCTACGTGCACCACTGCAATGAGAGCTATATGGTGTTACAGGGAGTTCCGGGTCAATTGGGGGGGTAGAACTGGGGCATGAGAGTGGGCTAGGGCTGGGGAGCTATTGCAGGAGGGCAGGGGTGGCAAGGACATGGAAAACTCAATGTGTGCTAGGAGAAAGGTGATGGGAGATATCGATGAGGTCTACTAGAGGTAGGTGCACCCATGGTCCTCTAGAGCAAGGCCTAAGACATGAAGCCTTCCGCAAATCGGTAAATGAAACTCGGCTTGACTGGCAAGGATGAGAGACACAAGGCCATATCTGTGTTCATCCTACAGCGTCACTGGCAGCAGTGACCTGTGTGTTTCACTGAAAATCTTAGGAAAGAGTCAGGGAACTAGATCTTGAAGATCAGATTTAGAGGTTTATATGTTTATATTTCAATTCTTTCTACTCCTTCACTGTTGACGTGGGCTATGGGTTCCCAGGCAGTTAGTACCTGTGATTTATGAGCTGCGACAAATCAGTTAGTTGGAGGATGTAGGTGAGGAGGAAAGATATCTGGCATCTCTTTGAGATGGCAGCACAAAGTCGGTCAAACAACGACTCAGCAGCTCATGCTTTAATGCAGATTATGGATGGAATGAGAGGACTTGATCTCAAGGATCACACAGACTTGAAAATGGGGGCAGGCCTTCTGCATCAGTGGCAGGGCTTGTACTGCACGACATTCGAGGAGATTGGGGAACTGGACCTCAAGGGTCGGAGGTAGAAGCATAAAGCCTTAAGGAGCTTATTGCAGGGCTAGGGGCTGGGGCTGGGGCTGGGGGGGGCTTGGGCTTGGGCTTGAGTTTGGGCTTGTGGGGCTTGGGGTGGCATGGGGCGGGAGGGCGGGGCAAGGGCCTGGACAAATCAATGTGTGCTAGGATGGAGGTGATATGAGATATTGATGATGTCTACTGGAGATGGGTGCACCCATGGTCCTATAGAGCGAGCCCTTAGTCATGAAGCCTGCCGCAGATCGGTAAACGAAACTCGGCTTGACTGGCAAGGATGAGAGACACAAGGCCATATCTGTGTTCATCCTACATGATCACTGGCAGCAGTGACCTGTGTGTTCCAGTGACTATCTTAGGATAGAGACAGGGAACTAGATCTTGAAGATCAGATTTAGAGGTTTATATGTTTATATATCTATTCTTTCTACCTCCTTCACTTGTGGGCTATAGGTTCCCAGGCAGTTAGTACCTGGTGATTTATGTCCTGGGATAAATCAGTTCGTGGGAGGAGGTAGTTGAGGGGGAAAGATATCTGGCATCTCTTTGAGATGGCAGCACAAAGTCGGTCAAACAACAACTCAGCAGCTCATGCTTTAATGCAGATTATGGATGGAACGAGAGGACTTGATCTCAAGGATCAGACAGACTTGAAAATGGGGGCAGGCCTTCTGCATCAGTGGCAGGGCTTGTCCTGCATGACATTCGAGGAGATTGGGGAACTGGACCTCAAGGGTCGGAGGTAGAAGCATAAAGCATTAAGGAGCTTATTGCAGGGCTAGGGCTGGGGCTGGGGCTGGGGCTTGGGCTTGGGGGGGGCGGACAAATCAATGTGTGCTAGGAGGGAGGTGATATGAGATTTTGATGATGTCTACTGGAGATGGGTGCACCCATGGTCCTATAGATCGAACCCTTAGGCATAAAGCCTGCCGCAGATCGGTAAACCAAACTCGGCTTGACTGGGCAAGGAGGAGAGACACAAGGCCATATCTGTGTTCATCCTACAGCATCACTGGCAGCAGTGACCTGTGTCTTCCACTGACATTCTTAGGATAGAGACAGGGAACTAGATCTTGAAGATCAGATTTAGAGGTTTATATGTTTATATTTCCATTCTTTCTACCTCCTTCACTGTTGACGTGGGCTATAGGGTTCCCAGGCAGTTAGTACCTGGTCATTTATGAGCTGGGATAATCAGTTAGTTGGAGGAGGTAGGGGAAAGATATCTGGCATCTCTTTGAGATGGCAGCACAAAGTCGGTCAAAAAAGGACTCAGCAGCTCATGCTTTAATGCAGATTATGGACGGAATGAGAGGACTTGATCTAAAGGATCAGACAGACTTGAAAATGGGGGCAGGACATCTGCATCAGTGGCAGGGCTTGTCCTGCATGACATTCGAGGAGATTGGGGAACTGGACCTCAAGGGTCGGAGGTAGAAGCATAAAGCCTTAAGGAGCTTATTGCAGGGCTAGGGCTGGGGCTGGGGCTGGGGCTTGGGCTTGGGCTTGGGCGGTGGCTTGGGCTTGGGTGGGCGGGGTGGGGGGGCGGGGCGAGGGCGTGAAGAAATCAATGTGTCCTAGGAGCGAGGTGATATGAGATTTTGATGAGGTCTACTGGAGATGGGTGCACCCATGGTCCTATAGATCGATGCTCTTAGGCATGAAGCCTGCCGCAGATCGGTAAACGAAACTCGGCTTGACTGGCAAGGATGAGAGACACAAGGCCATATCTGTGTTCATCCTACATGCTCACTGGCAGCAGTGACCTTTGTGTTCCACTGACAATCTTAGAATAGAGACAGGGAACTAGATCTTGAAGATCAGATTTAGAGGTTTATATGTTTATATTTCCATTCTTTCTACCTCCTTCACTGTTGACGTGGGCTATAGGTTCCCAGTCATTTAGTACCTGGTGATTTGTGTGCTGGGACAAATCAGTTCGTTGGGGGAGGTGAGGGGAAAGATATCTGGCATCTCTTTGAGATGGCAGCGCAAAGTAGGTCATACAACGACTCAGCAGCTCATGCTTTAATGCAGATTATGGATGGAATGAGAGGACTTGCAAAATGGGAGCAGGCCTTCTGCATCAGTGGCAGGGCTTGTCCAGCATAACATTCGAGGAGATTGGGGAACTGGACCTCAAGGGTCGGAGGTAGAAGCATAAAGCCTTAAGGAGCTTTTGCAGGGCTAGGGCTGGTGGGGCTGGGGCTGGGGCTGGTGCTGGTGCTGTGCTTTGGGCTTGGGCTTGGGCTTGGGCTTGGCGGGGGCTGGGGTGGAGCAGGGCGGGGCGGGGCGGGGCGAGGGCGTGAAGAAATCAATGTGTGCTAGGAGGGAGGTGATATGAGATATTGATGAGGTCTACTGGAGATGGGTGCACCCATGGTCCTATAGATCGATCCTTTAGGCATAAAGCCTGCCGAAGATCGGTAAACCAAACTCGGCTTGACTGGCAAAGATGAGAGACACAAGGCCATATCTGTGTTCGTCCTACAACATCACTGGCAGCAGTGACCTGTGTGTTCCACTGACACTCTTAGGATAGAGACAGGGAACTAGATCTTGAAGATCAGATTTAGAGGTTTATATGTTTATATTTCCATTCTTTCTACCTCCTTCACTGTTGACGTGGGCTATAGGTTCCCAGGCAGTTAGTACATGCTGATTTGTGTGCTGGGATGAATCAGTTAATTGGGGGAGGTAGTTGAGGGGAAAGATATCTGGCATCTCTTTGAGATGGCAGCACAAAGTCGGTCAAACAATGACTCAGCAGCTCATGCTTTAATGCAGATTATGGATGGAATGAGAGGACTTGATCTCAAGGATCAGACAGACTTGAAAATGGGGGCAGGCCATCTGCATCAGTGGCAGGGCTTGTCCTGCATAAGATTCGAGGAGATCGGGGAACTGGACCTCAAGGGTCGGAGGTAGAAGCATAAAGCCTTAAGGAGCTTATTGCTGGGCTAGGGCTGGGGCTGGGGCTGGGGCTTGGGCTTGGGTTTGGGCTTGGGCTTTGGGGGCTGGGGTGGGGCGGGGGCGAGGGCGGGGCGAAGGCGTGAAGAAATCAATGTGTGCTAGGAGCGAGGTGATATGAGATTTTGATGAGGTCTACTGGAGATGGGTGCACCCATGGTCCTATAGATCGATCTCTTAGGCATAAAGCCTGCCGAAGATCGGTAAACCAAACTCGGCTTGACTGGCAAGGATGAGAGACACAAGGCCATATCTGTGTTCGTCCTACAGTATCACTGGCAGCAGTGACCTGTGTGTTCCACTGACTATCTTAGGATAGAGACAGGGAACTAGATCTTGAAGATCAGATATAGAGGTTTATATGTTTATATTTCCATTCTTTCTACCTCCTTCACTGTTGACGTGGGCTATGGGTTCCCAGGCAGTTAGTACATGCTGATTTATGTGCTGGGACGAATCAGTTAGTTGGAGAAGGAGGGGAAAGATATCTGGCATCTCTTTGAGATGGCAGCGCAAAGTCGGTTAAACAACGACTCAGCAGCTCATGCTTTAATGCAGATTATGGATGGAACAAGAAGACTTGATCTCAAGGATCAGACAGACTTGAAAATGGGGGCAGGCCTTCTGCATCAGTGGCAGGGCTTGTACTGCATGACACTCGAGGAGATTGGGGAACTGGACCTCAAGGGTCGGAGGTAGAAGCATAAAGCATTAAGGAGCTTTTGCAGGGCTAGGGGTCTGGGGCTGGGGCTGGGGCTTGGGCTTGGGCTTGGGCTTGGGCTGGGTTGGCTGGGCGGGGCTGGTCGGGGGGCGGGGCGAGGGCGTGAACAAATCAATGTGTGCTAGGAGCGAGGTGATATGAGATTTTGATGAGGTCTACTGGAGATGGGTACACCCATGGTCCTATAGATCGATCCCTTAGGCATAAAGCCTGCCGAAGATCGGTAAACGAAACTCGGCTTGACTGGCAAAGATGAGAGACACAAGGCCATATCTGTGTTCGTCCTACAGCATCACTGGCAGCAGTGACCTGTGTGTTCCACTGACAATCTTAGGATAGAGACAGGGAACTAGATCTTGAAGATCAGATTTAGAGGTTTATATGTTTATATTTCCATTCTTTCTACCTCCTTCACTGTTGATGTGGGCTATAGGTTCCCAGGCATTTAGTACATGGTGATTTGTGTGCTGGGATGAATCAGTTAATTGGCGGAGGTAGTTGAGGGGAAAGATATCTGGCATCTCTTTGAGATGGCAGCACAAAGTCGGTCAAACAACGACTCAGCAGCTCATGCTTTAATGCAGATTATGGATGGAATGAGAGGACTTGATCTCAAGGATCAGACAGACTTGAAAATGGGGGCAGGCCTTCTGCATCAGTGGCAGGGCTTGTACTGCATAAGATTCGAGGAGATTGGGGGAACTGGACCTCAAGGGTCGGAGGTAGAAGCATAAAGCCTTAAGGAGCTTATTGCTGGGCTAGGGCTGGGGCTGGGGCTGGGGCTTGGGCTTGGGCTTGGGCTTGGGCGTTGGCTGGGGTGGGGCGGGTCGAGGGCGGGGCGAGGGCGTGAACAAATCAATGTGTGCTAGGAGCGAGGTGATATGAGATTTTGATGAGGTCTACTGGAGATGGGTGCACCCATGGTCCTATAGATCGATCCCTTAGGCATGAAGCCTGCCGCAGATCGGTAAACCAAACTCGGCTTGACTGGCAAGGATGAGAGACACAAGGCCATATCTGTGTTCATCCTACAGCATCACTGGCAGCAGTGACCTGTGTGTTCCACTGACAATCTTAGGATAGAGACAGGGAACTAGATCTTGAAGATCAGATATAGAGGTTTATATGTTTATATTTCCATTCTTTCTACCTCCTTCACTGTTGATGTTGGCTATAGGTTCCCAGGCAGTTAGTACCTGGTGATTTATGTGCTGGGATGAATCAGTTAGTTGGAGGAGGAAAGATATCTGGCATCTCTTTGAGATGGCAGCGTAAAGTAGGTCATACAACGACTCAGCAGCTCATGCTTTAATGCAGATTATGGATGGAACAAGAAAACGTGATCTCAAGGATCAGACAGACTTGAAAATGGGGGCAGGCCTTCTGCATCAGTGGCAGGGCTTGTACTGCATGACACTCGAGGAGATTGGGGAACTGGACCTCAAGGGTCGGAGGTAGAAACATAAAGCATTAAGGAGCTTTTGCTGGGCTAGGGCTGGGGCTGGGGCTGGGGCTTGGGCTTGGGCTTGGGCAGTGGCTGGTGTGGGGCGGTTCAAGGGCGGGGCGAGGGCGTGAACAAATCAATGTGTGCTAGGAGCGAGGTGATATGAGATTTTGATGAGGTCTACTGGAGATGGGTGCACCCATGGTCCTATAGATCGATCCCTTAGGCATAAAGCCTGCGGAAGATCGGTAAACAAAACACGGCTTGACTGGCAAAGATGAGAGACACAAGGCCATATCTGTGTTCATCCTACAATATCACTGGCAGCAGTGACCTGTGTGTTCCACTGACAATCTTAGGATAGAGACAGGGAACTAGATCTTGAAGATCAGATTTAGAGGTTTATATGTTTATATTTCCATTCTTTCTACCTCCTTCACTGTTGACGTGGGCTATAGGTTCCCAGGCAGTTAGTACCTGGTGATTTGTGTGCTGGGATGAATCAGTTCGTTGGAGGAGGTAGTTGAGGGGGAAAGATATCTGGCATCTCTTTGAGATGGCAGCACAAAGTCGGTCAAACAAGGACTCAGCAGCTCATGCTTTAATGCAGATTATGGATGGAATGAGAGGACTTGATCTCAAGGATCAGACAGACTTGAAAATGGGGGCAGGCCTTCTGCATCAGTGGCAGGGATTGTACTGCATAACATTCGAGGAGATTGGGGAACTGGACCTCAAGGGTCGGAGGTAGAAGCATAAAGCATTAAGGAGCTTATTGCAGGGCTAGGGCTGGTGCTGGGGCTGGCGGGCTGGGGCTTGGGCTTGGGCTTGGGCTTGTGGCTGGGGTCTTGGGCGGGGCTGGGGTGGGGCGGGGCGGGGCGAGGGCGTGAAGAAATCAATGTGTGCTAGGAGCGAGGTGATATGAGATTTTGATGAGGTCTACTGGAGATGGGTGCACCCATGGTCCTATAGATCGATCCTTTAGGCATGAAGCCTGCCGAAGATCGGTAAACCAAACTCGGCTTTGACTGGCAAGGATGAGAGACACAAGGCCATATCTGTGTTCGTCCTACAACATCACTGGCAGCAGTGACCTGTGTGTTCCACTGACAATCTTAGGATAGAGACAGGGAACTAGATCTTGAAGATCAGATTTAGAGGTTTATATGTTTATATTTCCATTCTTTCTACCTCCTTCACTGTTGACGTGAGCTATAGGTTCCCAGGCAGTTAGTACCTGGTGATTTATGTGCTGGGACGAATCAGTTAGTTGGAGGAGGTAGTTGAGGGAAAGATATCTGGCATCTCTTTGAGATGGCAGCGCAAAGTCGGTCATACAAGGACTCAGCAGCTCATGCTTTAATGCAGATTATGGATGGAACGAGAGGACTTGATCTCAAGGATCAGACAGACTTGAAAATGGGGGCAGGCCATCTGCATCAGTGGCAGGGCTTGTCCAGCATAACATTCGAGGAGATTGGGGAACTGGACCTCAAGGGTCGGAGGTAGAAACATAAAGCATTAAGGAGCTTTTGCTGGGCTAGGGCTGGGGCTGGGGCTGGGGCTTGGGCTTGGGCTTGGGCGGTGGCTGGGGTGGGGCGGGGCAAGGGCGGGGCGAGGGCGTGAACAAATCAATGTGTGCTAGGAGCGAGGTGATATGAGATTTTGATGAGGTCTACTGGAGATGGGTGCACCCATGGTCCTATAGATCGATCCCTTAGGCATAAAGCCTGCCGAAGATCGGTAAACGAAACTCGGCTTTACTGGCAAAGATGAGAGACACAAGGCCATATCTGTGTTCGTCCTACAATGTCACTGGCAGCAGTGACCTGTGTGTTCCACTGACAATCTTAGGATAGAGACAGGGAACTAGATCTTGAAGATCAGATTGAGAGGTTTATATGTTTATATTTCCATTCTTTCTACCTCCTTCACTGTTGACGTGAGCTATAGGTTCCCAGGCAGTTAGTACATGGTGATTTATGTGCTGGGATGAATCAGTTAATTGGAGGAGGTAGTTGAGGGGAAAGATATCTGGCATCTCTTTGAGATGGCAGCACAAAGTCGGTCAAACAAGGACTCAGCAGCTCATGCTTTAATGCAGATTATGGATGGAATGAGAGGACTTGATCTCAAGGATCAGACAGACTTGAAAATGGGGGCAGGCCTTCTGCATCAGTGGCAGGGCTTGTCCTGCATAAGATTCGAGGAGATCGGGGAACTGGACCTCAAGGGTCGGAGGTAGAAACATAAAGCCTTAAGGAGCTTATTGCAGGGCTAGGGCTGGTGCTGGGGCTGGGGCTGGGGCTGGGGCTGGGGCTGGGCTTTGGGCTTGGGCTTGGGCTTGGGCGGGGGCTGGGGTGTGGGCAGGTGGGGCGGGCGGGGCGGGGCGAGGGCGTGAAGAAATCAATGTGTGCTAGGAGGGAGGTGATATGAGATATTGATGAGGTCTACTGGAGATGGGTGCACCCATGGTTTTATAGAGCGAAACTTTAGGCATGAAGCCTGCTGCAGATCGGTAAACCAAACTCGGCTTGACTGGCAAGGATGAGAGACACAAGGCCATATCTGTGTTCATCCTACAGCATCACTGGCAGCAGTGACCTGTGTGTTCCGCTGACAATCTTAGGATAGAGACAGGGAACTAGATCTTGAAGATCAGATATAGAGGTTTATATGTTTATATTTCCATTCTTTCTACCTCCTTCACTGTTGACGTGGGCTATGGGTTCCCAGGCAGTTAGTACCTGGTGATTTATGTGCTGGGACGAATCAGTTAGTTGGGGAGTAGTGAGGGGAAAGATATCTGGCATCTCTTTGAGATGGCAGCGCAAAGTCGGTCATACAACGACTCAGCAGCTCATGCTTTAATGCAGATTATGGATGGAACGAGAAGACTTGATCTCAAGGATCAGACAGACTTGAAAATGGGGGCAGGCCTTCTGCATCAGTGGCAGGGCTTGTACTGCATGACACTCGAGGAGATTGGGGAACTGGACCTCAAGGGTCGGAGGTAGAAGCATAAAGCATTAAGGAGCTTATTGCTGGGCTAGGGCTGGGGCTGGGGCTGGGGCTTGGGCTTGGGCTTGGGCTTGGGCTTGGGCGGTGGCTGGGGTGGGGCGGGGGCAAGGGCGAGTCGAGGGGCGTGAACAAATCAATGTGTGCTAGGAGCGAGGTGATATGAGATTTTGATGAGGTCTACTGGAGATGGGTGCACCCATGGTCCTATAGATCGATCCCTTAGGCATAAAGCCTGCCGAAGATCGGTAAACGAAACTCGGCTTGACTGGCAAAGATGAGAGACACAAGGCCATATCTGTGTTCGTCCTACAATATCACTGACAGCAGTGACCTGTGTGTTCCACTGACAATCTTAGGATAGAGACAGGGAACTAGATCTTGAAGATCAGATTGAGAGGTTTATATGTTTATATTTCCATTCTTTCTACCTCCTTCACTGTTGACGTGGGCTATGGGTTCCCAGGCATTTAGTACCTGGTGATTTGTGTGCTGGGACGAATCAGTTCGTTGGGGAGGTAGTTGAGGGGAAAGATATCTGGCATCTCTTTGAGATGGCAGCGCAAAGTCGGTCAAACAACGACTCAGCAGCTCATGCTTTAATGCAGATTATTGATGGAACAAGAGGACTTGATCTCAAGGATCAGACAGACTTGAAAATGGGGGCAGGCCTTCTGCATCAGTGGCAGGGCTTGTCCAGCATGACATTCGAGGAGATTGGGGAACTGGACCTCAAGGGTCGGAGGTAGAAGCATAAAGCATTAAGGAGCTTTTGCAGGGCTAGGGCTGGTGTGCTGGGCTGGGGCTGGGGCTGGGGCTGGGGCTGGGGCTTGGGCTGGGGTTGGGGCTGGGGCTGGGGTGGCTGGGGCTGGGGCTGGGCTTGGCTTGGCGGCGGGGCGGGGCGGGGCGAGGGTGTGAAGAAATCAATGTGTGCTAGGAGCGAGGTGATATGAGATATTGATGAGGTCTACTGGAGATGGGTGCACCCATGCTCCTATAGATCGATCCTTTAGGCATAAAGCCTGCCGCAGATCGGTAAACCAAACTCGGCTTGACTGGCAAGGATGAGAGACACAAGGCCATATCTGTGTTCATCCTACACGCATCACTGGCAGCAGTGACCTGTGTGTTCCGCTGACAATCTTAGGATAGAGACAGGGAACTAGATCTTGAAGATCAGATTTAGAGGTTTATATGTTTATATTTCCATTCTTTCTACCTCCTTCACTGTTGATGTGGGCTATAGGTTCCCAGGCAGTTAGTACCTGGTGATTTATGTGCTGGGATGAATCAGTTCGTTGGGGAGGTAGTTGAGGGGAAAGATATCTGGCATCTCTTTGAGATGGCAGCACAAAGTCGGTCAAACAACGACTCAGCACCTCATGCTTTAATGCAGATTATGGATGGAACAAGAAGACGTGATCTCAAGGATCAGACAGACTTGAAAATGGGGGCAGGCCTTCTGCATCAGTGGCAGGGCTTGTACTGCATATGACTTCGAGGAGATCGGGGAACTGGACCTCAAGGGTCGGAGGTAGAAGCATAAAGCCTTAAGGAGCTTTTGCAGGGCTAGGGCTGGTGACTGGGGCTGGGGCTGGGGCTGGGCTTGGGCTTGGGCTTGGGCTTGGCGGGGGCTGGGGCTGGGCTTGTTGGGCTTGGCTGCTGGGCGGGGGCTGGGTGGGGCAGGGCGCGGGGGCGGGGCGAGGGCGTGAACAAATCAATGTGTGCTAGGAGGGAGGTGATATGAGATATTGATGAGGTCTACTGGAGATGGGTGCACCCATGGTTTTATAGAGCGAAGCTTTAGGCATGAAGCCTGCTGCAGATCGGTAAACCAAACTCGGTTTGACTGGCAAAGATGAGAGACACAAGGCCATATCTGTGTTCGTCCTACAATATCACTGGCAGCAGTGACCTGTGTGTTCCACTGACAATCTTAGGATAGAGACAGGGAACTAGATCTTGAAGATCAGATTTAGAGGTTTATATGTTTATATTTCCATTCTTTCTACCTCCTTCACTGTTGACGTGGGCTATGGGTTCCCAGGCAGTTAGTACCTGGTGATTTATGAGCTGGGACAAATCAGTTAGTTGGAGGAGGAAAGATATCTGGCATCTCTTTGAGATGGCAGCGTAAAGTAGGTCATACAACGACTCAGCAGCTCATGCTTTAATGCAGATTATGGATGGAACAAGAGGACGTGATCTCAAGGATCAGACAGACTTGAAAATGGGGGCAGGCCTTCTGCATCAGTGGCAGGGCTTGTACTGCATGACATTCGAGGAGATTGGGGAACTGGACCTCAAGGGTCGGAGGTAGAAACATAAAGCATTAAGGAGCTTTTGCTGGGCTAGGGCTGGGGCTGGGGCTGGGGCTTGGGCTTGGGCTTGGGCTTGGGCAGTGGCTGGGGTGGGGCGGGGCGAGGGCGGGGCGAGGGCGTGAACAAATCAATGTGTGCTAGGAGCGAGGTGATATGAGATTTTGATGAGGTCTACTGGAGATGGGTGCACCCATGGTCCTATAGATCGATCCCTTAGGCATAAAGCCTGCCGAAGATCGGTAAACGAAACTCGGCTTGATTGGCAAAGATGAGAGACACAAGGCCATATCTGTGTTCGTCCTACAATATCACTGACAGCAGTGACCTGTGTGTTCCACTGACAATCTTAGGATAGAGACAGGGAACTAGATCTTGAAGATCAGATTGAGAGGTTTATATGTTTATATTTCCATTCTTTCTACCTCCTTCACTGTTGACGTGGGCTATAGGTTCCCAGGCATTTAGTACCTGGTGATTTGTGTGCTGGGATGAATCAGTTCGTTGGGGGAGGTAGTTGAGGGGAAAGATATCTGGCATCTCTTTGAGATGGCAGCACAAAGTCGGTCAAACAACGACTCAGCAGCTCATGCTTTAATGCAGATTATGGATGGAATGAGAGGACTTGATCTCAAGGATCAGACAGACTTGAAAATGGGGGCAGGCCTTCTGCATCAGTGGCAGGGCTTGTACAGCATAACATTCGAGGAGATTGGGGAACTGGACCTCAAGGGTCGGAGGTAGAAGCATAAAGCATTAAGGAGCTTATTGCAGGGCTAGGGCTGGTGATGGGGCTGGGGCTGGGGCTGGGGCTGGGGCTGGGGTTGGGGCGGGCTGGGGCTGGGGCTGGGATTTGGGCTTGGGCTTTTGGCTTGGGCTTGGGCGGGGGCTGGGGTGGGGCGGGGCGGGAGCGGGGCGAGGGCGTGAAGAAATCAATGTGTGCTAGGAGCGAGGTGATATGAGATATTGATGAGGTCTACTGGAGATGGGTGCACCCATGCTTTTATAGAGCGAGGCTTTAGGCATGAAGCCTGCTGCAGATCGGTAAACCAAACTTGGTTTGACTGGCAAGGATGAGAGACACAAGGCCATATCTGTGTTCATCCTACAGCATCACTGGCAGCAGTGACCTGTGTGTTCCGCTGACAATCTTAGGATAGAGACAGGGAACTAGATCTTGAAGATCAGATATAGAGGTTTATATGTTTATATTTCCATTCTTTCTACCTCCTTCACTGTTGACGTGAGCTATAGGTTCCCAGGCAGTTAGTACCTGGTGATTTATGTGCTGGGATGAATCAGTTAATTGGAGGAGGTAGTTGAGGGGAAAGATATCTGGCATCTCTTTGAGATGGCAGCGCAAAGTCGGTCAAACAACGACTCAGCACCTCATGCTTTAATGCAGATTATGGATGGAACAAGAGGACGTGATCTCAAGGATCAGACAGACTTGAAAATGGGGGCAGGCCTTCTGCATCAGTGGCAGGGCTTGTACTGCATATGATTCGAGGAGATTGGGGAACTGGACCTCAAGGGTCGGAGGTAGAAGCATAAAGCATTAAGGAGCTTTTGCAGGGCTAGGGCTGGGGGGGCTGGGGCTGGGGCTGGGGTAGCTGGGCTGGGGCTGGCTGGGCTTGGGCTTGCTTGGGCGCAGTGGCTGGGGTGGGGCGGGGCAAGGGCGGGTCGAGGGCGTGAACAAATCAATGTGTGCTAGGAGCGAGGTGATATGAGATTTTGATGAGGTCTACTGGAGATGGGTGCACCCATGGTCCTATAGATCGATCCCTTAGGCATAAAGCCTGCCGAAGATCGGTAAACGATACTCGGCTTGACTGGCAAAGATGAGAGACACAAGGCCATATCTGTGTTCGTCCTACAATATCACTGACAGCAGTGACCTGTGTGTTCCACTGACAATCTTAGGATAGAGACAGGGAACTAGATCTTGAAGATCAGATTTAGAGGTTTATATGTTTATATTTCCATTCTTTCTACCTCCTTCACTGTTGACGTGGGCTATAGGTTCCCAGGCATTTAGTACCTGCTGATTTGTGTGCTGGGATGAATCAGTTCGTTGGAGGGAGGTAGTTGAGGAGGAAAGATATCTGGCATCTCTTTGAGATGGCAGCACAAAGTCGGTCAAACAACGACTCAGCACCTCATGCTTTAATGCAGATTATGGATGGAACAAGAGGACTTGATCTCAAGGATCCGACAGACTTGAAAATGGGGGCATGCCTTCTGCATCAGTGGCAGGGATTGTACTGCATAAGATTCGAGGAGAATGGGGAACTGGACCTCAAGGGTCGGAGGTAGAAGCATAAAGCCTTAAGGAGCTTATTGCAGGGCTAGGGCTGGTATGGGGCTGGGGCTGGGGCTGGGGCTGGGGCTGGGCTTTGGGCTTGGGCTTGGGCTTGGGCGGGGGCTGGGGTGGGCTTGGGCTTGGGCTTGGGCTTGGGCGGGGTGAGGTGGGGCGGGGGGCGGGGCGGGGCGAGGGCGTGAAGAAATCAATGTGTGCTAGGAGCGAGGTGATATGAGATTTTGATGAGGTCTACTGGAGATGGGTGCACCCATGCTCCTATAGATCGAACCTTTAGGCATAAAGCCTGCCGCAGATCGGTAAACCAAACTCGGCTTGACTGGCAAAGATGAGAGACACAAGGCCATATCTGTGTTCATCCTACAGCATCACTGGCAGCAGTGACCTGTGTGTTCCGCTGACAATCTTAGGATAGAGACAGGGAACTAGATCTTGAAGATCAGATTTAGAGGTTTATATGTTTATATTTCCATTCTTTCTACCTCCTTCACTGTTGACGTGGGCTATAGGTTCCCAGGCAGTTAGTACCTGGTGATTTATGTGCTGGGACGAATCAGTTAGTTGGAGGAGGAAAGATATCTGGCATCTCTTTGAGATGGCAGCGCAAAGTCGGTCAAACAACGACTCAGCAGCTCATGCTTTAATGCAGATTATGGATGGAACGAGAGGACTTGATCTCAAGGATCAGACAGACTTGAAAATGGGGGCAGGCCTTCTGCATCAGTGGCAGGGCTTGTACTGCATGACACTCGAGGAGATTGGGGAACTGGACCTCAAGGGTCGGAGGTAGAAGCATAAAGCATTAAGGAGCTTTTGGCTGGGCTAGGGCTGGGGCTGGGGCTGGGGCTTGGACTTGGGCTTGGGCTTGGGCTTGGGCGGTGGCTGGGGTGGGGCGGGGCGAGGGCGAGTCGAGGGCGTGAACAAATCAATGTGTGCTAGGAGCGAGGTGATATGAGATATTGATGAGGTCTACTGGAGATGGGTGCACCCATGGTTCTATAGATCGAGCCTTTAGGCATAAAGCCTGCCGCAGATCGGTAAACCAAACTCGGCTTGACTGGCAAGGATGAGAGACACAAGGCCATATCTGTGTTCATCCTACAGCATCACTGGCAGCAGTGACCTGTGTGTTCCACTGACAATCTTAGGATAGAGACAGGGAACTAGATCTTGAAGATCAGATTTAGAGGTTTATATGTTTATATTTCCATTCTTTCTACCTCCTTCACTGTTGACGTGGGCTATAGGTTCCCAGGCAGTTAGTACCTGGTGATTTATGTGCTGGGATGAATCAGTTAGTTGGAGGAGGTAGTTGAGGAGAAAGATATCTGGCATCTCTTTGAGATGGCAGCGCAAAGTCGGTCAAACAACGACTCAGCAGCTCATGCTTTAATGCAGATTATGGATGGAACAAGAAGACGTGATCTCAAGGATCAGACAGACTTGAAAATGGGGGCAGGCCTTCTGCATCAGTGGCAGGGCTTGTACTGCATTGATTCGAGGAGATCGGGGAACTGGACCTCAAGGGTCGGAGGTAGAAGCATAAAGCATTAAGGAGCTTATTGCAGGGCTAGGGCTGGTGATGGCTCTGGGGCTGGGGCTGGGGCTGGGCTTTGGCTGGGGCTGGGCTGGCTTGGGCTTGGGCTTGGGCTTGGGCAGTGGCTGGGGTGGGGCGGGGCAAGGGCGGGGCGAGGGCGTGAACAAATCAATGTGTGCTAGGAGCGAGGTGATATGATATTTTGATGAGGTCTACTGGAGATGGGTGCACCCATGGTCCTATAGATCGATCCCTTAGGCATAAAGCCTGCCGAAGATCGGTAAACGAAACTCGGCTTGACTGGCAAAGATGAGAGACACAAGGCCATATCTGTGTTCGTCCTACAATATCAATGGCAGCAGTGACCTGTGTGTTCCACTGACAATCTTAGGATAGAGACAGGGAACTAGATCTTGAAGATCAGATTTAGAGGTTTATATGTTTATATTTCCATTCTTTCTACCTCCTTCACTGTTGATGTGGGCTATAGGTTCCCAGGCATTTAGTACCTGGTGATTTGTGTGCTGGGATGAATCAGTTCGTTGGGGGGAGGTAGTTGAGGGGAAAGATATCTGGCATCTCTTTGAGATGGCAGCACAAAGTCGGTCAAACAACGACTCAGCAGCTCATGCTTTAATGCAGATTATTGATGGAATGAGAGGACTTGATCTCAAGGATCAGACAGACTTGAAAATGGGGGCAGGCCTTCTGCATCAGTGGCAGGGCTTGTCCAGCATAACATTCGAGGAGATTGGGGAACTGGACCTCAAGGGTCGGAGGTAGAAGCATAAAGCCTTAAGGAGCTTATTGCTGGGCTAGGGCTGGTGGGCTGGGGCTGGGGCTGGGGCTGGGGCTGGGGCTGGGTTGGGGCAGGGGCTGGGGCTGGGGCTGGGGCTGCTTTGGGCTTGGGCTTGGGCTTGGGCTTGGGCGGGGCTGGGGTGGGGCGGGGCGGGAGCGGGGCGAGGGCGTGAAGAAATCAATGTGTGCTAGGAGGGAGGTGATATGAGATTTTGATGAGGTCTACTGGAGATGGGTGCACCCATGCTTTTATAGATCGATCCTTTAGGCATAAAGCCTGCCGCAGATCGGTAAACGAAACTCGGTTTGACTGGCAAGGATGAGAGACACAAGGCCATATCTGTGTTCATCCTACAGCATCACTGGCAGCAGTGACCTGTGTGTTCCGCTGACAATCTTAGGATAGAGAACAGGGAACTAGATCTTGAAGATCAGATTTAGAGGTTTATATGTTTATATTTCCATTCTTTCTACCTCCTTCACTGTTGACGTGAGCTATAGGTTCCCAGGCAGTTAGTACCTGGTGATTTATGTGCTGGGATGAATCAGTTAGTTGGAGGAGGTAGTTGAGGGGAAAGATATCTGGCATCTCTTTGAGATGGCAGCACAAAGTCGGTCAAACAACGACTCAGCAGCTCATGCTTTAATGCAGATTATTGATGGAATAAGAGGACTTGATCTCAAGGATCAGACAGACTTGAAAATGGGGGCAGGCCTTCTGCATCAGTGGCAGGGCTTGTCCAGCATAACATTCGAGGAGATTGGGGGAACTGGACCTCAAGGGTCGGAGGTAGAAGCATAAAGCCTTAAGGAGCTTTTGCAGGGCTAGGGCTGGTGATGGGGCTGGGGCTGGGGCTGGGGCTGGGGTTGCTGGGGCTGGGGCTGGGCTTTGGGCTTGGGCTTGGGCTTGGGCGGGGGCTGGGGTGGGGCGGGGCGGGGGCGGGGCGAGGGCGTGAACAAATCAATGTGTGCTAGGAGGGAGGTGATATGAGATATTGATGAGGTCTACTGGAGATGGGTGCACCCATGCTTTTATAGATCGAAACTTTAGGCATGAAGCCTGCCGCAGATCGGTAAACGAAACTCGGTTTGACTGGCAAGGATGAGAGACACAAGGCCATATCTGTGTTCATCCTACAGCATCACTGGCAGCAGTGACCTGTGTGTTCCGCTGACAATCTTAGGATAGAGACAGGGAACTAGATCTTGAAGATCAGATTTAGAGGTTTATATGTTTATATTTCCATTCTTTCTACCTCCTTCACTGTTGACGTGGGCTATGGGTTCCCAGGCAGTTAGTACCTGGTGATTTATGTGCTGGGACAAATCAGTTAGTTGGAGGAGGAAAGATATCTGGCATCTCTTTGAGATGGCAGCGTAAAGTAGGTCATACAACGATTGAGCAGCTCATGCTTTAATGCAGATTATGGATGGAACAAGAGGACGTGATCTCAAGGATCAGACAGACTTGAAAATGGGGGCAGGCCTTCTGCATCAGTGGCAGGGCTTGTACTGCATGACACTCGAGGAGATTGGGGAACTGGACCTCAAGGGTCGGAGGTAGAAACATAAAGCATTAAGGAGCTTTTGCTGGGCTAGGGCTGGGGCTGGGGCTGGGGCTTGGGCTTGGGCTTGGGCTTGGGCTTGGGCGGTGGCTGGGGTGGGGCGGGGCAAGGGCGGGGCGAGGGCGTGAACAAATCAATGTGTGCTAGGAGCGAGGTGATATGAGATTTTGATGAGGTCTACTGGAGATGGGTGCACCCATGGTCCTATAGATCGATCCCTTAGGCATAAAGCCTGCCGAAGATCGGTAAACGAAACTCGGCTTGACTGGCAAAGATGAGAGACAGAAGGCCATATCTGTGTTCGTCCTACAATATCAATGGCAGCAGTGACCTGTGTGTTCCACTGACAATCTTAGGATAGCGAAAGGTAACTAGATCTTGAAGATCAGATTGAGAGGTTTATATGTTTATATTTCCATTCTTTCTACCTCCTTCACTGTTGACGTGGGCTATAGGTTCCCGGGCATTTAGTACCTGGTGATTTGTGTGCTGGGATGAATCAGTTCGTTGGAGGAGGTAGTTGAGGGGGAAAGATATCTGGCATCTCTTTGAGATGGCAGCACAAAGTCGGTCAAACAATGACTCAGCAGCTCATGCTTTAATGCAGATTATTGATGGAATGAGAGGACTTGATCCCAAGGATCAGACAGACTTGAAAATGGGGGCAGGCCTTCTGCATCAGTGGCAGGTCTTGTCCAGCATAACATTCGAGGAGATTGGGGAACTGGACCTCAAGGGTCGGAGGTAGAAGCATAAAGCCTTAAGGAGCTTATTGCAGGGCTAGGGCTGGTGATGGGGCTGGGGCTGGGGCTGGGGCTGGGGCTGGGCTTTGGGCTTGGGCTTGGGCTTGGGCTTGGGCGGGGGCTGGGGCTGGGCTTTCTTGGGCTTGGGCTTGGGCGGGGGCTGGGATGGGGCGGCGGGGCGGGACGGGGCGAGGGCGTGAAGAAATCAATGTGTGCTAGGAGGGAGGTGATATGAGATATTGATGAGGTCTACTGGAGATGGGTGCACCCATGCTTCTATAGATCGATCCTTTAGGCATAAAGCCTGCCGCAGATCGGTAAACGAAACTCGGCTTGACTGGCAAGGATGAGAGACACAAGGCCATATCTGTGTTCATCCTACAGCATCACTGGCAGCAGTGACCTGTGTGTTCCGCTGACAATCTTAGGATAGAGACAGGGAACTAGATCTTGAAGATCAGATATAGAGGTTTATATGTTTATATTTCTATTCTTTCTACCTCCTTCACTGTTGACGTGGGCTATGGGTTCCCAGGCAGTTAGTACCTGGTGATTTATGTGCTGGGACGAATCAGTTAGTTGGAGGAGGTAGTGGGAAAGATATCTGGCATCTCTTTGAGATGGCAGCGTAAAGTCGGTCATACAACGACTCAGCAGCTCATGCTTTAATGCAGATTATGGATGGAACAAGAGGACGTGATCTCAAGGATCAGACAGACTTGAAAATGGGGGCAGGCCTTCTGCATCAGTGGCAGGGCTTGTACTGCATGACACTCGAGGAGATTGGGGAACTGGACCTCAAGGGTCGGAGGTAGAAGCATAAAGCATTAAGGAGCTTTTGCTGGGCTAGGGCTGGGGCTGGGGCTGGGGCTTGGGCTTGGGCTTGGGCTTGGGCGGTGGCTGGGGTGGGGCGGGGCGAGGGCGGGGCGAGGGCGTGAACAAATCAATGTGTGCTAGGAGCGAGGTGATATGAGATTTTGATGAGGTCTACTGGAGATGGGTGCACCCATGGTCCTATAGATCGATCCTTTAGGCATAAAGCCTGCCGAAGATCGGTAAACGAAACTCGGCTTGACTGGCAAAGATGAGAGACACAAGGCCATATCTGTGTTCGTCCTACAATATCAATGACAGCAGTGACCTGTGTGTTCCACTGACAATCTTAGGATAGAGACAGGGAACTAGATCTTGAAGATCAGATTGAGAGGTTTATATGTTTATATTTCCATTCTTTCTACCTCCTTCACTGTTGATGTGGGCTATAGGTTCCCAGGCATTTAGTACCTGGTGATTTGTGTGCTGGGTTGAATCAGTTCGTTGGGGGAGGTAGTTGAGGGGAAAGATATCTGGCATCTCTTTGAGATGGCAGCAGAAAGTCGGTCAAACAATGACTCAGCAGCTCATGCTTTAATGCAGATTATTGATGGAATGAGAGGACGTGATCTCAAGGATCAGACAGACTTGAAAATGGGGGCAGGCCTTCTGCATCAGTGGCAGGGCTTGTACTGCATGACACTCGAGGAGATTGGGGAACTGGACCTCAAGGGTCAGAGGTAGAAACATAAAGCATTAAGGAGCTTTTGCTGGGCTAGGGCTGGGGCTGGGGCTGGGGCTTGGGCTTGGGCTTGGGCTTGGGCAGTGGCTGGGGTGGGGCGGGGCAAGGGCGGGGCGAGGGCGTGAACAAATCAATGTGTGCTAGGAGCGAGGTGATATGAGATTTTGATGAGGTCTACTGGAGATGGGTGCACCCATGGTCCTATAGATCGATCCCTTAGGCATAAAGCCTGCCGAAGATCGGTAAACGATACTCGGCTTGATTGGCAAAGATGAGAGACACAAGGCCATATCTGTGTTCGTCCTACAATATCAATGACAGCAGTGACCTGTGTGTTCCACTGACAATCTTAGGATAGAGACAGGGAACTAGATCTTGAAGATCAGATTGAGAGGTTTATATGTTTATATTTCCATTCTTTCTACCTCCTTCACTGTTGATGTGGGCTATAGGTTCCCAGGCAGTTAGTACCTGGTGATTTGTGTGCTGGGATGAATCAGTTCGTTGGGGGAGGTAGTTGAGGGGAAAGATATCTGGCATCTCTTTGAGATGGCAGCACAAAGTCGGTCAAACAATGACTCAGCAGCTCATGCTTTAATGCAGATTATTGATGGAATGAGAGGACTTGATCCCAAGGATCAGACAGACTTGAAAATGGGGGCAGGCCTTCTGCATCAGTGGCAGGGCTTGTCCAGCATAACATTCGAGGAGATTGGGGAACTGGACCTCAAGGGTCGGAGGTAGAAGCATAAAGCCTTAAGGAGCTTATTGCAGGGCTAGGGCTGGTGATGGGGCTGGGGCTGGGGCTGGGGCTGGGGCTGGGCTTTGGGCTTGGGCTTGGGCTTGGGCTTGGGCTTGGGTGGGGGCTGGGGCTGGGCTTGGGCTTGGGCTTGGGCTTGGGCGGGGGCTGGGGTGGGGCGGGCGCGGGCGGGAGCGGGGCGAGGGCGTGAAGAAATCAATGTGTGCTAGGAGCGAGGTGATATGAGATATTGATGAGGTCTACTGAGATGGGTGCACCCATGCTTTTATAGAGCGAGGCTTTAGGCATGAAGCCTGCTGCAGATCGGTAAACCAAACTCGGTTTGACTGGCAAGGATGAGAGACACAAGGCCATATCTGTGTTCATCCTACAGCATCACTGGCAGCAGTGACCTGTGTGTTCCGCTGACAATCTTAGGATAGAGACAGGGAACTAGATCTTGAAGATCAGATATAGAGGTTTATATGTTTATATTTCTATTCTTTCTACCTCCTTCACTGTTGACGTGGGCTATGGGTTCCCAGGCAGTTAGTACCTGGTGATTTATGAGCTGGGACGAATCAGTTAGTTGGAGGAGGAAAGATATCTGGCATCTCTTTGAGATGGCAGCGTAAAGTAGGTCATACAACGACTCAGCAGCTCATGCTTTAATGCAGATTATGGATGGAACAAGAAGACGTGATCTCAAGGATCAGACAGACTTGAAAATGGGGGCAGGCCTTCTGCATCAGTGGCAGGGCTTGTACTGCATGACACTCGAGGAGATTGGGGAACTGGACCTCAAGGGTCAGAGGTAGAAACATAAAGCATTAAGGAGCTTTTGCTGGGCTAGGGCTGGGGCTGGGGCTGGGGCTTGGGCTTGGGCTTGGGCTTGGGCTGGCTGGGGTGGGGCGGGGCAAGGGCGGGGCGAGGGCGTGAACAAATCAATGTGTGCTAGGAGCGAGGTGATATGAGATTTTGATGAGGTCTACTGGAGATGGGTGCACCCATGGTCCTATAGATCGATCCCTTAGGCATAAAGCCTGCCGAAGATCGGTAAACAAAACACGGCTTGACTGGCAAAGATGAGAGACACAAGGCCATATCTGTGTTCGTCCTACAATATCACTGACAGCAGTGACCTGTGTGTTCCACTGACAATCTTAGGATAGAGACAGGGAACTAGATCTTGAAGATCAGATTTAGAGGTTTATATGTTTATATTTCCATTCTTTCTACCTCCTTCACTGTTGACGTGGGCTATAGGTTCCCAGGCATTTAGTACCTGCTGATTTGTGTGCTGGGATGAATCAGTTCGTTGGGGGAGGTAGTTGAGGGGGAAAGATATCTGGCATCTCTTTGAGATGGCAGCACAAAGTCGGTCAAACAATGACTCAGCAGCTCATGCTTTAATGCAGATTATTGATGGAATGAGAGGACTTGATCTCAAGGATCAGACAGACTTGAAAATGGGGGCAGGCCTTCTGCATCAGTGGCAGGGCTTGTCCAGCATAACATTCGAGGAGATTGGGGGAACTGGACCTCAAGGGTCGGAGGTAGGAACATAAAGCATTAAGGAGCTTTTGCTGGGCTAGGGCTGGGGCTGGGGCTGGGGCTGGGGCTTGGGCTTGGGCTTGGGCTTGGGCGGTGGCTGGTGTGGGGGCGGGGCAAGGGCGGGGCGAGGGCGTGAACAAATCAATGTGTGCTAGGAGCGAGGTGATATGAGATTTTGATGAGGTCTACTGGAGATGGGTGCACCCATGCTTTTATAGATCGAGCCTTTAGGCATAAAGCCTGCCGCAGATCGGTAAACCAAACTCGGCTTGACTGGCAAGGATGAGAGACACAAGGCCATATCTGTGTTCGTCCTACAGCATCACTGGCAGCAGTGACCTGTGTGTTCCGCTGACAATCTTAGGATAGAGACAGGGAACTAGATCTTGAAGATCAGATATAGAGGTTTATATGTTTATATTTCCATTCTTTCTACCTCCTTCACTGTTGACGTGAGCTATAGGTTCCCAGGCAGTTAGTACCTGGTGATTTGTGTGCTGGGATGAATCAGTTCGTTGGAGGAGGTAGTTGAGGGGAAAGATATCTGGCATCTCTTTGAGATGGCAGCACAAAGTCGGTCAAACAACGACTCAGCACCTCATGCTTTAATGCAGATTATGGATGGAACAAGAGGACTTGATCTCAAGGATCAGACAGACTTGAAAATGGGGGCAGGCCTTCTGCATCAGTGGCAGGGCTTGTACTGCATAACATTCGAGGAGATCGGGGAACTGGACCTCAAGGGTCGGAGGTAGAAGCATAAAGCCTTAAGGAGCTTATTGCAGGGCTAGGGCTGGTGATTGGGCTGGGGCTGGGGCTGGGGCTGGGCTTTGGGCATGGGCTTGGGCTTGGGCGGGGGCTGGGGCTGGGCTTTGGGCTTGGGCTTGGGCTTGGGCTTGGGCGGGGGCTGGGGTGGGGCGGGGCGTGGGCGGGGGCGGGGCGAGGGCGTGAAGAAATCAATGTGTGCTAGGAGGGAGGTGATATGAGATATTGATGAGGTCTACTGGAGATGGGTGCACCCATGCTTTTATAGATCGAAACTTTAGGCATGAAGCCTGCCGCAGATCGGTAAACCAAACTCGGTTTGACTGGCAAGGATGAGAGACACAAGGCCATATCTGTGTTCATCCTACAGCATCACTGGCAGCAGTGACCTGTGTGTTCCGCTGACAATCTTAGGATAGAGACAGGGAACTAGATCTTGAAGATCAGATTTAGAGGTTTATATGTTTATATTTCCATTCTTTCTACCTCCTTCACTGTTGACGTGGGCTATGGGTTCCCAGGCAGTTAGTACCTGGTGATTTATGAGCTGGGACGAATCAGTTAGTTGGAGGAGGAAAGATATCTGGCATCTCTTTGAGATGGCAGCGTAAAGTAGGTCATACAACGACTCAGCAGCTCATGCTTTAATGCAGATTATGGATGGAACAAGAGGACTTGATCTCAAGGATCAGACAGACTTGAAAATGGGGGCAGGCCTTCTGCATCAGTGGCAGGGCTTGTACTGCATGACACTCGAGGAGATTGGGGAACTGGACCTCAAGGGTCGGAGGTAGAAACATAAAGCATTAAGGAGCTTTTGCTGGGCTAGGGCTGGGGCTGGGGCTGGGGCTTGGGCTTGGGCTTGGGCTTGGGCTTGGGCTTGGGCTTGGGCAGTGGCTGGGGTGGGGCGGGGCAAGGGCGGGGCGAGGGCGTGAACAAATCAATGTGTGCTAGGAGCGAGGTGATATGAGATTTTGATGAGGTCTACTGGAGATGGGTGCACCCATGGTCCTATAGATCGATCCCTTAGGCATAAAGCCTGCCGAAGATCGGTAAACGAAACTCGGCTTGACTGGCAAAGATGAGAGACACAAGGCCATATCTGTGTTCGTCCTACAATATCAATGACAGCAGTGACCTGTGTGTTCCACTGACAATCTTAGGATAGAGACAGGGAACTAGATCTTGAAGATCAGATTTAGAGGTTTATATGTTTATATTTCCATTCTTTCTACCTCCTTCACTGTTGACGTGGGCTATAGGTTCCCAGGCATTTAGTACCTGGTGATTTGTGTGCTGGGATGAATCAGTTCGTTGGGGGAGGTAGTTGAGGGGGAAAGATATCTGGCATCTCTTTGAGATGGCAGCACAAAGTCGGTCAAACAATGACTCAGCAGCTCATGCTTTAATGCAGATTATTGATGGAATGAGAGGACTTGATCTCAAGGATCAGACAGACTTGAAAATGGGGGCAGGCCTTCTGCATCAGTGGCAGGTCTTGTACTGCATAACATTCGAGGAGATTGGGGAACTGGACCTCAAGGGTCGGAGGTAGAAGCATAAAGCATTAAGGAGCTTATTGCAGGGCTAGGGCTGGTGATCTGGCTGGGGCTGGGGCTGGGGCTGGGCTTTGGGCTTGGGCTTGGGCTTGGGCTTGGGCGGTGGCTGGGGCTGGGCTTTGGGCTTGGCTTGGGCTTGGGCGGGGGGGGTGGGGCAGGGCGCGGGCGGGAGCGGGGCGAGGGGCGTGAAGAAATCAATGTGTGCTAGGAGCGAGGTGATATGAGATTTTGATGAGGTCTACTGGACATGGGTGCACCCATGCTTTTATAGATCGAAGCTTTAGGCATGAAGCCTGCTGCAGATCGGTAAACGAAACTCGGCTTGACTGGCAAGGATGAGAGACACAAGGCCATATCTGTGTTCATCCTACAGCATCACTGGCAGCAGTGACCTGTGTGTTCCGCTGACAATCTTAGGATAGAGACAGGGAACTAGATCTTGAAGATCAGATTTAGAGGTTTATATGTTTATATTTCCATTCTTTCTACCTCCTTCACTGTTGACGTGGGCTATGGGTTCCCAGGCAGTTAGTACCTGGTGATTTATGAGCTGGGACGAATCAGTTAGTTGGAGGAGGAAAGATATCTGGCATCTCTTTGAGATGGCAGCGTAAAAGTCGGTCATACAACGACTCAGCAGCTCATGCTTTAATGCAGATTATGGATGGAACAAGAAGACTTGATCTCAAGGATCAGACAGACTTGAAAATGGGGGCAGGCCTTCTGCATCAGTGGCAGGGCTTGTACTGCATATCATTCGAGGAGATTGGGGAACTGGACCTCAAGGGTCGGAGGTAGAAACATAAAGCATTAAGGAGCTTTTGCTGGGCTAGGGCTGGGGCTGGGGCTGGGGCTTGGGCTTGGGCTTGGGCTTGGGCTTGGGCGGTGGCTGGGGTGGGGCGGGGCAAGGGCGGGGCGAGGGCGTGAACAAATCAATGTGTGCTAGGAGCGAGGTGATATGAGATTTTGATGAGGTCTACTGGAGATGGGTGCACCCATGGTCCTATAGATCGATCCCTTAGGCATAAAGCCTGCCGAAGATCGGTAAACGAAACTCGGCTTGACTGGCAAAGATGAGAGACACAAGGCCATATCTGTGTTCGTCCTACAATATCACTGGCAGCAGTGACCTGTGTGTTCCACTGACAATCTTAGGATAGAGACAGGGAACTAGATCTTGAAGATCAGATTTAGAGGTTTATATGTTTATATTTCCATTCTTTCTACCTCCTTCACTGTTGACGTGGGCTATAGGTTCCCAGGCATTTAGTACCTGGTGATTTGTGTGCTGGGATGAATCAGTTCGTTGGAGGAGGTAGTTGAGGGGGAAAGATATCTGGCATCTCTTTGAGATGGCAGCACAAAGTCGGTCAAACAAGGACTCAGCAGCTCATGCTTTAATGCAGATTATGGATGGAATGAGAGGACTTGATCCCAAGGATCAGACAGACTTGAAAATGGGGGCAGGCCTTCTGCATCAGTGGCAGGGCTTGTACAGCATAACATTCGAGGAGATTGGGGAACTGGACCTCAAGGGTCGGAGGTAGAAGCATAAAGCCTTAAGGAGCTTATTGCAGGGCTAGGGCTGGTGTGGGGCTGGGGCTGGGGCTGGGGCTGGGGCTGGGCTTTGGGCTTGGGCTTGGGCTTGGGCTTGGGCGGGGGCTGGGGCTGGGCTTTGGGCTTGGGCTTGGGCTTGGGCGGGGGCTGGGGTGGGGCGGGCGGGCGGGAGCGGGGCGAGGGCGTGAAGAAATCAATGTGTGCTAGGAGGGAGGTGATATGAGATATTGATGAGGTCTACTGGAGATGGGTGCACCCATGCTTTTATAGAGCGAACCTTTAGGCATAAAGCCTGCTGCAGATCGGTAAACGAAACTCGGTTTGACTGGCAAGGATGAGAGACACAAGGCCATATCTGTGTTCATCCTACAGCATCACTGGCAGCAGTGACCTGTGTGTTCCACTGACAATCTTAGGATAGAGACAGGGAACTAGATCTTGAAGATCAGATTTAGAGGTTTATATGTTTATATTTCCATTCTTTCTACCTCCTTCACTGTTGACGTGGGCTATGGGTTCCCAGGCAGTTAGTACCTGGTGATTTATGAGCTGGGACGAATCAGTTAGTTGGAGGAGGGGAAAGATATCTGGCATCTCTTTGAGATGGCAGCGTAAAGTAGGTCAAACAACGACTCAGCAGCTCATGCTTTAATGCAGATTATGGATGGAACAAGAGGACGTGATCTCAAGGATCAGACAGACTTGAAAATGGGGGCAGGCCTTCTGCATCAGTGGCAGGGCTTGTACTGCATGACACTCGAGGAGATTGGGGAACTGGACCTCAAGGGTCAGAGGTAGAAACATAAAGCATTAAGGAGCTTTTGCTGGGCTAGGGCTGGGGCTGGGGC
This sequence comes from Alexandromys oeconomus, assembly GCA_963919705.1. Lineage (NCBI taxonomy): Eukaryota > Metazoa > Chordata > Mammalia > Rodentia > Cricetidae > Alexandromys > Alexandromys oeconomus. The sequence continues at coordinate 70,795 of CAWTZB010000023.1, read as the reverse complement.
TGGGGCTTGGGCTTGGGCTTGGGCTTGGGCAGTGGCTGGGGTGGGGCGGGGCAAGGGCGGGGCGAGGGCGTGAACAAATCAATGTGTGCTAGGAGCGAGGTGATATGAGATTTTGATGAGGTCTACTGGAGATGGGTGCACCCATGGTCCTATAGATCGATCCCTTAGGCATAAAGCCTGCCGAAGATCGGTAAACGATACTCGGCTTGATTGGCAAAGATGAGAGACACAAGGCCATATCTGTGTTCGTCCTACAATATCAATGACAGCAGTGACCTGTGTGTTCCACTGACAATCTTAGGATAGAGACAGGGAACTAGATCTTGAAGATCAGATTGAGAGGTTTATATGTTTATATTTCCATTCTTTCTACCTCCTTCACTGTTGATGTGGGCTATAGGTTCCCAGGCATTTAGTACCTGGTGATTTGTGTGCTGGGTTGAATCAGTTCGTTGGGGGAGGTAGTTGAGGGGAAAGATATCTGGCATCTCTTTGAGATGGCAGCAGAAAGTCGGTCAAACAATGACTCAGCAGCTCATGCTTTAATGCAGATTATTGATGGAATGAGAGGACGTGATCTCAAGGATCAGACAGACTTGAAAATGGGGGCAGGCCTTCTGCATCAGTGGCAGGGCTTGTACTGCATGACACTCGAGGAGATTGGGGAACTGGACCTCAAGGGTCAGAGGTAGAAACATAAAGCATTAAGGAGCTTTTGCTGGGCTAGGGCTGGGGCTGGGGCTGGGGCTTGGGCTTGGGCTTGGGCTTGGGCAGTGGCTGGGGTGGGGCGGGGCAAGGGCGGGGCGAGGGCGTGAACAAATCAATGTGTGCTAGGAGCGAGGTGATATGAGATTTTGATGAGGTCTACTGGAGATGGGTGCACCCATGGTCCTATAGATCGATCCCTTAGGCATAAAGCCTGCCGAAGATCGGTAAACGATACTCGGCTTGACTGGCAAAGATGAGAGACACAAGGCCATATCTGTGTTCGTCCTACAATATCAATGACAGCAGTGACCTGTGTGTTCCACTGACAATCTTAGGATAGAGACAGGGAACTAGATCTTGAAGATCAGATTGAGAGGTTTATATGTTTATATTTCCATTCTTTCTACCTCCTTCACTGTTGACGTGGGCTATAGGTTCCCGGGCATTTAGTACCTGGTGATTTGTGTGCTGGGATGAATCAGTTCGTTGGGGGAGGTAGTTGAGGGGGAAAGATATCTGGCATCTCTTTGAGATGGCAGCACAAAGTCGGTCAAACAATGACTCAGCAGCTCATGCTTTAATGCAGATTATTGATGGAATGAGAGGACTTGATCCCAAGGATCAGACAGACTTGAAAATGGGGGCAGGCCTTCTGCATCAGTGGCAGGTCTTGTCCAGCATAACATTCGAGGAGATTGGGGAACTGGACCTCAAGGGTCGGAGGTAGAAGCATAAAGCATTAAGGAGCTTATTGCAGGGCTAGGGCTGGTGATGGGGCTGGGGCTGGGGCTGGGGCTGGGGCTGGGCTTTGGGCTTGGGCTTGGGCTTGGGCTTGGGCGGGGGCTGGGGCTGGGCTTTGGCTTGGGCTTGGGCTTGGGCGGGGGGGTGGGGTGGTGCGGGGCGCGGGCGGGAGCGGGGCGAGGGCGTGAAGAAATCAATGTGTGCTAGGAGGGAGGTGATATGAGATTTTGATGAGGTCTACTGGAGATGGGTGCACCCATGCTTTTATAGATCGAAGCTTTAGGCATGAAGCCTGCTGCAGATCGGTAAACCAAACTCGGCTTGACTGGCAAAGATGAGAGACACAAGGCCATATCTGTGTTCATCCTACAGCATCACTGGCAGCAGTGACCTGTGTGTTCCGCTGACAATCTTAGGATAGAGACAGGGAACTAGATCTTGAAGATCAGATTTAGAGGTTTATATGTTTATATTTCCATTCATTCTACCTCTTTCACTGTTGACGTGGGCTATGGGTTCCCAGGCAGTTAGTACCTGGTGATTTGTGAGCTGGGACGAATCAGTTAGTTGGAGGAGGAAAGATATCTGGCATCTCTTTGAGATGGCAGCGTAAAGTCGGTCATACAAGGACTCAGCAGCTCATGCTTTAATGCAGATTATGGATGGAACGAGAGGACGTGATCTCAAGGATCAGACAGACTTGAAAATGGGGGCAGGCCTTCTGCATCAGTGGCAGGGCTTGTACTGCATGACACTCGAGGAGATTGGGGAACTGGACCTCAAGGGTCAGAGGTAGAAACATAAAGCATTAAGGAGCTTTTGCTGGGCTAGGGCTGGGGCTGGGGCTGGGGCTTGGGCTTGGGCAGTGGCTGGGGTGGGGCGGGGCAAGGGCGGGGCGAGGGCGTGAACAAATCAATGTGTGCTAGGAGCGAGGTGATATGAGATTTTGATGAGGTCTACTGGAGATGGGTGCACCCATGGTCCTATAGATCGATCCCTTAGGCATAAAGCCTGCCGAAGATCGGTAAACGATACTCGGCTTGATTGGCAAAGATGAGAGACACAAGGCCATATCTGTGTTCGTCCTACAATATCAATGACAGCAGTGACCTGTGTGTTCCACTGACAATCTTAGGATAGAGACAGGGAACTAGATCTTGAAGATCAGATTTAGAGGTTTATATGTTTATATTTCCATTCTTTCTACCTCCTTCACTGTTGATGTGGGCTATAGGTTCCCAGGCATTTAGTACCTGGTGATTTGTGTGCTGGGATGAATCAGTTCGTTGGGGGAGGTAGTTGAGGGGAAAGATATCTGGCATCTCTTTGAGATGGCAGCACAAAGTCGGTCAAACAATGACTCAGCAGCTCATGCTTTAATGCAGATTATTGATGGAATGAGAGGACTTGATCTCAAGGATCAGACAGACTTGAAAATGGGGGCAGGCCTTCTGCATCAGTGGCAGGTCTTGTCCAGCATAACATTCGAGGAGATTGGGGAACTGGACCTCAAGGGTCAGAGGTAGGAACATAAAGCATTAAGGAGCTTTTGCTGGGCTAGGGCTGGGGCTGGGGCTGGGGCTGGGGCTTGGGCTTGGGCTTGGGCTTGGGCAGTGGCTGGTGTGGGGCGGGGCAAGGGCGGGGCGAGGGCGTGAACAAATCAATGTGTGCTAGGAGCGAGGTGATATGAGATTTTGATGAGGTCTACTGGAGATGGGTGCACCCATGGTTTTATAGAGCGAGCCTTTAGGCATAAAGCCTGCCGCAGATCGGTAAACCAAACTTGGCTTGACTGGCAAGGATGAGAGACACAAGGCCATATCTGTGTTCATCCTACAGCATCACTGGCAGCAGTGACCTGTGTGTTCCGCTGACAATCTTAGGATAGAGACAGGGAACTAGATCTTGAAGATCAGATTTAGAGGTTTATATGTTTATATTTCCATTCTTTCTACCTCCTTCACTGTTGATGTGGGCTATAGGTTCCCAGGCAGTTAGTACCTGGTGATTTGTGTGCTGGGATGAATCAGTTAGTTGGAGGAGGTAGTTGAGGGGAAAGATATCTGGCATCTCTTTGAGATGGCAGCACAAAGTCGGTCAAACAACGACTCAGCACCTCATGCTTTAATGCAGATTATGGATGGAACGAGAAGACTTGATCTCAAGGATCAGACAGACTTGAAAATGGGGGCAGGCCTTCTGCATCAGTGGCAGGGCTTGTACTGCATAGATTCGAGGAGATTGGGGAACTGGACCTCAAGGGTCGGAGGTAGAAGCATAAAGCCTTAAGGAGCTTATTGCAGGGCTAGGGCTGGTGAGGCTGGGGCTGGGGCTGGGGCTGGGGCTGGGCTTGGGCTGGGCTTGGGCTTGGGCTGGGGCTGGGGCTGGGCTTTGGGCTTGGGCTTGGGCTTGGGCTTGGGCGGGGGCTGGGGTGGGGCGGGCGTGGGCGGGACGGGGCGAGGGCGTGAAGAAATCAATGTGTGCTAGGAGGGAGGTGATATGAGATATTGATGAGGTCTACTGGAGATGGGTGCACCCATGCTTTTATAGATCGAACCTTTAGGCATAAAGCCTGCTGCAGATCGGTAAACCAAACTCGGTTTGACTGGCAAAGATGAGAGACACAAGGCCATATCTGTGTTCATCCTACAGCATCACTGGCAGCAGTGACCTGTGTGTTCCGCTGACAATCTTAGGATAGAGACAGGGAACTAGATCTTGAAGATCAGATTTAGAGGTTTATATGTTTATATTTCCATTCTTTCTACCTCCTTCACTGTTGACGTGGGCTATGGGTTCCCAGGCAGTTAGTACCTGGTGATTTATGAGCTGGGACAAATCAGTTAGTTGGAGGAGGAAAGATATCTGGCATCTCTTTGAGATGGCAGCGTAAAGTCGGTCATACAACGACTCAGCAGCTCATGCTTTAATGCAGATTATGGATGGAACAAGAGGACGTGATCTCAAGGATCAGACAGACTTGAAAATGGGGGCAGGCCTTCTGCATCAGTGGCAGGGCTTGTACTGCATGACACTCGAGGAGATTGGGGAACTGGACCTCAAGGGTCGGAGGTAGAAGCATAAAGCATTAAGGAGCTTTTGCTGGGCTAGGGCTGGGGCTGGGGCTGGGGCTTGGGCTTGGGCTTGGGCTTGGGCTTGGGCTTGGGCTTGGGCAGTGGCTGGGGTGGGGCGGGGCGAGGGCGGGGCGAGGGCGTGAACAAATCAATGTGTGCTAGGAGCGAGGTGATATGAGATTTTGATGAGGTCTACTGGAGATGGGTGCACCCATGGTCCTATAGATCGATCCCTTAGGCATAAAGCCTGCCGAAGATCGGTAAACGAAACTCGGCTTGACTGGCAAAGATGAGAGACACAAGGCCATATCTGTGTTCGTCCTACAATATCAATGACAGCAGTGACCTGTGTGTTCCACTGACAATCTTAGGATAGAGACAGGGAACTAGATCTTGAAGATCAGATTTAGAGGTTTATATGTTTATATTTCCATTCTTTCTACCTCCTTCACTGTTGACGTGGGCTATAGGTTCCCAGGCATTTAGTACCTGGTGATTTGTGTGCTGGGATGAATCAGTTCGTTGGGGGAGGTAGTTGAGGGGAAAGATATCTGGCATCTCTTTGAGATGGCAGCACAAAGTCGGTCAAACAACGACTCAGCAGCTCATGCTTTAATGCAGATTATTGATGGAACGAGAGGACTTGATCCCAAGGATCAGACAGACTTGAAAATGGGGGCAGGCCTTCTGCATCAGTGGCAGGTCTTGTCCAGCATAACATTCGAGGAGATTGGGGAACTGGACCTCAAGGGTCGGAGGTAGAAGCATAAAGCCTTAAGGAGCTTATTGCAGGGCTAGGGCTGGTGATGGGCTGGGGCTGGGGCTGGGGCTGGGGCTGGGCTTTGGGCTTGGGCTTGGGCTTGGGCTTGGGCGGGGGCTGGGGCTGGGCTTTGCTTGGCTTGGGCTTGGGCGGGGGGTGGGGCGGGCGCGGGGGGCGCGAGGGCGTGAACAAATCAATGTGTGCTAGGAGGGAGGTGATATGAGATTTTGATGAGGTCTACTGGAGATGGGTGCACCCATGCTTTTATAGAGCGAACCTTTAGGCATAAAGCCTGCTGCAGATCGGTAAACCAAACTCGGTTTGACTGGCAAGGATGAGAGACACAAGGCCATATCTGTGTTCATCCTACAGCATCACTGGCAGCAGTGACCTGTGTGTTCCACTGACAATCTTAGGATAGAGACAGGGAACTAGATCTTGAAGATCAGATTTAGAGGTTTATATGTTTATATTTCCATTCTTTCTACCTCCTTCACTGTTGACGTGGGCTATGGGTTCCCAGGCAGTTAGTACCTGGTGATTTGTGTGCTGGGATGAATCAGTTAGTTGGAGGAGGTAGTTGGAAAGATATCTGGCATCTCTTTGAGATGGCAGCGCAAAGTCGGTCAAACAACGACTCAGCAGCTCATGCTTTAATGCAGATTATGGATGGAACGAGAGGACTTGATCTCAAGGATCAGACAGACTTGAAAATGGGGGCAGGCCTTCTGCATCAGTGGCAGGGCTTGTACTGCATGACATTCGAGGAGATTGGGGAACTGGACCTCAAGGGTCGGAGGTAGAAGCATAAAGCCTTAAGGAGCTTATTGCTGGGCTAGGGCTGGGGCTGGGGCTGGGGCTTGGGCTTGGGCTTGGGCTTGGGCGGTGGCTGGGGTGGGGCGGGGCAAGGGACGGGGCGAGGGCGTGAACAAATCAATGTGTGCTAGGAGCGAGGTGATATGAGATTTTGATGAGGTCTACTGGAGATGGGTGCACCCATGGTCCTATAGATCGATCCTTTAGGCATAAAGCCTGCCGCAGATCGGTAAACGAAACTCGGCTTGACTGGCAAAGATGAGAGACACAAGGCCATATCTGTGTTCATCCTACAGTATCAATGGCAGCAGTGACCTGTGTGTTCCACTGACAATCTTAGGATAGAGACAGGGAACTAGATCTTGAAGATCAGATAGAGAGGTTTATATGTTTATATTTCCATTCTTTCTACCTCCTTCACTGTTGACGTGGGCTATGGGTTCCCAGGCAGTTAGTACCTGGTGATTTGTGTGCTGGGACAAATCAGTTCGTTGGAGGGGTATTGAGGGGAAAGATATCTGGCATCTCTTTGAGATGGCAGCAGAAAGTCGGTCATACAACGACTCAGCAGCTCATGCTTTAATGCAGATTATGGATGGAACGAGAGGACGTGATCTCAAGGATCAGACAGACTTGAAAATGGGGGCAGGCCTTCTGCATCAGTGGCAGGGCTTGTACTGCATGACACTCGAGGAGATTGGGGAACTGGACCTCAAGGGTCGGAGGTAGAAGCATAAAGCATTAAGGAGCTTTTGCTGGGCTAGGGCTGGGGCTGGGGCTGGGGCTTGGGCTTGGGCTTGGGCTTGGGCAGTGGCTGGGGTGGGGCGGGGCAAGGGCGGGGCGAGGGCGTGAACAAATCAATGTGTGCTAGGAGCGAGGTGATATGAGATTTTGATGAGGTCTACTGGAGATGGGTGCACCCATGGTCCTATAGATCGATCCCTTAGGCATAAAGCCTGCCGAAGATCGGTAAACGAAACTCGGCTTGACTGGCAAAGATGAGAGACACAAGGCCATATCTGTGTTCGTCCTACAATATCAATGACAGCAGTGACCTGTGTGTTCCACTGACAATCTTAGGATAGAGACAGGGAACTAGATCTTGAAGATCAGATTTAGAGGTTTATATGTTTATATTTCCATTCTTTCTACCTCCTTCACTGTTGATGTGGGCTATAGGTTCCCAGGCATTTAGTACCTGGTGATTTGTGTGCTGGGATGAATCAGTTCGTTGGGGGGAGGTAGTTGAGGGGGAAAGATATCTGGCATCTCTTTGAGATGGCAGCACAAAGTCGGTCAAACAATGACTCAGCAGCTCATGCTTTAATGCAGATTATTGATGGAATGAGAGGACTTGATCCCAAGGATCAGACAGACTTGAAAATGGGGGCAGGCCTTCTGCATCAGTGGCAGGGCTTGTCCAGCATAACATTCGAGGAGATTGGGGAACTGGACCTCAAGGGTCGGAGGTAGAAGCATAAAGCCTTAAGGAGCTTATTGCAGGGCTAGGGCTGGTGATGGCTGGGGTGGGGCTGGGGCTGGGGCTGGGCTTGGGCTTGGGCTTGGGCTTGGGCTTGTGCGGGGGCTGGGGCTGGGCTTGGGCTGCTCTTGGGCTTGGGCGGGGGCTGGGTGGGGCGGGCGCGGGCGGGAGCGGGCGAGGGCGTGAAGAAATCAATGTGTGCTAGGAGGGAGGTGATATGAGATATTGATGAGGTCTACTGGACATGGGTGCACCCATGCTTTTATAGAGCGAACCTTTAGGCATAAAGCCTGCTGCAGATCGGTAAACCAAACTCGGTTTGACTGGCAAAGATGAGAGACACAAGGCCATATCTGTGTTCATCCTACAGCATCACTGGCAGCAGTGACCTGTGTGTTCCGCTGACAATCTTAGGATAGAGACAGGGAACTAGATCTTGAAGATCAGATTTAGAGGTTTATATGTTTATATTTCCATTCTTTCTACCTCCTTCACTGTTGACGTGGGCTATGGGTTCCCAGGCAGTTAGTACCTGGTGATTTGTGAGCTGGGACGAATCAGTTAGTTAGAGGAGGAAAGATATCTGGCATCTCTTTGAGATGGCAGCATAAAGTCGGTCATACAACGACTCAGCAGCTCATGCTTTAATGCAGATTATGGATGGAACGAGAGGACTTGATCTCAAGGATCAGACAGACTTGAAAATGGGGGCAGGCCTTCTGCATCAGTGGCAGGGCTTGTACTGCATGACACTCGAGGAGATTGGGGAACTGGACCTCAAGGGTCGGAGGTAGAAGCATAAAGCCTTAAGGAGCTTTTGCTGGGCTAGGGCTGGGGCTGGGGCTGGGGCTTGGGCTTGGGCTTGGGCTTGGGCAGTGGCTGGGGTGGGGCGGGGCGAGGGCGGGGCGAGGGCGTGAACAAATCAATGTGTGCTAGGAGCGAGGTGATATGAGATTTTGATGAGGTCTACTGGAGATGGGTGCACCCATGGTCCTATAGATCGATCCCTTAGGCATAAAGCCTGCCGAAGATCGGTAAACGAAACTCGGCTTGATTGGCAAAGATGAGAGACACAAGGCCATATCTGTGTTCGTCCTACAATATCACTGGCAGCAGTGACCTGTGTGTTCCACTGACAATCTTAGGATAGAGACAGGGAACTAGATCTTGAAGATCAGATTTAGAGGTTTATATGTTTATATTTCCATTCTTTCTACCTCCTTCACTGTTGACGTGGGCTATAGGTTCCCAGGCATTTAGTACCTGGTGATTTGTGTGCTGGGATGAATCAGTTCGTTGGAGGAGGTAGTTGAGGGGAAAGATATCTGGCATCTCTTTGAGATGGCAGCACAAAGTCGGTCAAACAACGACTCAGCAGCTCATGCTTTAATGCAGATTATTGATGGAATGAGAGGACTTGATCTCAAGGATCAGACAGACTTGAAAATGGGGGCAGGCCTTCTGCATCAGTGGCAGGTCTTGTACAGCATAACATTCGAGGAGATTGGGGAACTGGACCTCAAGGGTCGGAGGTAGAAACATAAAGCATTAAGGAGCTTATTGCAGGGCTAGGGCTGGTGCTGGGGCTGGTGTTGGGGCTGGGGCTGGGGCTGGGGCTGGGGCTGGGCTTTGGGCTTGGGCTTGGGCTTGGGCTTGGGCTTGGGTGGGGGGCTGGGGTGTTTTCTTGGGCTTGGGCGGGGGCTGGGGTGGTGCGGGCGCGGGCGGGAGCGGGGCGAGGGCGTGAAGAAATCAATGTGTGCTAGGAGGGAGGTGATATGAGATATTGATGAGGTCTACTGGAGATGGGTGCACCCATGCTTTTATAGAGCGATCCTTTAGGCATAAAGCCTGCCGCAGATCGGTAAACCAAACTCGGTTTGACTGGCAAGGATGAGAGACACAAGGCCATATCTGTGTTCATCCTACAGCATCACTGGCAGCAGTGACCTGTGTGTTCCGCTGACAATCTTAGGATAGAGACAGGGAACTAGATCTTGAAGATCAGATTTAGAGGTTTATATGTTTATATTTCCATTCTTTCTACCTCCTTCACTGTTGACGTGGGCTATGGGTTCCCAGGCAGTTAGTACCTGGTGATTTATGAGCTGGGACGAATCAGTTAGTTGGAGGAGGAAAGATATCTGGCATCTCTTTGAGATGGCAGCGCAAAGTCGGTCATACAACGACTCAGCAGCTCATGCTTTAATGCAGATTATGGATGGAACAAGAGGACGTGATCTCAAGGATCAGACAGACTTGAAAATGGGGGCAGGCCTTCTGCATCAGTGGCAGGGCTTGTACTGCATAGACACTCGAGGAGATTGGGGAACTGGACCTCAAGGGTCGGAGGTAGAAGCATAAAGCATTAAGGAGCTTTTGCTGGGCTAGGGCTGGGGCTGGGGCTGGGGCTGGGGGCTTGGGCTTGGGCAGTGGCTGGGGTGGGGCGGGGCAAGGGCGGGGCGAGGGCGTGAACAAATCAATGTGTGCTAGGAGCGAGGTGATATGAGATTTTGATGAGGTCTACTGGAGATGGGTGCACCCATGGTCCTATAGATCGATCCCTTAGGCATAAAGCCTGCCGAAGATCGGTAAACGAAACTCGGCTTGACTGGCAAAGATGAGAGACACAAGGCCATATCTGTGTTCGTCTTACAATATCACTGGCAGCAGTGACCTGTGTGTTCCACTGACAATCTTAGGATAGAGACAGGGAACTAGATCTTGAAGATCAGATTTAGAGGTTTATATGTTTATATTTCCATTCTTTCTACCTCCTTCACTGTTGATGTGGGCTATAGGTTCCCAGGCATTTAGTACCTGGTGATTTGTGTGCTGGGATGAATCAGTTCGTTGGGGGAGGTAGTTGAGGGGAAAGATATCTGGCATCTCTTTGAGATGGCAGCACAAAGTCGGTCAAACAAGGACTCAGCAGCTCATGCTTTAATGCAGATTATGGATGGAATGAGAGGACTTGATCTCAAGGATCAGACAGACTTGAAAATGGGGGCAGGCCATCTGCATCAGTGGCAGGGCTTGTCCAGCATAACATTCGAGGAGATTGGGGAACTGGACCTCAAGGGTCGGAGGTAGAAACATAAAGCATTAAGGAGCTTTTGCTGGGCTAGGGCTGGGGCTGGGGCTGGGGCTGGGGCTTGGGCTTGGGCTTGGGCTTGGGCGGGGGCTGGGGTGGGGCGGGGCGAGGGCGGGGCGAAGGCGTGAACAAATCAATGTGTGCTAGGAGCGAGGTGATATGAGATATTGATGAGGTCTACTGGAGATGGGTGCACCCATGCTTTTATAGATCGAGCCTTTAGGCATAAAGCCTGCCGCAGATCGGTAAACCAAACTCGGCTTGACTGGCAAGGATGAGAGACACAAGGCCATATCTGTGTTCATCCTACAGCATCACTGGCAGCAGTGACCTGTGTGTTCCACTGACAATCTTAGGATAGAGACAGGGAACTAGATCTTGAAGATCAGATTTAGAGGTTTATATGTTTATATTTCCATTCTTTCTACCTCCTTCACTGTTGACGTGAGCTATAGGTTCCCAGGCAGTTAGTACATGGTGATTTATGTGCTGGGATGAATCAGTTAATTGGAGGAGGTAGTTGAGGAGGAAAGATATCTGGCATCTCTTTGAGATGGCAGCACAAAGTCGGTCAAACAACGACTCAGCACCTCATGCTTTAATGCAGATTATGGATGGAACAAGAGGACTTGATCTCAAGGATCAGACAGACTTGAAAATGGGGGCAGGCCTTCTGCATCAGTGGCAGGGCTTGTACTGCATATGATTCGAGGAGAACGGGGAACTGGACCTCAAGGGTCGGAGGTAGAAGCATAAAGCCTTAAGGAGCTTATTGCAGGGCTAGGGCTGGTGATGGGGCTGGGGCTGGGGCTGGGGCTGGGGCTGGGCTTTGGGCTGGGCTTGGGCTTGGGCTGGGGCTGGGGCTGGGCTTTGGGCTTGGGCTTGGGCTTGGGCTTGGGCGGGGGCTGGGGTGGGGCGGGGCGTGGGCGGGAGCGGGGCGAGGGCGTGAAGAAATCAATGTGTGCTAGGAGGGAGGTGATATGAGATTTTGATGAGGTCTACTGGAGATGGGTGCACCCATGCTTTTATAGAGCGAAACTTTAGGCATAAAGCCTGCTGCAGATCGGTAAACGAAACTCGGTTTGACTGGCAAGGATGAGAGACACAAGGCCATATCTGTGTTCATCCTACAGCATCACTGGCAGCAGTGACCTGTGTGTTCCGCTGACAATCTTAGGATAGAGACAGGGAACTAGATCTTGAAGATCAGATATAGAGGTTTATATGTTTATATTTCCATTCTTTCTACCTCCTTCACTGTTGACGTGGGCTATGGGTTCCCAGGCAGTTAGTACCTGGTGATTTATGAGCTGGGACGAATCAGTTAGTTGGAGGAGGAAAGATATCTGGCATCTCTTTGAGATGGCAGCGCAAAGTCGGTCATACAACGACTCAGCAGCTCATGCTTTAATGCAGATTATGGATGGAACGAGAGGACTTGATCTCAAGGATCAGACAGACTTGAAAATGGGGGCAGGCCTTCTGCATCAGTGGCAGGGCTTGTACTGCATGACACTCGAGGAGATTGGGGAACTGGACCTCAAGGGTCGGAGGTAGAAGCATAAAGCATTAAGGAGCTTTTGCTGGGCTAGGGCTGGGGCTGGGGCTGGGGCTTGGGCTTGGGCTTGGGCTTGGGCTTGGGCTTGGGCTTGGGCTTGGGCAGTGGCTGGGGTGGGGCGGGGCAAGGGCGGGGCGAGGGCGTGAACAAATCAATGTGTGCTAGGAGCGAGGTGATATGAGATTTTGATGAGGTCTACTGGAGATGGGTGCACCCATGGTCCTATAGATCGATCCCTTAGGCATAAAGCCTGCCGAAGATCGGTAAACGATACTCGGCTTGATTGGCAAAGATGAGAGACACAAGGCCATATCTGTGTTCGTCCTACAATATCAATGGCAGCAGTGACCTGTGTGTTCCACTGACAATCTTAGGATAGAGACAGGGAACTAGATCTTGAAGATCAGATTTAGAGGTTTATATGTTTATATTTCCATTCTTTCTACCTCCTTCACTGTTGACGTGGGCTATAGGTTCCCAGGCATTTAGTACCTGGTGATTTGTGTGCTGGGATGAATCAGTTCGTTGGGGGAGGTAGTTGAGGGGGAAAGATATCTGGCATCTCTTTGAGATGGCAGCACAAAGTCGGTCAAACAATGACTCAGCAGCTCATGCTTTAATGCAGATTATTGATGGAATGAGAGGACTTGATCCCAAGGATCAGACAGACTTGAAAATGGGGGCAGGCCTTCTGCATCAGTGGCAGGTCTTGTCCAGCATAACATTCGAGGAGATTGGGGAACTGGACCTCAAGGGTCGGAGGTAGAAGCATAAAGCCTTAAGGAGCTTATTGCAGGGCTAGGGCTGGTGATGGGGCTGGGCTGGGGCTGGGGCTGGGGCTGGGCTTTGGGCTTGGGCTTGGGCTTGGGCTTGGGCGGGGGCTGGGGCTGGGCTTTGGGTGGCTTGGGCTTGGCGGGGGCTGGGGGGGGCGGGGCGGGCGGGAGCGGGGCGAGGGCGTGAAGAAATCAATGTGTGCTAGGAGGGAGGTGATATGAGATATTGATGAGGTCTACTGGAGATGGGTGCACCCATGCTTTTATAGAGCGAAGCTTTAGGCATGAAGCCTGCTGCAGATCGGTAAACCAAACTCGGTTTGACTGGCAAGGATGAGAGACACAAGGCCATATCTGTGTTCATCCTACAGCATCACTGGCAGCAGTGACCTGTGTGTTCCACTGACAATCTTAGGATAGAGACAGGGAACTAGATCTTGAAGATCAGATTTAGAGGTTTATATGTTTATATTTCCATTCTTTCTACCTCCTTCACTGTTGACGTGGGCTATGGGTTCCCAGGCAGTTAGTACCTGGTGATTTATGAGCTGGGACAAATCAGTTAGTTGGAGGAGGAAAGATATCTGGCATCTCTTTGAGATGGCAGCGTAAAGTAGGTCATACAACGACTCAGCAGCTCATGCTTTAATGCAGATTATGGATGGAACAAGAAGACGTGATCTCAAGGATCAGACAGACTTGAAAATGGGAGCAGGCCTTCTGCATCAGTGGCAGGGCTTGTACTGCATGACATTCAAGGAGATTGGGGAACTGGACCTCAAGGGTCGGAGGTAGAAGCATAAAGCATTAAGGAGCTTTTGCAGGGCTAGGGCTGGGGCTGGGGCTGGGGCTTGGGCTTGGGCTTGGGCTTGGGCGTTGGCTGGGGTGGGGCGGGGCAAGGGCGGGGCGAGGGCGTGAACAAATCAATGTGTGCTAGGGGGAGGTGATATGAGATTTTGATGAGGTCTACTGGAGATGGGTGCACCCATGGTCCTATAGATCGATCCCTTAGGCATAAAGCCTGCCGAAGATCGGTAAACGAAACTCGGCTTGACTGGCAAAGATGAGAGACACAAGGCCATATCTGTGTTCGTCCTACAATATCAATGACAGCAGTGACCTGTGTGTTCCACTGACAATCTTAGGATAGAGACAGGGAACTAGATCTTGAAGATCAGATTGAGAGGTTTATATGTTTATATTTCCATTCTTTCTACCTCCTTCACTGTTGATGTGGGCTATAGGTTCCCAGGCATTTAGTACCTGGTGATTTGTGTGCTGGGTTGAATCAGTTCGTTGGGGGAGGTAGTTGAGGGGAAAGATATCTGGCATCTCTTTGAGATGGCAGCAGAAAGTCGGTCAAACAATGACTCAGCAGCTCATGCTTTAATGCAGATTATTGATGGAATGAGAGGACGTGATCTCAAGGATCAGACAGACTTGAAAATGGGGGCAGGCCTTCTGCATCAGTGGCAGGGCTTGTCCAGCATAACACTCGAGGAGATTGGGGAACTGGACCTCAAGGGTCGGAGGTAGAAGCATAAAGCATTAAGGAGCTTTTGCTGGGCTAGGGCTGGGGCTGGGGCTGGGGCTTGGGCTTGGGCTTGGGCTTGGGCAGTGGCTGGTGTGGGGCGGGGCAAGGGCGGGGCGAGGGCGTGAACAAATCAATGTGTGCTAGGAGCGAGGTGATATGAGATTTTGATGAGGTCTACTGGAGATGGGTGCACCCATGGTCCTATAGATCGATCCCTTAGGCATAAAGCCTGCCGAAGATCGGTAAACGAAACTCGGTTTGACTGGCAAAGATGAGAGACACAAGGCCATATCTGTGTTCGTCCTACAGCATCAATGGCAGCAGTGACCTGTGTGTTCCACTGACAATCTTAGGATAGAGACAGGGAACTAGATCTTGAAGATCAGATTTAGAGGTTTATATGTTTATATTTCCATTCTTTCTACCTCCTTCACTGTTGACGTGGGCTATAGGTTCCCAGGCATTTAGTACCTGGTGATTTGTGTGCTGGGATGAATCAGTTCGTTGGGGGAGGTAGTTGAGGGGAAAGATATCTGGCATCTCTTTGAGATGGCAGCAGAAAGTCGGTCAAACAACGACTCAGCAGCTCATGCTTTAATGCAGATTATTGATGGAATAAGAGGACTTGATCTCAAGGATCAGACAGACTTGAAAATGGGGGCAGGCCTTCTGCATCAGTGGCAGGGCTTGTACTGCATAACATTCGAGGAGATTGGGGAACTGGACCTCAAGGGTCGGAGGTAGAAGCATAAAGCCTTAAGGAGCTTATTGCAGGGCTAGGGCTGGTGTGCTCTGGGCTGGGGCTGGGGCTGGGCTTTGGGCTTGGGCTTGGGCTTGGGCTTGTGCGGGGGCTGGGGCTGGGCTCTGGGCTTGGGCTTGGCGGGGGCTGGGGCGGCGCGGGGGAGCGGGGCGAGGGCGTGAAGAAATCAATGTGTGCTAGGAGGGAGGTGATATGAGATATTGATGAGGTCTACTGGAGATGGGTGCACCCATGCTTTTATAGAGCGAACCTTTAGGCATAAAGCCTGCCGAAGATCGGTAAACGAAACTCGGTTTGACTGGCAAGGATGAGAGACACAAGGCCATATCTGTGTTCATCCTACAGCATCACTGGCAGCAGTGACCTGTGTGTTCCGCTGACAATCTTAGGATAGAGACAGGGAACTAGATCTTGAAGATCAGATTTAGAGGTTTATATGTTTATATTTCCATTCTTTCTACCTCCTTCACTGTTGACGTGGGCTATGGGTTCCCAGGCAGTTAGTACCTGGTGATTTATGTGCTGGGACGAATCAGTTAGTTGGAGGAGGAAAGATATCTGGCATCTCTTTGAGATGGCAGCGTAAAGTCGGTCATACAACGACTCAGCAGCTCATGCTTTAATGCAGATTATGGATGGAACGAGAGGACTTGATCTCAAGGATCAGACAGACTTGAAAATGGGGGCAGGCCTTCTACATCAGTGGCAGGGCTTGTACTGCATGACATTCGAGGAGATTGGGGAACTGGACCTCAAGGGTCGGAGGTAGAAACATAAAGCATTAAGGAGCTTTTGCAGGGCTGGGGCAGGGGCTGGGGCTGGGGCTTGGGCTTGGGCTTGGGCTTGGGCAGTGGCTGGGGTGGGGCGGGGCGAGGGCGGGGCGAGGGCGTGAACAAATCAATGTGTGCTAGGAGGGAGGTGATATGAGATTTTGATGAGGTCTACTGGAGATGGGTGCACCCATGGTCCTATAGATCGATCCCTTAGGCATAAAGCCTGCCGAAGATCGGTAAACGAAACTCGGCTTGACTGGCAAAGATGAGAGACACAAGGCCATATCTGTGTTCGTCTTACAATATCACTGGCAGCAGTGACCTGTGTGTTCCACTGACAATCTTAGGATAGAGACAGGGAACTAGATCTTGAAGATCAGATATAGAGGTTTATATGTTTATATTTCCATTCTTTCTACCTCCTTCACTGTTGACGTGAGCTATAGGTTCCCAGGCAGTTAGTACATGGTGATTTATGTGCTGGGATGAATCAGTTAATTGGAGGAGGTAGTTGAGGAGAAAGATATCTGGCATCTCTTTGAGATGGCAGCACAAAGTCGGTCAAACAATGACTCAGCAGCTCATGCTTTTAAGCAGATTATTGATGGAATGAGAGGACTTGATCTCAAGGATCAGACAGACTTGAAAATGGGGGCAGGCCTTCTGCATAAGTGGCAGGTCTTGTCCAGCATAACATTCGAGGAGATTGGGGAACTGGACCTCAAGGGTCGGAGGTAGAAGCATAAAGCCTTAAGGAGCTTATTGCAGGGCTAGGGCTGGTGATGGGGCTGGGGCTGGGGCTGGGGCTGGGCTTTGGGCTTGGGCTTGGGCTTGGGCGGGGGCTGGGGTGGGGCGGGGCGGGGCGGGGCGAGGGCGTGAACAAATCAATGTGTGCTAGGAGGGAGGTGATATGAGATTTTGATGAGGTCTACTGGAGATGGGTGCACCCATGGTTTTATAGAGCGAACCTTTAGGCATAAAGCCTGCCGCAGATCGGTAAACCAAACTCGGCTTGACTGGCAAGGATGAGAGACACAAGGCCATATCTGTGTTCGTCCTACAGCATCACTGGCAGCAGTGACCTGTGTGTTCCGCTGACAATCTTAGGATAGAGACAGGGAACTAGATCTTGAAGATCAGATATAGAGGTTTATATGTTTATATTTCCATTCTTTCTACCTCCTTCACTGTTGACGTGGGCTATGGGTTCCCAGGCAGTTAGTACCTGGTGATTTATGTGCTGGGACGAATCAGTTAGTTGGAGGAGGGAAAGATATCTGGCATCTCTTTGAGATGGCAGCGTAAAGTCGGTCATACAACGATTGAGCAGCTCATGCTTTAATGCAGATTATGGATGGAACAAGAGGACTTGATCTCAAGGATCAGACAGACTTGAAAATGGGGGCAGGCCTTCTGCATCAGTGGCAGGGCTTGTACTGCATGACATTCAAGGAGATTGGGGAACTGGACCTCAAGGGTCGGAGGTAGAAGCATAAAGCATTAAGGAGCTTTTGCAGGGCTAGGGTTGGACTGGGGCTGGGGCTTGGCCTTGGGCTTGGGCTTGGGCTTGGGCATTGGCTGGGGTGGGGCGGGGCAAGGGCGGGGCGAGGGCGTGAACAAATCAATGTGTGCTAGGAGCGAGGTGATATGAGATTTTGATGAGGTCTACTGGAGATGGGTGCACCCATGGTCCTATAGATCGATCCCTTAGGCATAAAGCCTGCCGAAGATCGGTAAACGAAACTCGGCTTGACTGGCAAAGATGAGAGACACAAGGCCATATCTGTGTTCGTCTTACAATATCACTGGCAGCAGTGACCTGTGTGTTCCACTGACAATCTTAGGATAGAGACAGGGAACTAGATCTTGAAGATCAGATTTAGAGGTTTATATGTTTATATTTCCATTCTTTCTACCTCCTTCACTGTTGATGTGGGCTATAGGTTCCCAGGCATTTAGTACCTGGTGATTTGTGTGCTGGGATGAATCAGTTCGTTGGGGGAGGTAGTTGAGGGGAAAGATATCTGGCATCTCTTTGAGATGGCAGCACAAAGTCGGTCAAACAAGGACTCAGCAGCTCATGCTTTAATGCAGATTATGGATGGAATGAGAGGACTTGATCTCAAGGATCAGACAGACTTGAAAATGGGGGCAGGCCTTCTGCATAAGTGGCAGGTCTTGTCCAGCATAACATTCGAGGAGATTGGGGAACTGGACCTCAAGGGTCGGAGGTAGAAGCATAAAGCCTTAAGGAGCTTATTGCAGGGCTAGGGCTGGTGCTGGGGCTGGGGCTGGGGCTGGGGCTGGGGCTGGGGCTGGGGCTGGGCTTTGGGCTTGGGCTTGGGCTTGGGCTTGGGCGGGGGCTGGGCCTGGGCTTTGGGCTTGGGCTTGGGCTTGGGCTTGGGCGGAGGCTGGGGTGGGGCGGGGGCGGGAGCGGGGCGAGGGCGTGAAGAAATCAATGTGTGCTAGGAGGGAGGTGATATGAGATATTGATGAGGTCTACTGGAGATGGGTGCACCCATGCTCTTATAGAGCGAACCTTTAGGCATAAAGCCTGCTGCAGATCGGTAAACCAAACTCGGTTTGACTGGCAAGGATGAGAGACACAAGGCCATATCTGTGTTCATCCTACAGCATCACTGGCAGCAGTGACCTGTGTGTTCCGCTGACAATCTTAGGATAGAGACAGGGAACTAGATCTTGAAGATCAGATTTAGAGGTTTATATGTTTATATTTCTATTCTTTCTACCTCCTTCACTGTTGACGTGGGCTATGGGTTCCCAGGCAGTTAGTACCTGGTGATTTATGAGCTGGGACAAATCAGTTAGTTGGAGGAGGAAAGATATCTGGCATCTCTTTGAGATGGCAGCGTAAAGTCGGTCATACAACGACTCAGCAGCTCATGCTTTAATGCAGATTATGGATGGAACGAGAAGACGTGATCTCAAGGATCAGACAGACTTGAAAATGGGGGCAGGCCTTCTGCATCAGTGGCAGGGCTTGTACTGCATGACACTCGAGGAGATTGGGGAACTGGACCTCAAGGGTCAGAGGTAGAAACATAAAGCATTAAGGAGCTTTTGCTGGGCTAGGGCTGGGGCTGGGGCTGGGGCTTGGGCTTGGGCTTGGGCTTGGGCAGTGGCTGGGGTGGGGCGGGGCAAGGGCGGGGCGAGGGCGTGAACAAATCAATGTGTGCTAGGAGCGAGGTGATATGAGATTTTGATGAGGTCTACTGGAGATGGGTGCACCCATGGTCCTATAGATCGATCCCTTAGGCATAAAGCCTGCCGAAGATCGGTAAACGATACTCGGCTTGATTGGCAAAGATGAGAGACACAAGGCCATATCTGTGTTCGTCCTACAATATCAATGACAGCAGTGACCTGTGTGTTCCACTGACAATCTTAGGATAGAGACAGGGAACTAGATCTTGAAGATCAGATTGAGAGGTTTATATGTTTATATTTCCATTCTTTCTACCTCCTTCACTGTTGATGTGGGCTATAGGTTCCCAGGCATTTAGTACCTGGTGATTTGTGTGCTGGGATGAATCAGTTCGTTGGGGGAGGTAGTTGAGGGGAAAGATATCTGGCATATCTTTGAGATGGCAGCAGAAAGTCGGTCAAACAATGACTCAGCAGCTCATGCTTTAATGCAGATTATTGATGGAATGAGAGGACTTGATCTCAAGGATCAGACAGACTTGAAAATGGGGGCAGGCCTTCTGCATCAGTGGCAGGTCTTGTCCAGCATAACATTCGAGGAGATTGGGGAACTGGACCTCAAGGGTCAGAGGTAGGAACATAAAGCATTAAGGAGCTTTTGCTGGGCTAGGGCTGGGGCTGGGGCTGGGGCTGGGGCTTGGGCTTGGGCTTGGGCTTGGGCAGTGGCTGGTGTGGGGCGGGGCAAGGGCGGGGCGAGGGCGTGAAGAAATCAATGTGTGCTAGGAGCGAGGTGATATGAGATTTTGATGAGGTCTACTGGAGATGGGTGCACCCATGCTCCTATAGAGCGATGCTTTAGGCATAAAGCCTGCTGCAGATCGGTAAACGAAACTCGGCTTGACTGGCAAGGATGAGAGACACAAGGCCATATCTGTGTTCATCCTACAGCATCACTGGCAGCAGTGACCTGTGTGTTCCACTGACTATTTTAGGATAGAGACAGGGAACTAGATCTTGAAGATCAGATTTAGAGGTTTATATGTTTATATTTCCATTCTTTCTACCTCCTTCACTGTTGACGTTAGCTATAGGTTCCCAGGCAGTTAGTACATGGTGATTTATGTGCTGGGATGAATCAGTTAATTGGAGGAGGTAGTTGAGGGGAAAGATATCTGGCATCTCTTTGAGATGGCAGCACAAAGTCGGTCAAACAAGGACTCAGCAGCTCATGCTTTAATGCAGATTATGGATGGAATGAGAGGACTTGATCTCAAGGATCAGACAGACTTGAAAATGGGGGCAGGCCTTCTGCATCAGTGGCAGGGATTGTACTGCATATGATTCGAGGAGATTGGGGAACTGGACCTCAAGGGTCGGAGGTAGAAGCATAAAGCCTTAAGGAGCTTATTGCAGGGCTAGGGCTGGTGATGGGGCTGGGGCTGGGGCTGGGGCTGGGGCTGGGCTTTGGGCTGGGCTTGGGCTTGGCGGGGCTGGGGCTGGCTTTGGGCTTGGGCTTGGGCTTGGGCTTGGGCGGGGGCTGGGGTGGGGCGGGGCGTGGGCGGGAGCGGGGCGAGGGCGTGAAGAAATCAATGTGTGCTAGGAGGGAGGTGATATGAGATATTGATGAGGTCTACTGGAGATGGGTGCACCCATGCTTTTATAGAGCGAAGCTTTAGGCATGAAGCCTGCTGCAGATCGGTAAACCAAACTCGGTTTGACTGGCAAGGATGAGAGACACAAGGCCATATCTGTGTTCATCCTACAGCATCACTGGCAGCAGTGACCTGTGTGTTCCGCTGACAATCTTAGGATAGAGACAGGGAACTAGATCTTGAAGATCAGATATAGAGGTTTATATGTTTATATTTCTATTCTTTCTACCTCCTTCACTGTTGACGTGGGCTATGGGTTCCCAGGCAGTTAGTACCTGGTGATTTATGAGCTGGGACGAATCAGTTAGTTGGAGGAGGAAAGATATCTGGCATCTCTTTGAGATGGCAGCGTAAAGTAGGTCATACAACGACTCAGCAGCTCATGCTTTAATGCAGATTATGGATGGAACAAGAAGACGTGATCTCAAGGATCAGACAGACTTGAAAATGGGGGCAGGCCTTCTGCATCAGTGGCAGGGCTTGTACTGCATGACACTCGAGGAGATTGGGGGAACTGGACCTCAAGGGTCGGAGGTAGAAGCATAAAGCATTAAGGAGCTTTTGCTGGGCTAGGGCTGGGGCTGGGGCTGGGGCTTGGGCTTGGGCTTGGGCTTGCTTGGGCTTGGGCTTGGGCAGTGGCTGGGGTGGGGCGGGGCAAGGGCGGGGCGAGGGCGTGAACAAATCAATGTGTGCTAGGAGCGAGGTGATATGAGATTTTGATGAGGTCTACTGGAGATGGGTGCACCCATGGTCCTATAGATCGATCCCTTAGGCATAAAGCCTGCCGAAGATCGGTAAACGAAACTCGGCTTGACTGGCAAAGATGAGAGACACAAGGCCATATCTGTGTTCGTCCTACAATATCAATGACAGCAGTGACCTGTGTGTTCCACTGACAATCTTAGGATAGAGACAGGGAACTAGATCTTGAAGATCAGATTTAGAGGTTTATATGTTTATATTTCCATTCTTTCTACCTCCTTCACTGTTGACGTGGGCTATAGGTTCCCAGGCATTTAGTACCTGGTGATTTGTGTGCTGGGATGAATCAGTTCGTTGGAGGAGGTAGTTGAGGGGAAAGATATCTGGCATCTCTTTGAGATGGCAGCACAAAGTCGGTCAAACAACGACTCAGCAGCTCATGCTTTAATGCAGATTATTGATGGAATGAGAGGACTTGATCTCAAGGATCAGACAGACTTGAAAATGGGGGCAGGCCTTCTGCATCAGTGGCAGGGCTTGTCCAGCATGACATTCGAGGAGATTGGGGAACTGGACCTCAAGGGTCGGAGGTAGAAGCATAAAGCATTAAGGAGCTTATTGCAGGGCTAGGGCTGGTGAGCGCTGGCTGGGGCTGGGGCTGGGCTTTGGGCTTGGGCTTGGGCTTGGGCTTGGGCGGGGGCTGGGGCTGTTTGGGCTTGGCTTGGGCTTGGGCTTGGGCTTGGGCGGGGCTGGGGTGGGGCGGGGCGGGGGCGGGGCGAGGGCGTGAACAAATCAATGTGTGCTAGGAGCGAGGTGATATGAGATTTTGATGAGGTCTACTGGAGATGGGTGCACCCATGCTCCTATAGAGCGATCCTTTAGGCATAAAGCCTGCTGCAGATCGGTAAACCAAACTCGGCTTGACTGGCAAAGATGAGAGACACAAGGCCATATCTGTGTTCATCCTACAGCATCACTGGCAGCAGTGACCTGTGTGTTCCGCTGACAATCTTAGGATAGAGACAGGGAACTAGATCTTGAAGATCAGATTTAGAGGTTTATATGTTTATATTTCCATTCTTTCTACCTCCTTCACTGTTGACGTGGGCTATAGGTTCCCAGGCATTTAGTACATGGTGATTTATGTGCTGGGATGAATCAGTTAATTGGAGGAGGTAGTTGAGGAGAAAGATATCTGGCATCTCTTTGAGATGGCAGCACAAAGTCGGTCAAACAACGACTCAGCAGCTCATGCTTTAATGCAGATTATTGATGGAACGAGAGGACTTGATCTCAAGGATCAGACAGACTTGAAAATGGGGGCAGGCCTTCTGCATCAGTGGCAGGGCTTGTACGCATAACATTCGAGGAGATTGGGGAACTGGACCTCAAGGGTCGGAGGTAGAAGCATAAAGCCTTAAGGAGCTTATTGCAGGGCTAGGGCTGGTGATGGGGCTGGGGCTGGGGCTGGGGCTGGGGCTGGCTTTGGGCTTGGGCTTGGGCTTGGGCGGGGGCTGGGGTGGGGCGGGGCAGGGAGCGGGGCGAGGGCGTGAACAAATCAATGTGTGCTAGGAGGGAGGTGATATGAGATTTTGATGAGGTCTACTGGAGATGGGTGCACCCATGGTTTTATAGATCGAACCTTTAGGCATAAAGCCTGCTGCAGATCGGTAAACGAAACTCGGCTTGACTGGCAAGGATGAGAGACACAAGGCCATATCTGTGTTCGTCCTACAGCATCACTGGCAGCAGTGACCTGTGTGTTCCGCTGACAATCTTAGGATAGAGACAGGGAACTAGATCTTGAAGATCAGATATAGAGGTTTATATGTTTATATTTCCATTCTTTCTACCTCCTTCACTGTTGACGTGGGCTATGGGTTCCCAGGCAGTTAGTACCTGGTGATTTGTGTGCTGGGACAAATCAGTTAGTTGGAGGAGGAAAGATATCTGGCATCTCTTTGAGATGGCAGCGCAAAGTCGGTCATACAACGACTGAGCAGCTCATGCTTTAATGCAGATTATGGATGGAACAAGAAGACTTGATCTCAAGGATCAGACAGACTTGAAAATGGGGGCAGGCCTTCTGCATCAGTGGCAGGGCTTGTACTGCATGACACTCGAGGAGATTGGGGAACTGGACCTCAAGGGTCGGAGGTAGAAGCATAAAGCATTAAGGAGCTTTTGCAGGGCTAGGGTTGGACTGGGGCTGGGGCTTGGCCTTGGGCTTGGGCTTGGGCTTGGGCATTGGCTGGGGTGGGGCGGGGCAAGGGCGGGGCGAGGGCGTGAACAAATCAATGTGTGCTAGGAGCGAGGTGATATGAGATTTTGATGAGGTCTACTGGAGATGGGTGCACCCATGGTCCTATAGATCGATCCCTTAGGCATAAAGCCTGCCGAAGATCGGTAAACGATACTCGGCTTGACTGGCAAAGATGAGAGACACAAGGCCATATCTGTGTTCGTCCTACAATATCACTGGCAGCAGTGACCTGTGTGTTCCACTGACAATCTTAGGATAGAGACAGGGAACTAGATCTTGAAGATCAGATTGAGAGGTTTATATGTTTATATTTCCATTCTTTCTACCTCCTTCACTGTTGATGTGGGCTATAGGTTCCCAGGCATTTAGTACCTGGTGATTTGTGTGCTGGGATGAATCAGTTCGTTGGGGGAGGTAGTTGAGGGGAAAGATATCTGGCATCTCTTTGAGATGGCAGCACAAAGTCGGTCAAACAACGACTCAGCAGCTCATGCTTTAATGCAGATTATGGATGGAATGAGAGGACTTGATCTCAAGGATCAGACAGACTTGAAAATGGGGGCAGGCCTTCTGCATCAGTGGCAGGGCTTGTCCAGCATAACATTCGAGGAGATTGGGGAACTGGACCTCAAGGGTCGGAGGTAGAAGCATAAAGCCTTAAGGAGCTTATTGCAGGGCTAGGGCTGGTGATGGGGCTGGGGCTGGGGCTGGGGCTGGGGCTGGGGCTGGGGCTGGGCTTGGGCTTGGGCTTGGGCTTGGGCTTGGGCGGGGGGCTGGGGCTGGGCTTTGGGCTTGGGCTTGGGCTTGGGCTTGGGCGGAGGCTGGGGTGGGGCGGGGCGGGAGCGGGGCGAGGGCGTGAAGAAATCAATGGGTGCACCCATGCTTTTATAGAACGAGGCTTTAGGCATGAAGCCTGCTGCAGATCGGTAAACCAAACTCGGTTTGACTGGCAAGGATGAGAGACACAAGGCCATATCTGTGTTCATCCTACAGCATCACTGGCAGCAGTGACCTGTGTGTTCCGCTGACAATCTTAGGATAGAGACAGGGAACTAGATCTTGAAGATCAGATATAGAGGTTTATATGTTTATATTTCTATTCTTTCTACCTCCTTCACTGTTGACGTGGGCTATGGGTTCCCAGGCAGTTAGTACCTGGTGATTTATGAGCTGGGACAAATCAGTTAGTTGGAGGAGGAAAGATGTCTGGCATCTCTTTGAGATGGCAGCGTAAAGTAGGTCATACAACGACTCAGCAGCTCATGCTTTAATGCAGATTATGGATGGAACAAGAAGACGTGATCTCAAGGATCAGACAGACTTGAAAATGGGGGCAGGCCTTCTGCATCAGTGGCAGGGCTTGTACTGCATGACACTCGAGGAGATTGGGGAACTGGACCTCAAGGGTCGGAGGTAGAAGCATAAAGCATTAAGGAGCTTTTGCTGGGCTAGGGCTGGGGCTGGGGCTGGGGCTTGGGCTTGGGCTTGGGCTTGGGCTTGGGCAGTGGCTGGGGTGGGGCGGGGCAAGGGCGGGGCGAGTGCGTGAACAAATCAATGTGTGCTAGGAGCGAGGTGATAGGAGATTTTGATGAGGTCTACTGGAGATGGGTGCACCCATGGTCCTATAGATCGATCCCTTTGGCATAAAGCCTGCCGAAGATAGATAAACGAAACTCGGCTTTACTGGCAAAGATGAGAGACACAAGGCCATATCTGTGTTCGTCCTACAATATCACTGACAGCAGTGACCTGTGTGTTCCACTGACAATCTTAGGATAGAGACAGGGAACTAGATCTTGAAGATCAGATTTAGAGGTTTATATGTTTATATTTCCATTCTTTCTACCTCCTTCACTGTTGATGTGGGCTATAGGTTCCCAGGCATTTAGTACCTGGTGATTTGTGTGCTGGGTTGAATCAGTTCGTTGGGGGAGGTAGTTGAGGGGAAAGATATCTGGCATCTCTTTGAGATGGCAGCAGAAAGTCGGTCAAACAATGACTCAGCAGCTCATGCTTTAATGCAGATTATTGATGGAATGAGAGGACTTGATCTCAAGGATCAGACAGACTTGAAAATGGGGGCAGGCCTTCTGCATCAGTGGCAGGTCTTGTCCAGCATAACATTCGAGGAGATTGGGGAACTGGACCTCAAGGGTCAGAGGTAGGAACATAAAGCATTAAGGAGCTTTTGCTGGGCTAGGGCTGGGGCTGGGGCTGGGGCTGGGGCTTGGGCTTGGGCTTGGGCTTGGGCAGTGGCTGGTGTGGGGCGGGGCAAGGGCGGGGCGAGGGCGTGAAGAAATCAATGTGTGCTAGGAGGGAGGTGATATGAGATATTGATGAGGTCTACTGGAGATGGGTGCACCCATGCTTTTATAGAGCGAGGCTTTAGGCATGAAGCCTGCTGCAGATCGGTAAACCAAACTTGGTTTGACTGGCAAGGATGAGAGACACAAGGCCATATCTGTGTTCATCCTACAGCATCACTGGCAGCAGTGACCTGTGTGTTCCGCTGACAATCTTAGGATAGAGACAGGGAACTAGATCTTGAAGATCAGATTTAGAGGTTTATATGTTTATATTTCCATTCTTTCTACCTCCTTCACTGTTGACGTGAGCTATAGGTTCCCAGGCAGTTAGTACATGGTGATTTATGTGCTGGGATGAATCAGTTAATTGGAGGAGGTAGTTGAGGAGAAAGATATCTGGCATCTCTTTGAGATGGCAGCACAAAGTCGGTCAAACAACGACTCAGCACCTCATGCTTTAATGCAGATTATGGATGGAACAAGAAGACGTGATCTCAAGGATCAGACAGACTTGAAAATGGGGGCAGGCCTTCTGCATCAGTGGCAGGGCTTGTACTGCATATGATTCGAGGAGATCGGGGAACTGGACCTCAAGGGTCGGAGGTAGAAGCATAAAGCCTTAAGGAGCTTATTGCAGGGCTAGGGCTGGTGATGGGGCTGGGGCTGGGGCTGGGGCTGGGGCTGGGCTGGGCTTGGGTTGCTGGGGCTGGGGCTGGGCTTTGGGCTTGGGCTTGGGCTTGGGCTTGGGCGGTGGCTGGGGTGGGGCGGGGCAAGGGAGCGGGGCGAGGGCGTGAACAAATCAATGTGTGCTAGGAGCGAGGTGATATGAGATTTTGATGAGGTCTACTGGAGATGGGTGCACCCATGCTCTTATAGAGCGATCCCTTAGGCATGAAGCCTGCCGAAGATCGGTAAACGAAACTCGGTTTGACTGGCAAAGATGAGAGACACAAGGCCATATCTGTGTTCGTCCTACAGCATCACTGACAGCAGTGACCTGTGTGTTCCGCTGACAATCTTAGGATAGAGACAGGGAACTAGATCTTGAAGATCAGATAGAGAGGTTTATATGTTTATATTTCCATTCTTTCTACCTCCTTCACTGTTGACGTGGGCTATAGGTTCCCAGGCATTTAGTACCTGGTGATTTGTGTGCTGGGATGAATCAGTTCGTTGGAGGAGGTAGTTGAGGGGAAAGATATCTGGCATCTCTTTGAGATGGCAGCACAAAGTCGGTCAAACAACGACTCAGCACCTCATGCTTTAATGCAGATTATGGATGGAACGAGAAGACTTGATCTCAAGGATCCGACAGACTTGAAAATGGGGGCAGGCCTTCTGCATCAGTGGCAGGGCTTGTACTGCATGACATTCGAGGAGATCGGGGAACTGGACCTCAAGGGTCGGAGGTAGAAGCATAAAGCCTTAAGGAGCTTATTGCAGGGCTAGGGCTGGTGATGGGGCTGGGGCTGGGGCTGGGGCTGGGGCTGGGCTTTGGGCTTGGGCTTGGGCTTGGGCGGTGGCTGGGGCTGCTTTGGGCTGTTGTCTTGGGCGGGCGCTGGGGTGGGGCGGGGCGGGGAGCGGGGCGAGGGCGTGAACAAATCAATGTGTGCTAGGAGGGAGGTGATATGAGATATTGATGAGGTCTACTGGAGATGGGTGCACCCATGCTTTTATAGAGCGAACCTTTAGGCATAAAGCCTGCTGCAGATCGGTAAACCAAACTCGGTTTGACTGGCAAGGATGAGAGACACAAGGCCATATCTGTGTTCATCCTACAGCATCACTGGCAGCAGTGACCTGTGTGTTCCGCTGACAATCTTAGGATAGAGACAGGGAACTAGATCTTGAAGATCAGATTTAGAGGTTTATATGTTTATATTTCCATTCTTTCTACCTCCTTCACTGTTGACGTGGGCTATGGGTTCCCAGGCAGTTAGTACCTGGTGATTTATGAGCTGGGACGAATCAGTTAGTTGGAGGAGGTAAAGATATCTGGCATCTCTTTGAGATGGCAGCGCAAAGTCGGTCATACAACGACTCAGCAGCTCATGCTTTAATGCAGATTATGGATGGAACAAGAAGACGTGATCTCAAGGATCAGACAGACTTGAAAATGGGGGCAGGCCTTCTGCATCAGTGGCAGGGCTTGTACTGCATGACACTCGAGGAGATTGGGGGAACTGGACCTCAAGGGTCGGAGGTAGAAGCATAAAGCATTAAGGAGCTTTTGCTGGGCTAGGGCTGGGGCTGGGGCTGGGGCTTGGGCTTGGGCTTGGGCTTGGGCTTGGGCAGTGGCTGGGGTGGGGCGGGGCAAGGGCGGGGCGAGGGCGTGAACAAATCAATGTGTGCTAGGAGCGAGGTGATATGAGATTTTGATGAGGTCTACTGGAGATGGGTGCACCCATGGTCCTATAGATCGATCCCTTAGGCATAAAGCCTGCCGAAGATCGGTAAACGATACTCGGCTTGACTGGCAAAGATGAGAGACACAAGGCCATATCTGTGTTCGTCCTACAATATCAATGGCAGCAGTGACCTGTGTGTTCCACTGACAATCTTAGGATAGAGACAGGGAACTAGATCTTGAAGATCAGATTTAGAGGTTTATATGTTTATATTTCCATTCTTTCTACCTCCTTCACTGTTGACGTGGGCTATAGGTTCCCAGGCATTTAGTACCTGGTGATTTGTGTGCTGGGATGAATCAGTTCGTTGGGGGAGGTAGTTGAGGGGAAAGATATCTGGCATCTCTTTGAGATGGCAGCACAAAGTCGGTCAAACAACGACTCAGCAGCTCATGCTTTAATGCAGATTATTGATGGAATGAGAGGACTTGATCTCAAGGATCAGACAGACTTGAAAATGGGGGCAGGCCTTCTGCATAAGTGGCAGGTCTTGTACAGCATAACATTCGAGGAGATTGGGGAACTGGACCTCAAGGGTCGGAGGTAGAAGCATAAAGCCTTAAGGAGCTTATTGCAGGGCTAGGGCTGGTGATGGGGCTGGGGCTGGGGCTGGGGCTGGGGCTGGGGCTGGGGCTTGGGCTGGGGCTGGGGCTGGGGCTGGGGCTGGGGCTGGGGCTTGGGCTTGGGCTGGGCTTGGGCGGGGGCGGGAGCGGGGCGAGGGCGTGAAGAAATCAATGTGTGCTAGGAGGGAGGTGATATGAGATATTGATGAGGTCTACTGGAGATGGGTGCACCCATGCTTTTATAGAGCGAGCCTTTAGGCATGAAGCCTGCTGCAGATCGGTAAACCAAACTCGGTTTGACTGGCAAGGATGAGAGACACAAGGCCATATCTGTGTTCATCCTACAGCATCACTGGCAGCAGTGACCTGTGTGTTCCGCTGACAATCTTAGGATAGAGACAGGGAACTAGATCTTGAAGATCAGATTTAGAGGTTTATATGTTTATATTTCCATTCTTTCTACCTCCTTCACTGTTGACGTGGGCTATGGGTTCCCAGGCAGTTAGTACATGGTGATTTATGTGCTGGGACGAATCAGTTAGTTGGAGGAGGTATTGAGGAGAAAGATATCTGGCATCTCTTTGAGATGGCAGCGCAAAGTCGGTCAAACAACGACTCAGCACCTCATGCTTTAATGCAGATTATGGATGGAACGAGAAGACTTGATCTCAAGGATCAGACAGACTTGAAAATGGGGGCAGGCCTTCTGCATCAGTGGCAGGGCTTGTACTGCATAACATTCGAGGAGATTGGGGAACTGGACCTCAAGGGTCGGAGGTAGAAGCATAAAGCCTTAAGGAGCTTATTGCAGGGCTAGGGCTGGTGATGGCTGGGGCTGGGGCTGGGGCTGGGGCTGGGCTTTGGGCTTGGGCTTGGGCTGGGGCTGGGGCTGGGCTTGCTTGGGCTTGGGCTTGGGCTTGGGCGGGGGTGGGGTGGGGCGGGGGCGGGGCGGGGCGAGGGCGTGAAGAAATCAATGTGTGCTAGGAGCGAGGTGATATGAGATTTTGATGAGGTCTACTGGAGATGGGTGCACCCATGCTTTTATAGATCGAACCTTTAGGCATGAAGCCTGCCGCAGATCGGTAAACGAAACTCGGTTTGACTGGCAAGGATGAGAGACACAAGGCCATATCTGTGTTCATCCTACAGCATCACTGGCAGCAGTGACCTGTGTGTTCCGCTGACAATCTTAGGATAGAGACAGGGAACTAGATCTTGAAGATCAGATTTAGAGGTTTATATGTTTATATTTCCATTCTTTCTACCTCCTTCACTGTTGACGTGGGCTATGGGTTCCCAGGCAGTTAGTACCTGGTGATTTATGAGCTGGGACGAATCAGTTAGTTGGAGGAGGGGGAAAGATATCTGGCATCTCTTTGAGATGGCAGCGCAAAGTCGGTCATACAACGACTCAGCAGCTCATGCTTTAATGCAGATTATGGATGGAACGAGAAGACGTGATCTCAAGGATCAGACAGACTTGAAAATGGGGGCAGGCCTTCTGCATCAGTGGCAGGGCTTGTACTGCATGACACTCGAGGAGATTGGGGAACTGGACCTCAAGGGTCGGAGGTAGAAGCATAAAGCCTTAAGGAGCTTTTGCTGGGCTAGGGCTGGGGCTGGGGCTGGGGCTTGGGCTTGGGCTTGGGCTTGGGCAGTGGCTGGGGTGGGGGCGGGGCAAGGGCGGGGCGAGGGCGTGAAGAAATCAATGTGTGCTAGGAGCGAGGTGATATGAGATTTTGATGAGGTCTACTGGAGATGGGTGCACCCATGGTCCTATAGATCGATCCCTTAGGCATAAAGCCTGCCGAAGATCGGTAAACGATACTCGGCTTGACTGGCAAAGATGAGAGACACAAGGCCATATCTGTGTTCGTCCTACAATATCAATGACAGCAGTGACCTGTGTGTTCCACTGACAATCTTAGGATAGAGACAGGGAACTAGATCTTGAAGATCAGATTGAGAGGTTTATATGTTTATATTTCCATTCTTTCTACCTCCTTCACTGTTGATGTGGGCTATAGGTTCCCAGGCATTTAGTACCTGGTGATTTGTGTGCTGGGATGAATCAGTTCGTTGGGGGAGGTAGTTGAGGGGGAAAGATATCTGGCATCTCTTTGAGATGGCAGCACAAAGTCGGTCAAACAACGACTCAGCAGCTCATGCTTTAATGCAGATTATTGATGGAATGAGAGGACTTGATCTCAAGGATCAGACAGACTTGAAAATGGGGGCAGGCCTTCTGCATCAGTGGCAGGGCTTGTCCAGCATGACATTCGAGGAGATTGGGGAACTGGACCTCAAGGGTCGGAGGTAGAAGCATAAAGCCTTAAGGAGCTTATTGCAGGGCTAGGGCTGGTGATGGGGCTGGGGCTGCTGGGTGGGGTTTCTGGGGCTGGGGCTGGGGCTGGGCTTTGGGCTTGGGCTTGGGCTTGGGCTTGGGCGGGGGCTGGGGTGGGGCGGGGGCGGGAGCGGGGCGAGGGCGTGAAGAAATCAATGTGTGCTAGGAGGGAGGTGATATGAGATATTGATGAGGTCTACTGGAGATGGGTGCACCCATGCTCTTATAGATCGAGCCTTTAGGCATAAAGCCTGCTGCAGATCGGTAAACGAAACTCGGTTTGACTGGCAAGGATGAGAGACACAAGGCCATATCTGTGTTCATCCTACAGCATCACTGGCAGCAGTGACCTGTGTGTTCCACTGACTCTTTTAGGATAGAGACAGGGAACTAGATCTTGAAGATCAGATTTAGAGGTTTATATGTTTATATTTCCATTCTTTCTACCTCCTTCACTGTTGACGTTAGCTATAGGTTCCCAGGCAGTTAGTACATGCTGATTTATGTGCTGGGATGAATCAGTTAGTTGGAGGAGGTAGTTGAGGGGAAAGATATCTGGCATCTCTTTGAGATGGCAGCACAAAGTCGGTCAAACAACGACTCAGCACCTCATGCTTTAATGCAGATTATGGATGGAACGAGAGGACTTGATCTCAAGGATCAGACAGACTTGAAAATGGGGGCAGGCCTTCTGCATCAGTGGCAGGGCTTGTACTGCATAACATTCGAGGAGATTGGGGAACTGGACCTCAAGGGTCGGAGGTAGAAGCATAAAGCATTAAGGAGCTTATTGCAGGGCTAGGGCTGGTGATGGGGCTGGGGCTGGGGCTGGGGCTGGGGCTGGGGCTTGGGTTGGGGCTGGGGCTGGGGCTGGGCTTTGGGCTTGGGCTTGGGCTTGGGCTTGGGCGGTGGCTGGGGTGGGGCGGGGCAAGGGTGAGTCGAGGGCGTGAACAAATCAATGTGTGCTAGGAGCGAGGTGATATGAGATTTTGATGAGGTCTCAGATGGGTGCACCCATGGTCCTATAGATCGATCCCTTAGGCATAAAGCCTGCCGAAGATCGGTAAACGAAACTCGGCTTGACTGGCAAAGATGAGAGACACAAGGCCATATCTGTGTTCGTCCTACAATATCACTGACAGCAGTGACCTGTGTGTTCCACTGACAATCTTAGGATAGAGACAGGGAACTAGATCTTGAAGATCAGATTTAGAGGTTTATATGTTTATATTTCCATTCTTTCTACCTCCTTCACTGTTGACGTGGGCTATGGGTTCCCAGGCATTTAGTACCTGGTGATTTGTGTGCTGGGACGAATCAGTTCGTTGGGGGAGGTAGTTGAGGGGAAAGATATCTGGCATCTCTTTGAGATGGCAGCACAAAGTCGGTCAAACAACGACTCAGCAGCTCATGCTTTAATGCAGATTATGGATGGAACAAGAGGACGTGATCTCAAGGATCAGACAGACTTGAAAATGGGGGCAGGCCTTCTGCATCAGTGGCAGGGCTTGTACTGCATAACACTCGAGGAGATTGGGGAACTGGACCTCAAGGGTCGGAGGTAGAAGCATAAAGCCTTAAGGAGCTTATTGCTGGGCTAGGGCTGGGCTGGGCTGGGGCTGGGGCTGGGCTTTGGGCTTGGGCTTGGGCTTGGGCGGGCTGGGTTGGGCTTGGGCTTGGGCTTGGGCTTGGGCTGGGCGGGTGGGGCGGGGCGGGGGCGGGGCGAGGGCGTGAACAAATCAATGTGTGCTAGGAGGGAGGTGATATGAGATATTGATGAGGTCTACTGGAGATGGGTGCACCCATGCTCTTATAGATCGATCCTTTAGGCATAAAGCCTGCCGCAGATCGGTAAACGAAACTCGGCTTGACTGGCAAGGATGAGAGACACAAGGCCATATCTGTGTTCGTCCTACAGCATCACTGGCAGCAGTGACCTGTGTGTTCCGCTGACAATCTTAGGATAGAGACAGGGAACTAGATCTTGAAGATCAGATTTAGAGGTTTATATGTTTATATTTCCATTCTTTCTACCTCCTTCACTGTTGACGTGGGCTATGGGTTCCCAGGCATTTAGTACCTGGTGATTTATGTGCTGGGACGAATCAGTTAGTTGGAGGAGGAGAAAGATATCTGGCATCTCTTTGAGATGGCAGCACAAAGTCGGTCATACAACGACTCAGCAGCTCATGCTTTAATGCAGATTATTGATGGAACGAGAGGACTTGATCTCAAGGATCAGACAGACTTGAAAATGGGGGCAGGCCTTCTGCATCAGTGGCAGGGCTTGTACTGCATGACATTCGAGGAGATTGGGGAACTGGACCTCAAGGGTCGGAGGTAGAAGCATAAAGCATTAAGGAGCTTATTGCAGGGCTAGGGCTGGGGCTGGGGCTGGGGCTGGGTGGGCTTGGGCTTGGGCTTGGGCTTGGGCTTGTGGCTGGGGGCTGGGGCGTGGGCGAGGGCGTGGGGCGGGAGGCGAGGGCGTGAACAAATCAATGTGTGCTAGGAGCGAGGTGATATGAGATATTGATGAGGTCTACTGGAGATGGGTGCACCCATGCTTTTATAGATCGAGGCTTTAGGCATAAAGCCTGCTGCAGATCGGTAAACGAAACTCGGTTTGACTGGCAAGGATGAGAGACACAAGGCCATATCTGTGTTCATCCTACAGCATCACTGGCAGCAGTGACCTGTGTGTTCCACTGACAATCTTAGGATAGAGACAGGGAACTAGATCTTGAAGATCAGATATAGAGGTTTATATGTTTATATTTCTATTCTTTCTACCTCCTTCACTGTTGACGTGGGCTATGGGTTCCCAGGCAGTTAGTACATGGTGATTTATGAGCTGGGACGAATCAGTTAGTTGGAGGAGGAGTTGGAAAGATATCTGGCATCTCTTTGAGATGGCAGCACAAAGTCGGTCAAACAACGACTCAGCAGCTCATGCTTTAATGCAGATTATGGATGGAACAAGAAGACGTGATCTCAAGGATCAGACAGACTTGAAAATGGGGGCAGGCCTTCTGCATCAGTGGCAGGGCTTGTACTGCATGACATTCGAGGAGATCGGGGAACTGGACCTCAAGGGTCGGAGGTAGAAGCATAAAGCATTAAGGAGCTTTTGCTGGGCTAGGGCTGGGGCTGGGGCTGGGGCTGGCTTGGGCTTGGGCTTGGGCTTGGGCAGTGGCTGGGGTGGGGCGGGGCAAGGGCGAGGCGAGGGCGTGAACAAATCAATGTGTGCTAGGAGCGAGGTGATATGAGATTTTGATGAGGTCTACTGGAGATGGGTGCACCCATGGTCCTATAGATCGATCCCTTAGGCATAAAGCCTGCCGAAGATCGGTAAACGATACTCGGCTTGACTGGCAAAGATGAGAGACACAAGGCCATATCTGTGTTCGTCCTACAATATCAATGGCAGCAGTGACCTGTGTGTTCCACTGACAATCTTAGGATAGAGACAGGGAACTAGATCTTGAAGATCAGATTGAGAGGTTTATATGTTTATATTTCCATTCTTTCTACCTCCTTCACTGTTGATGTGGGCTATAGGTTCCCAGGCATTTAGTACCTGGTGATTTGTGTGCTGGGATGAATCAGTTCGTTGGGGGAGGTAGTTGAGGGGGAAAGATATCTGGCATCTCTTTGAGATGGCAGCACAAAGTCGGTCAAACAACGACTCAGCAGCTCATGCTTTAATGCAGATTATTGATGGAATGAGAGGACTTGATCTCAAGGATCAGACAGACTTGAAAATGGGGGCAGGCCTTCTGCATAAGTGGCAGGGCTTGTCCAGCATAACATTCGAGGAGATTGGGGAACTGGACCTCAAGGGTCGGAGGTAGAAGCATAAAGCCTTAAGGAGCTTATTGCAGGGCTAGGGCTGGTGATGGGGCTGGGGCTGGGGCTGGGGCTGGGGCTGGGCTGTGGGGCTGGGGCTGGGGCTGGGGCTGGGCTTTGGGCTTGGGCTTGGGCTTGGGCTTGGGCGGGGGCTGGGGTGGGGCGGGGCGGGAGCGGGGCGAGGGCGTGAAGAAATCAATGTGTGCTAGGAGGGAGGTGATATGAGATATTGATGAGGTCTACTGGAGATGGGTGCACCCATGCTCTTATAGAGCGAGCCTTTAGGCATAAAGCCTGCTGCAGATCGGTAAACCAAACTTGGCTTGACTGGCAAGGATGAGAGACACAAGGCCATATCTGTGTTCATCCTACAGCATCACTGGCAGCAGTGACCTGTGTGTTCCACTGACAATCTTAGGATAGAGACAGGGAACTAGATCTTGAAGATCAGATATAGAGGTTTATATGTTTATATTTCCATTCTTTCTACCTCCTTCACTGTTGACGTGGGCTATAGGTTCCCAGGCAGTTAGTACCTGGTGATTTGTGTGCTGGGATGAATCAGTTAATTGGAGGAGGTAGTTGAGGAGGAAAGATATCTGGCATCTCTTTGAGATGGCAGCACAAAGTCGGTCAAACAATGACTCAGCAGCTCATGCTTTAATGCAGATTATTGATGGAATGAGAGGACTTGATCTCAAGGATCAGACAGACTTGAAAATGGGGGCAGGCCTTCTGCATCAGTGGCAGGTCTTGTCCTGCATAACATTCGAGGAGATTGGGGGAACTGGACCTCAAGGGTCGGAGGTAGAAGCATAAAGCCTTAAGGAGCTTATTGCAGGGCTAGGGCTGGTGATGGGGCTGGGGCTGGGGCTGGGGCTGGGGTTGGGGCTGGGGCTGGGGCTGGGCTTTGGGCTTGGGCTTGGGCTTGGGCGGGGGCTGGGGTGGGGCGGGGCGGGAGCGGGGCGAGGGCGTGAAGAAATCAATGTGTGCTAGGAGGGAGGTGATATGAGATATTGATGAGGTCTACTGGACATGGGTGCACCCATGCTTTTATAGAGCGAAGCTTTAGGCATGAAGCCTGCTGCAGATCGGTAAACCAAACTCGGTTTGACTGGCAAGGATGAGAGACACAAGGCCATATCTGTGTTCATCCTACAGCATCACTGGCAGCAGTGACCTGTGTGTTCCACTGACAATCTTAGGATAGAGACAGGGAACTAGATCTTGAAGATCAGATATAGAGGTTTATATGTTTATATTTCCATTCTTTCTACCTCCTTCACTGTTGACGTGGGCTATGGGTTCCCAGGCAGTTAGTACCTGGTGATTTATGAGCTGGGACAAATCAGTTAGTTAGGAGGAGGAAAGATATCTGGCATCTCTTTGAGATGGCAGCGTAAAGTAGGTCATACAACGACTCAGCAGCTCATGCTTTAATGCAGATTATGGATGGAACAAGAAGACGTGATCTCAAGGATCAGACAGACTTGAAAATGGGGGCAGGCCTTCTGCATCAGTGGCAGGGCTTGTACTGCATGACACTCGAGGAGATTGGGGAACTGGACCTCAAGGGTCGGAGGTAGAAACATAAAGCATTAAGGAGCTTTTGCTGGGCTAGGGCTGGGGCTGGGGCTGGGGCTTGGGCTTGGGCTTGGGCTTGGGCTTGGGCAGTGGCTGGGGTGGGGCGGGGCAAGGGCGGGGCGAGGGCGTGAACAAATCAATGTGTGCTAGGAGCGAGGTGATATGAGATTTTGATGAGGTCTACTGGAGATGGGTGCACCCATGGTCCTATAGATCGATCCCTTAGGCATAAAGCCTGCCGAAGATCGGTAAACGATACTCGGCTTGATTGGCAAAGATGAGAGACACAAGGCCATATCTGTGTTCGTCCTACAATATCAATGACAGCAGTGACCTGTGTGTTCCACTGACAATCTTAGGATAGAGACAGGGAACTAGATCTTGAAGATCAGATTTAGAGGTTTATATGTTTATATTTCCATTCTTTCTACCTCCTTCACTGTTGACGTGGGCTATAGGTTCCCAGGCATTTAGTACCTGGTGATTTGTGTGCTGGGATGAATCAGTTCGTTGGGGGAGGTAGTTGAGGGGAAAGATATCTGGCATCTCTTTGAGATGGCAGCACAAAGTCGGTCAAACAACGACTCAGCAGCTCATGCTTTAATGCAGATTATTGATGGAACGAGAGGACTTGATCTCAAGGATCAGACAGACTTGAAAATGGGGGCAGGCCTTCTGCATAAGTGGCAGGTCTTGTACAGCATAACATTCGAGGAGATTGGGGAACTGGACCTCAAGGGTCGGAGGTAGAAGCATAAAGCCTTAAGGAGCTTATTGCAGGGCTAGGGCTGGTGATGGGGCTGGGGCTGGGGCTGGGGCTGGGGCTGGGGCTGGGGCTGGGGCTGGGCTTTGGGCTTGGGCTTGGGCTGGGGCTGGGGCTGGGCTTTGGGCTTGGGCTTGGGCTTGGGCTTGGGCGGGGGCTGGGGTGGGGCGGGGCGGGAGCGGGGCGAGGGCGTGAAGAAATCAATGTGTGCTAGGAGGAGGTGATATGAGATATTGATAGGTCTACTGAGATGGGTGCACCCATGCTTTTATAGAGCGAACCTTTAGGCATAAAGCCTGCTGCAGATCGGTAAACCAAACTCGGTTTGACTGGCAAGGATGAGAGACACAAGGCCATATCTGTGTTCATCCTACAGCATCACTGGCAGCAGTGACCTGTGTGTTCCGCTGACAATCTTAGGATAGAGACAGGGAACTAGATCTTGAAGATCAGATATAGAGGTTTATATGTTTATATTTCCATTCTTTCTACCTCCTTCACTGTTGACGTGGGCTATGGGTTCCCAGGCAGTTAGTACCTGGTGATTTATGTGCTGGGACGAATCAGTTAGTTGGAGAGGTATTGAGGAAAGATATCTGGCATCTCTTTGAGATGGCAGCGCAAAGTCGGTCATACAACGACTCAGCAGCTCATGCTTTAATGCAGATTATGGATGGAACAAGAAGACGTGATCTCAAGGATCAGACAGACTTGAAAATGGGGGCAGGCCTTCTGCATCAGTGGCAGGGCTTGTACTGCATGACACTCGAGGAGATTGGGGAACTGGACCTCAAGGGTCGGAGGTAGAAGCATAAAGCATTAAGGAGCTTTTGCTGGGCTAGGGCTGGGCTGGCTGGGGCTGGGGCTGGGCTTGGGCTTGGGCTTGGGCTTGGGCAGTGGCTGGGGTGGGGCGGGGCAAGGGCGGGGCGAGGGCGTGAACAAATCAATGTGTGCTAGGAGCGAGGTGATATGAGATTTTGATGAGGTCTACTGGAGATGGGTGCACCCATGGTCCTATAGATCGATCCCTTAGGCATAAAGCCTGCCGAAGATCGATAAACGAAACTCGGTTTGACTGGCAAAGATGAGAGACACAAGGCCATATCTGTGTTCGTCCTACAATATCAATGACAGCAGTGACCTGTGTGTTCCGCTGACAATCTTAGGATAGAGACAGGGAACTAGATCTTGAAGATCAGATTGAGAGGTTTATATGTTTATATTTCCATTCTTTCTACCTCCTTCACTGTTGATGTGGGCTATAGGTTCCCAGGCATTTAGTACCTGGTGATTTGTGTGCTGGGATGAATCAGTTCGTTGGGGGAGGTAGTTGAGGGGAAAGATATCTGGCATCTCTTTGAGATGGCAGCACAAAGTCGGTCAAACAACGACTCAGCAGCTCATGCTTTAATGCAGATTATTGATGGAACAAGAGGACTTGATCTCAAGGATCAGACAGACTTGAAAATGGGGGCAGGCCTTCTGCATCAGTGGCAGGTCTTGTCCAGCATAACATTCGAGGAGATTGGGGAACTGGACCTCAAGGGTCGGAGGTAGAAGCATAAAGCCTTAAGGAGCTTATTGCTGGGCTAGGGCTGGGGCTGGGGCTGGGGCTGGGGCTTGGGCTTGGGCTTGGGCTTGGGCAGTGGCTGGGGTGGGGCGGGGCGAGGGCGGGGCGAGGGCGTGAACAAATCAATGTGTGCTAGGAGGGAGGTGATATGAGATTTTGATGAGGTCTACTGGAGATGGGTGCACCCATGCTTTTATAGAGCGAGCCTTTAGGCATAAAGCCTGCTGCAGATCGGTAAACCAAACTTGGTTTGACTGGCAAGGATGAGAGACACAAGGCCATATCTGTGTTCGTCCTACAGCATCACTGGCAGCAGTGACCTGTGTGTTCCGCTGACAATCTTAGGATAGAGACAGGGAACTAGATCTTGAAGATCAGATTTAGAGGTTTATATGTTTATATTTCCATTCTTTCTACCTCCTTCACTGTTGACGTGAGCTATAGGTTCCCAGGCAGTTAGTACCTGGTGATTTATGTGCTGGGATGAATCAGTTAGTTGGAGGAGGTAGTTGAGGAGAAAGATATCTGGCATCTCTTTGAGATGGCAGCACAAAGTCGGTCAAACAACGACTCAGCACCTCATGCTTTAATGCAGATTATTGATGGAACGAGAAGACGTGATCTCAAGGATCAGACAGACTTGAAAATGGGGGCAGGCCTTCTGCATCAGTGGCAGGGCTTGTACTGCATAACATTCGAGGAGATTGGGGAACTGGACCTCAAGGGTCGGAGGTAGAAGCATAAAGCCTTAAGGAGCTTATTGCTGGGCTAGGGCTGGTGATGGCTGGCGGCTGGGGCTGGGGCTGGGTGGCTGGGGCTGGCTTTGGGCTTGGGCTTGGGCTTGGGCTTGGGCGGTGGCTGGGGTGGGGCGGGGCAAGGGACGGGTCGAGGGCGTGAACAAATCAATGTGTGCTAGGAGCGAGGTGATATGAGATATTGATGAGGTCTACTGGAGATGGGTGCACCCATGCTCCTATAGATCGATCCTTTAGGCATGAAGCCTGCCGAAGATCGGTAAACGATACTCGGTTTGACTGGCAAAGATGAGAGACACAAGGCCATATCTGTGTTCGTCCTACAACATCAATGGCAGCAGTGACCTGTGTGTTCCGCTGACAATCTTAGGATAGAGACAGGGAACTAGATCTTGAAGATCAGATTTAGAGGTTTATATGTTTATATTTCCATTCTTTCTACCTCCTTCACTGTTGACGTGGGCTATAGGTTCCCAGGCATTTAGTACCTGGTGATTTGTGTGCTGGGATGAATCAGTTCGTTGGGGGAGGTAGTTGAGGGGAAAGATATCTGGCATCTCTTTGAGATGGCAGCACAAAGTCGGTCAAACAACGACTCAGCAGCTCATGCTTTAATGCAGATTATTGATGGAATGAGAGGACTTGATCTCAAGGATCAGACAGACTTGAAAATGGGGGCAGGCCTTCTGCATCAGTGGCAGGGCTTGTACTGCATAACATTCGAGGAGATTGGGGGAACTGGACCTCAAGGGTCGGAGGTAGAAGCATAAAGCCTTAAGGAGCTTATTGCAGGGCTAGGGCTGGTGATGGGGCTGGTGCTGGGGCTGGGGCTGGGGCTGGGCTTTGGGCTTGGGCTTGGGCTTGGGCTTGGGCTGGGGTGGGGTGGGCGGCTGGGCTTGGGCTTGGGCCGGGGGCTGGGGTGGGGCGCGGGCGGGAGCGGGGCGAGGGGCGTGAAGAAATCAATGTGTGCTAGGAGGGAGGTGATATGAGATATTGATGAGGTCTACTGGAGATGGGTGCACCCATGCTTTTATAGAGCGAACCTTTAGGCATAAAGCCTGCTGCAGATCGGTAAACCAAACTCGGTTTGACTGGCAAGGATGAGAGACACAAGGCCATATCTGTGTTCATCCTACAGCATCACTGGCAGCAGTGACCTGTGTGTTCCGCTGACAATCTTAGGATAGAGACAGGGAACTAGATCTTGAAGATCAGATATAGAGGTTTATATGTTTATATTTCCATTCTTTCTACCTCCTTCACTGTTGACGTGGGCTATAGGTTCCCAGGCAGTTAGTACATGGTGATTTATGTGCTGGGACGAATCAGTTAGTTGGAAAGGAGGAGAAAGATATCTGGCATCTCTTTGAGATGGCAGCGCAAAGTCGGTCAAACAACGACTCAGCACCTCATGCTTTAATGCAGATTATGGATGGAACAAGAAGACGTGATCTCAAGGATCAGACAGACTTGAAAATGGGGGCAGGCCTTCTGCATCAGTGGCAGGGCTTGTACTGCATGACACTCGAGGAGATTGGGGAACTGGACCTCAAGGGTCGGAGGTAGAAGCATAAAGCATTAAGGAGCTTTTGCTGGGCTAGGGCTGGGGGCTGGGGCTGGGGCTGGGGCTTGGGCTTGGGCAGTGGCTGGGGTGGGGCGGGGGCAAGGGCGGGGCGAGGGCGTGAACAAATCAATGTGTGCTAGGAGCGAGGTGATATGAGATTTTGATGAGGTCTACTGGAGATGGGTGCACCCATGGTCCTATAGATCGATCCCTTAGGCATAAAGCCTGCCGAAGATCGGTAAACGATACTCGGCTTGACTGGCAAGGATGAGAGACACAAGGCCATATCTGTGTTCGTCCTACAGCATCACTGACAGCAGTGACCTGTGTGTTCCGCTGACAATCTTAGGATAGAGACAGGGAACTAGATCTTGAAGATCAGATATAGAGGTTTATATGTTTATATTTCTATTCTTTCTACCTCCTTCACTGTTGACGTGGGCTATGGGTTCCCAGGCATTTAGTACCTGGTGATTTATGTGCTGGGAC
Organism: Alexandromys oeconomus; assembly: GCA_963919705.1. Classification (NCBI taxonomy): domain Eukaryota; kingdom Metazoa; phylum Chordata; class Mammalia; order Rodentia; family Cricetidae; genus Alexandromys; species Alexandromys oeconomus. The sequence goes on along the minus strand of CAWTZB010000023.1, from coordinate 28,753 downwards.
AAATCAGTTCGTTGGAGGAGGTAGTTGAGGGGAAAGATATCTGGCATCTCTTTGAGATGGCAGCACAAAGTCGGTCATACAACGACTCAGCAGCTCATGCTTTAATGCAGATTATTGATGGAACGAGAGGACTTGATCTCAAGGATCAGACAGACTTGAAAATGGGGGCAGGCCTTCTGCATCAGTGGCAGGGCTTGTCCTGCATAACACTCGAGGAGATTGGGGAACTGGACCTCAAGGGTCGGAGGTAGAAACATAAAGCATTAAGGAGCTTTTGCTGGGCTAGGGCTGGGGCTGGGGCTGGGGCTTGGGCTTGGGCTTGGGCTTGGGCAGTGGCTGGGGTGGGGGCGGGGCAAGGGCGGGGCGAGGGGCGTGAACAAATCAATGTGTGCTAGGAGGGAGGTGATATGAGATTTTGATGAGGTCTACTGGAGATGGGTGCACCCATGCTCCTATAGATCGATCCCTTAGGCATAAAGCCTGCCGCAGATCGGTAAACCAAACTCGGTTTGACTGGCAAGGATGAGAGACACAAGGCCATATCTGTGTTCGTCCTACAGCATCACTGGCAGCAGTGACCTGTGTGTTCCGCTGACAATCTTAGGATAGAGACAGGGAACTAGATCTTGAAGATCAGATATAGAGGTTTATATGTTTATATTTCCATTCTTTCTACCTCCTTCACTGTTGACGTGGGCTATAGGTTCCCAGGCAGTTAGTACATGGTGATTTGTGTGCTGGGATGAATCAGTTAGTTGGAGGAGGTAGTTGAGGAGGAAAGATATCTGGCATCTCTTTGAGATGGCAGCACAAAGTCGGTCAAACAACGACTCAGCACCTCATGCTTTAATGCAGATTATGGATGGAACAAGAAGACGTGATCTCAAGGATCAGACAGACTTGAAAATGGGGGCAGGCCTTCTGCATCAGTGGCAGGGATTGTACTGCATATGATTCGAGGAGAACGGGGAACTGGACCTCAAGGGTCGGAGGTAGAAGCATAAAGCCTTAAGGAGCTTATTGCAGGGCTAGGGCTGGTGATGGGGCTGGGGCTGGGGCTGGGGCTGGGGCTGGGCTTTGGGCTTGGGCTTGGGCTTGGGCGGGGGCTGGGGCTGGGCTTTGGGCTTGGGCTTGGGCTTGGGCTTGGGCGGGGGCTGGGGTGGGGCGGGGCGTGGGCGGGAGCGGGGCGAGGGCGTGAAGAAATCAATGTGTGCTAGGAGGGAGGTGATATGAGATATTGATGAGGTCTACTGGAGATGGGTGCACCCATGCTTTTATAGAGCGAAACTTTAGGCATGAAGCCTGCTGCAGATCGGTAAACCAAACTCGGTTTGACTGGCAAGGATGAGAGACACAAGGCCATATCTGTGTTCATCCTACAGCATCACTGGCAGCAGTGACCTGTGTGTTCCGCTGACAATCTTAGGATAGAGACAGGGAACTAGATCTTGAAGATCAGATATAGAGGTTTATATGTTTATATTTCTATTCTTTCTACCTCCTTCACTGTTGACGTGGGCTATGGGTTCCCAGGCAGTTAGTACCTGGTGATTTATGAGCTGGGACAAATCAGTTAGTTGGAGGAGGAAAGATATCTGGCATCTCTTTGAGATGGCAGCGTAAAGTAGGTCATACAACGATTGAGCAGCTCATGCTTTAATGCAGATTATGGATGGAACAAGAAGACGTGATCTCAAGGATCAGACAGACTTGAAAATGGGGGCAGGCCTTCTGCATCAGTGGCAGGGCTTGTACTGCATGACACTCGAGGAGATTGGGGAACTGGACCTCAAGGGTCGGAGGTAGAAGCATAAAGCATTAAGGGAGCTTTTGCTGGGCTAGGGCTGGGGCTGGGGCTGGGGCTTGGGCTTGGGCTTGGGCTTGGGCTTGGGCTTGGGCTTGGGCAGTGGCTGGGGTGGGGCGGGGCAAGGGCGGGGCGAGGGCGTGAACAAATCAATGTGTGCTAGGAGCGAGGTGATATGAGATTTTGATGAGGTCTACTGGAGATGGGTGCACCCATGGTCCTATAGATCGATCCCTTAGGCATAAAGCCTGCCGAAGATCGGTAAACGATACTCGGCTTGATTGGCAAAGATGAGAGACACAAGGCCATATCTGTGTTCGTCCTACAATATCAATGACAGCAGTGACCTGTGTGTTCCACTGACAATCTTAGGATAGAGACAGGGAACTAGATCTTGAAGATCAGATTGAGAGGTTTATATGTTTATATTTCCATTCTTTCTACCTCCTTCACTGTTGATGTGGGCTATAGGTTCCCAGGCATTTAGTACCTGGTGATTTGTGTGCTGGGATGAATCAGTTCGTTGGGGGAGGTAGTTGAGGGGAAAGATATCTGGCATCTCTTTGAGATGGCAGCACAAAGTCGGTCAAACAATGACTCAGCAGCTCATGCTTTAATGCAGATTATTGATGGAATGAGAGGACTTGATCTCAAGGATCAGACAGACTTGAAAATGGGGGCAGGCCTTCTGCATAAGTGGCAGGGCTTGTCCAGCATAACATTCGAGGAGATTGGGGAACTGGACCTCAAGGGTCGGAGGTAGAAGCATAAAGCCTTAAGGAGCTTATTGCAGGGCTAGGGCTGGTGATGGGGCTGGGGCTGGGGCTGGGGCTGGGGCTGGGGCTGGGTTTGGCTTGGGCTTGGGCTTGGGCTTGGGCGGGGGCTGGGGCTGGGCTTTGGGCTTGGGCTTGGGCTTGGGCTTGGGCTTGGGCGGGGCTGGGGTGGGGCGGGGCGGGAGCGGGGCGAGGGCGTGAAGAAATCAATGTGTGCTAGGAGCGAGGTGATATGAGATTTTGATGAGGTCTACTGGAGATGGGTGCACCCATGCTTTTATAGAGCGAGCCTTTAGGCATGAAGCCTGCTGCAGATCGGTAAACCAAACTTGGTTTGACTGGCAAGGATGAGAGACACAAGGCCATATCTGTGTTCGTCCTACAGCATCACTGGCAGCAGTGACCTGTGTGTTCCGCTGACAATCTTAGGATAGAGACAGGGAACTAGATCTTGAAGATCAGATATAGAGGTTTATATGTTTATATTTCCATTCTTTCTACCTCCTTCACTGTTGACGTGAGCTATAGGTTCCCAGGCAGTTAGTACATGGTGATTTATGTGCTGGGATGAATCAGTTAGTTGGAGGAGGTAGTTGAGGGGAAAGATATCTGGCATCTCTTTGAGATGGCAGCACAAAGTCGGTCAAACAACGACTCAGCACCTCATGCTTTAATGCAGATTATTGATGGAACGAGAGGACTTGATCTCAAGGATCAGACAGACTTGAAAATGGGGGCAGGCCTTCTGCATCAGTGGCAGGTCTTGTCCAGCATAACATTCGAGGAGATCGGGGAACTGGACCTCAAGGGTCGGAGGTAGAAGCATAAAGCCTTAAGGAGCTTATTGCAGGGCTAGGGCTGGTGATGGGGCTGGGGCTGGGGCTGGGGCTGGGCTTTGGGCTTGGGCTTGGGCTTGGGCTGGGGCTGGGGCTGGGGCGGGGGGCGGGAGCGGGGCGGGCGTGAAGAAATCAATGTGTGCTAGGAGGGAGGTGATAGAGATATTGATGAGGTCTACAGATGGGTGCACCCATGCTTTTATAGAGCGAGGCTTTAGGCATGAAGCCTGCTGCAGATCGGTAAACCAAACTCGGTTTGACTGGCAAGGATGAGAGACACAAGGCCATATCTGTGTTCATCCTACAGCATCACTGGCAGCAGTGACCTGTGTGTTCCGCTGACAATCTTAGGATAGAGACAGGGAACTAGATCTTGAAGATCAGATATAGAGGTTTATATGTTTATATTTCTATTCTTTCTACCTCCTTCACTGTTGACGTGGGCTATGGGTTCCCAGGCAGTTAGTACCTGGTGATTTATGAGCTGGGACAAATCAGTTAGTTGGAGGAGGAAAGATATCTGGCATCTCTTTGAGATGGCAGCGTAAAGTAGGTCATACAACGACTCAGCAGCTCATGCTTTAATGCAGATTATGGATGGAACAAGAAGACGTGATCTCAAGGATCAGACAGACTTGAAAATGGGGGCAGGCCTTCTGCATCAGTGGCAGGGCTTGTACTGCATGACACTCGAGGAGATTGGGGAACTGGACCTCAAGGGTCGGAGGTAGAAACATAAAGCATTAAGGAGCTTTTGCTGGGCTAGGGCTGGGCCTGGGGCTGGGGCTTGGGCTTGGGTTTGGGCTTGGGCTTGGGCAGTGGCTGGGGTGGGGCGGGGCAAGGGCGGGGCGAGTGCGTGAACAAATCAATGTGTGCTAGGAGCGAGGTGATATGAGATTTTGATGAGGTCTACTGGAGATGGGTGCACCCATGGTCCTATAGATCGATCCCTTAGGCATAAAGCCTGCCGAAGATCGGTAAACGAAACTCGGCTTGACTGGCAAAGATGAGAGACACAAGGCCATATCTGTGTTCGTCCTACAATATCACTGGCAGCAGTGACCTGTGTGTTCCACTGACAATCTTAGGATAGAGACAGGGAACTAGATCTTGAAGATCAGATTTAGAGGTTTATATGTATATATTTCCATTCTTTCTACCTCCTTCACTGTTGACGTGAGCTATAGGTTCCCAGGCATTTAGTACATGGTGATTTGTGTGCTGGGATGAATCAGTTCATTGGAGGAGGTAGTTGAGGAGAAAGATATCTGGCATCTCTTTGAGATGGCAGCACAAAGTCGGTCAAACAACGACTCAGCACCTCATGCTTTAATGCAGATTATTGATGGAACGAGAGGACTTGATCTCAAGGATCAGACAGACTTGAAAATGGGGGCAGGCCTTCTGCATCAGTGGCAGGGATTGTCCTGCATAACATTCGAGGAGAACGGGGAACTGGACCTCAAGGGTCGGAGGTAGAAGCATAAAGCCTTAAGGAGCTTATTGCAGGGCTAGGGCTGGTGATGGGGCTGGGGCTGGGGCTGGGGCTGGGGCTGGGGCTGGGGCTGGGGCTGGGCTTTGGGCTTGGGCTTGGGCTTGGGCTTGGGGGGGGCTGGGGCTGGGCTTTGGGCTTGGGCTTGGGCTTGGGCTTGGGCGGGGGCTGGGGTGGGGCGGGGCGGGAGCGGGGCGAGGGCGTGAAGAAATCAATGTTGTGGAGGGGAGGTGATATGAGATATTGATGAGGTCTACTGGAGATGGGTGCACCCATGCTTTTATAGAGCGAAACTTTAGGCATGAAGCCTGCTGCAGATCGGTAAACCAAACTCGGTTTGACTGGCAAGGATGAGAGACACAAGGCCATATCTGTGTTCATCCTACAGCATCACTGGCAGCAGTGACCTGTGTGTTCCGCTGACAATCTTAGGATAGAGACAGGGAACTAGATCTTGAAGATCAGATATAGAGGTTTATATGTTTATATTTCTATTCTTTCTACCTCCTTCACTGTTGACGTGGGCTATGGGTTCCCAGGCAGTTAGTACCTGGTGATTTATGAGCTGGGACAAATCAGTTAGTTGGAGGAGGAAAGATATCTGGCATCTCTTTGAGATGGCAGCGTAAAGTAGGTCATACAACGACTCAGCAGCTCATGCTTTAATGCAGATTATGGATGGAACAAGAAGACGTGATCTCAAGGATCAGACAGACTTGAAAATGGGGGCAGGCCTTCTGCATCAGTGGCAGGGCTTGTACTGCATGACACTCGAGGAGATTGGGGAACTGGACCTCAAGGGTCGGAGGTAGAAACATAAAGCATTAAGGAGCTTTTGCTGGGCTAGGGCTGGGGCTGGGGCTGGGGCTTGGGCTTGGGCTTGGGCTTGGGCTTGGGCAGTGGCTGGGGTGGGGCGGGGCAAGGGCGGGGCGAGGGCGTGAACAAATCAATGTGTGCTAGGAGCGAGGTGATATGAGATTTTGATGAGGTCTACTGGAGATGGGTGCACCCATGGTCCTATAGATCGATCCCTTAGGCATAAAGCCTGCCGAAGATCGGTAAACGAAACTCGGCTTTACTGGCAAAGATGAGAGACACAAGGCCATATCTGTGTTCGTCCTACAATATCAATGACAGCAGTGACCTGTGTGTTCCACTGACAATCTTAGGATAGAGACAGGGAACTAGATCTTGAAGATCAGATTGAGAGGTTTATATGTTTATATTTCCATTCTTTCTACCTCCTTCACTGTTGATGTGGGCTATAGGTTCCCAGGCATTTAGTACCTGGTGATTTGTGTGCTGGGATGAATCAGTTCGTTGGGGGAGGTAGTTGAGGGGAAAGATATCTGGCATCTCTTTGAGATGGCAGCACAAAGTCGGTCAAACAAGGACTCAGCAGCTCATGCTTTAATGCAGATTATTGATGGAACGAGAGGACTTGATCTCAAGGATCAGACAGACTTGAAAATGGGGGCAGGCCTTCTGCATAAGTGGCAGGTCTTGTCCAGCATAACATTCGAGGAGATTGGGGAACTGGACCTCAAGGGTCGGAGGTAGAAGCATAAAGCCTTAAGGAGCTTATTGCAGGGCTAGGGCTGGTGATGGGGCTGGGGCTGGGGCTGGGGCTGGGGCTGGGGCTGGGGCTGGGGCTGGGGCTGGGGCTGGGGCTGGGCTTTGGGCTTGGGCTTGGGCTTGGGCGGGGCTGGGGTGGGGCGGGGCGGGAGCGGGGCGAGGGCGTGAAGAAATCAATGTGTGCTAGGAGGGAGGTGATATGAGATATTGATGAGGTCTACTGGAGATGGGTGCACCCATGCTTTTATAGAGCGAGGCTTTAGGCATGAAGCCTGCTGCAGATCGGTAAACCAAACTTGGTTTGACTGGCAAGGATGAGAGACACAAGGCCATATCTGTGTTCATCCTACAGCATCACTGGCAGCAGTGACCTGTGTGTTCCGCTGACAATCTTAGGATAGAGACAGGGAACTAGATCTTGAAGATCAGATATAGAGGTTTATATGTTTATATTTCCATTCTTTCTACCTCCTTCACTGTTGACGTGAGCTATAGGTTCCCAGGCAGTTAGTACATGGTGATTTATGTGCTGGGATGAATCAGTTAATTGGAGGAGGTAGTTGAGGAGAAAGATATCTGGCATCTCTTTGAGATGGCAGCACAAAGTCGGTCAAACAACGACTCAGCACCTCATGCTTTAATGCAGATTATGGATGGAACAAGAAGACGTGATCTCAAGGATCAGACAGACTTGAAAATGGGGGCAGGCCTTCTGCATCAGTGGCAGGGATTGTACTGCATATGATTCGTGGAGAACGGGGAACTGGACCTCAAGGGTCGGAGGGTAGAAGCATAAAGCCTTAAGGAGCTTATTGCAGGGCTAGGGCTGGTGATGGGGCTGGGGCTGGGGCTGGGGCTGGGGCTGGGCCTTGGGCTTGGGCTTGGGCTTGGGCTGGGGCTGGGGTGGGCTTGGGCTTGGGCTTGGGCTTGGGCTGGGGCTGGGGTGGGGCGGGGCGGGAGCGGGGCGAGGGCGTGAAGAAATCAATGTGTGCTAGGAGGGAGGTGATATAATTTATTTGGTGCACCCATGCTTTTATAGAACGAAACTTTAGGCATGAAGCCTGCTGCAGATCGGTAAACCAAACTCGGTTTGACTGGCAAGGATGAGAGACACAAGGCCATATCTGTGTTCATCCTACAGCATCACTGGCAGCAGTGACCTGTGTGTTCCGCTGACAATCTTAGGATAGAGACAGGGAACTAGATCTTGAAGATCAGATATAGAGGTTTATATGTTTATATTTCTATTCTTTCTACCTCCTTCACTGTTGACGTGGGCTATGGGTTCCCAGGCAGTTAGTACCTGGTGATATAAGAGCTGGGACAAATCAGTTAGTTGGAGGAGGAAAGATATCTGGCATCTCTTTGAGATGGCAGCGTAAAGTAGGTCATACAACGACTCAGCAGCTCATGCTTTAATGCAGATTATGGATGGAACGGGAAGACGTGATTTCAAGGATCAGACAGACTTGAAAATGGGGGCAGGCCTTCTACATCAGTGGCAGGGCTTGTACTGCATGACACTCGAGGAGATTGGGGAACTGGACCTCAAGGGTCGGAGGTAGAAACATAAAGCATTAAGGAGCTTTTGCTGGGCTAGGGCTGGGGCTGGGGCTGGGGCTTGGGCTTGGGCTTGGGCTGGGCTGGGCTTGGGCTTGGGCAGTGGCTGGGGTGGGGCGGGGCAAGGGCGGGGCGAGGGCGTGAACAAATCAATGTGTGCTAGGAGCGAGGTGATATGAGATTTTGATGAGGTCTACTGGAGATGGGTGCACCCATGGTCCTATAGATCGATCCCTTAGGCATAAAGCCTGCCGAAGATCGGTAAACGAAACTCGGCTTTACTGGCAAAGATGAGAGACACAAGGCCATATCTGTGTTCGTCCTACAATATCACTGGCAGCAGTGACCTGTGTGTTCCACTGACAATCTTAGGATAGAGACAGGGAACTAGATCTTGAAGATCAGATATAGAGGTTTATATGTTTATATTTCTATTCTTTCTACCTCCTTCACTGTTGACGTGGGCTATGGGTTCTCAGGCAGTTAGTACCTGGTGATATAAGAGCTGGGACAAATCAGTTAGTTGGAGGAGGAAAGATATCTGGCATCTCTTTGAGATGGCAGCGTAAAGTAGGTCATACAACGACTCAGCAGCTCATGCTTTAATGCAGATTATGGATGGAACAAGAAGACGTGATCTCAAGGATCAGACAGACTTGAAAATGGGGGCAGGCCTTCTGCATCAGTGGCAGGGCTTGTACTGCATGACACTCGAGGAGATTGGGGAACTGGACCTCAAGGGTCGGAGGTAGAAACATAAAGCATTAAGGAGCTTTTGCTGGGCTAGGGCTGGGGCTGGGGCTGGGGCTTGGCTGGGCTTGGGCTTGGGCTTGGGCAGTGGCTGGGGTGGGGCGGGGCAAGGGCGGGGCGAGGCGTGAACAAATCAATGTGTGCTAGGAGCGAGGTGATATGAGATTTTGATGAGGTCTACTGGAGATGGGTGCACCCATGGTCCTATAGATCGATCCCTTAGGCATAAAGCCTGCCGAAGATCGGTAAACGAAACTCGGCTTGACTGGCAAAGATGAGAGACACAAGGCCATATCTGTGTTCGTCCTACAGCATCACTGGCAGCAGTGACCTGTGTGTTCCACTGACAATCTTAGGATAGAGACAGGGAACTAGATCTTGAAGATCAGATTGAGAGGTTTATATGTTTATATTTCCATTCTTTCTACCTCCTTCACTGTTGACGTGGGCTATAGGTTCCCAGGCATTTAGTACATGGTGATTTGTGTGCTGGGATGAATCAGTTCGTTGGGGGAGGTAGTTGAGGGGAAAGATATCTGGCATCTCTTTGAGATGGCAGCACAAAGTCGGTCAAACAACGACTCAGCACCTCATGCTTTAATGCAGATTATTGATGGAACGAGAGGACTTGATCTCAAGGATCAGACAGACTTGAAAATGGGGGCAGGCCTTCTGCATCAGTGGCAGGGATTGTCCAGCATATGCATTCGAGGAGATTGGGGAACTGGACCTCAAGGGTCGGAGGTAGAAGCATAAAGCCTTAAGGAGCTTATTGCAGGGCTAGGGCTGGTGATGGGGCTGGGGCTGGGGCTGGGGCTGGGGCTGGGCTTTGGGCTGGGCTTGGGCTTGGGCTGGGGCTGGGGCTGGGCTTTGGGCTTGGGCTTGGGCTTGGGCTTGGCGGGGGCTGGGGTGGGGCGGGCGTGGGCGGGAGCGGGGCGAGGGCGTGAAGAAATCAATGTGTGCTAGGAGGGAGGTGATATGAGATATTGATGAGGTCTACTGGAGATGGGTGCACCCATGCTTTTATAGAGCGAAGCTTTAGGCATGAAGCCTGCTGCAGATCGGTAAACCAAACTCGGTTTGACTGGCAAGGATGAGAGACACAAGGCCATATCTGTGTTCATCCTACAGCATCACTGGCAGCAGTGACCTGTGTGTTCCGCTGACAATCTTAGGATAGAGACAGGGAACTAGATCTTGAAGATCAGATATAGAGGTTTATATGTTTATATTTCCATTCTTTCTACCTCCTTCACTGTTGACGTGGGCTATGGGTTCCCAGGCAGTTAGTACCTGGTGATTTATGTGCTGGGACGAATCAGTTAGTTGGAGGAGGTATTGAGGAGAAGATATCTGGCATCTCTTTGAGATGGCAGCGCAAAGTCGGTCATACAACGACTCAGCACCTCATGCTTTAATGCAGATTATGGATGGAACAAGAAGACGTGATCTCAAGGATCAGACAGACTTGAAAATGGGGGCAGGCCTTCTGCATCAGTGGCAGGGCTTGTACTGCATGACACTCGAGGAGATCGGGGAACTGGACCTCAAGGGTCGGAGGTAGAAGCATAAAGCATTAAGGAGCTTTTGCTGGGCTAGGGCTGGGGCTGGGGCTGGGGCTGGGGCTGGGCTTGGGCTTGGGCTTGGGCTTGGGCAGTGGCTGGGGTGGGGCGGGGCAAGGGCGGGGCGAGGGCGTGAACAAATCAATGTGTGCTAGGAGCGAGGTGATATGAGATTTTGATGAGGTCTACTGGAGATGGGTGCACCCATGGTCCTATAGATCGATCCCTTAGGCATAAAGCCTGCCGAAGATCGGTAAACGATACTCGGCTTGATTGGCAAAGATGAGAGACACAAGGCCATATCTGTGTTCGTCCTACAGTATCAATGACAGCAGTGACCTGTGTGTTCCGCTGACAATCTTAGGATAGAGACAGGGAACTAGATCTTGAAGATCAGATTGAGAGGTTTATATGTTTATATTTCCATTCTTTCTACCTCCTTCACTGTTGACGTGGGCTATAGGTTCCCAGGCATTTAGTACCTGGTGATTTGTGTGCTGGGATGAATCAGTTCGTTGGGGGAGGTAGTTGAGGGGAAAGATATCTGGCATCTCTTTGAGATGGCAGCACAAAGTCGGTCAAACAACGACTCAGCAGCTCATGCTTTAATGCAGATTATTGATGGAATGAGAGGACTTGATCTCAAGGATCAGACAGACTTGAAAATGGGGGCAGGCCTTCTGCATCAGTGGCAGGGCTTGTCCTGCATAACACTCGAGGAGATTGGGGAACTGGACCTCAAGGGTCGGAGGTAGAAGCATAAAGCATTAAGGAGCTTTTGCTGGGCTAGGGCTGGGGCTGGGGCTGGGGCTCTGGGCTTGGGCTTGGGCTTGGGCGGTGGCTGGGGTGGGGCGGGGCAAGGGCGGGGCGAGGGCGTGAACAAATCAATGTGTGCTAGGAGCGAGGTGATATGAGATTTTGATGAGGTCTACTGGAGATGGGTGCACCCATGGTCCTATAGATCGATCCCTTAGGCATAAAGCCTGCCGAAGATCGGTAAACGAAACTCGGTTTGACTGGCAAAGATGAGAGACACAAGGCCATATCTGTGTTCGTCCTACAATATCACTGACAGCAGTGACCTGTGTGTTCCACTGACAATCTTAGGATAGAGACAGGGAACTAGATCTTGAAGATCAGATAGAGAGGTTTATATGTTTATATTTCCATTCTTTCTACCTCCTTCACTGTTGACGTGGGCTATAGGTTCCCAGGCATTTAGTACCTGGTGATTTGTGTGCTGGGATGAATCAGTTCGTTGGAGGAGGTAGTTGAGGGGAAAGATATCTGGCATCTCTTTGAGATGGCAGCACAAAGTCGGTCAAACAACGACTCAGCAGCTCATGCTTTAATGCAGATTATTGATGGAATAAGAGGACTTGATCTCAAGGATCAGACAGACTTGAAAATGGGGGCAGGCCTTCTGCATAAGTGGCAGGTCTTGTCCAGCATAACATTCGAGGAGATTGGGGAACTGGACCTCAAGGGTCGGAGGTAGAAGCATAAAGCCTTAAGGAGCTTATTGCAGGGCTAGGGCTGGTGATGGGGCTGGGGCTGGGGCTGGGGCTGGGGCTGGGCTTTGGGCTTGGGCTTGGGCTTGGGCTTGGGCTGGGGCTGGGGCTGGGCTTTGGGCTTGGGCTTGGGCTTGGGCGGGGCTGGGGTGGGGCGGGGCGTGGGCGGGAGCGGGGCGAGGGCGTGAAGAAATCAATGTGTGCTAGGAGGGAGGTGATATGAGATTTAGGTCTACTGATGTGCACCCATGCTTTTATAGAGCGAAGCTTTAGGCATGAAGCCTGCTGCAGATCGGTAAACCAAACTCGGTTTGACTGGCAAGGATGAGAGACACAAGGCCATATCTCTGTTCATCCTACAGCATCACTGGCAGCAGTGACCTGTGTGTTCCGCTGACAATCTTAGGATAGAGACAGGGAACTAGATCTTGAAGATCAGATATAGAGGTTTATATGTTTATATTTCTATTCTTTCTACCTCCTTCACTGTTGACGTGGGCTATGGGTTCCCAGGCAGTTAGTACCTGGTGATTTATGAGCTGGGACAAATCAGTTAGTTGGAGGAGGAAAGATGTCTGGCATCTCTTTGAGATGGCAGCGTAAAGTCGGTCATACAACGACTCAGCAGCTCATGCTTTAATGCAGATTATGGATGGAACGAGAAGACTTGATCTCAAGGATCAGACAGACTTGAAAATGGGGGCAGGCCTTCTGCATCAGTGGCAGGGCTTGTACTGCATGACACTCGAGGAGATTGGGGAACTGGACCTCAAGGGTCGGAGGTAGAAACATAAAGCATTAAGGAGCTTTTGCTGGGCTAGGGCTGGGCCTGGGGCTGGGGCTGGGGCTTGGGCTTGGGCTTGGGCTTGGGCAGTGGCTGGGGTGGGGGCGGGGCAAGGGCGGGGCGAGGGCGTGAACAAATCAATGTGTGCTAGGAGCGAGGTGATATGAGATTTTGATGAGGTCTACTGGAGATGGGTGCACCCATGGTCCTATAGATCGATCCCTTTGGCATAAAGCCTGCCGAAGATAGATAAACGAAACTCGGCTTTACTGGCAAAGATGAGAGACACAAGGCCATATCTGTGTTCGTCCTACAATATCACTGACAGCAGTGACCTGTGTGTTCCACTGACAATCTTAGGATAGAGACAGGGAACTAGATCTTGAAGATCAGATTTAGAGGTTTATATGTTTATATTTCCATTCTTTCTACCTCCTTCACTGTTGACGTGGGCTATAGGTTCCCAGGCATTTAGTACATGGTGATTTATGTGCTGGGATGAATCAGTTAGTTGGGGGAGGTAGTTGAGGGGAAAGATATCTGGCATCTCTTTGAGATGGCAGCACAAAGTCGGTCAAACAACGACTCAGCAGCTCATGCTTTAATGCAGATTATTGATGGAACAAGAAGACGTGATCTCAAGGATCAGACAGACTTGAAAATGGGGGCAGGCCTTCTGCATCAGTGGCAGGGCTTGTACTGCATATGATTTCGAGGAGATCGGGGAACTGGACCTCAAGGGTCGGAGGTAGAAGCATAAAGCATTAAGGAGCTTATTGCTGGGCTAGGGCTGGTGGCTGGGGCTGGGGCTCTGGGCTTGGGCTTGGGCTTGGGCAGTGGCTGGTGTGGGGCGGGGCAAGGGCGGGGCGAGGGCGTGAAGAAATCAATGTGTGCTAGGAGCGAGGTGATATGAGATATTGATGAGGTCTACTGGAGATGGGTGCACCCATGGTCCTATAGATCGATCCTTTAGGCATAAAGCCTGCCGCAGATCGGTAAACGAAACTCGGCTTGACTGGCAAGGATGAGAGACACAAGGCCATATCTGTGTTCGTCCTACAACATCAATGGCAGCAGTGACCTGTGTGTTCCGCTGACAATCTTAGGATAGAGACAGGGGAACTAGATCTTGAAGATCAGATTTAGAGGTTTATATGTTTATATTTCCATTCTTTCTACCTCCTTCACTGTTGACGTGGGCTATAGGTTCCCAGGCATTTAGTACCTGGTGATTTGTGTGCTGGGACGAATCAGTTCGTTGGGGAGGTAGGAGGGGAAAGATATCTGGCATCTCTTTGAGATGGCAGCGCAAAGTCGGTCAAACAACGACTCAGCAGCTCATGCTTTAATGCAGATTATTGATGGAACGAGAGGACTTGATCCCAAGGATCAGACAGACTTGAAAATGGGGGCAGGCCTTCTGCATCAGTGGCAGGTCTTGTCCTGCATAACACTCGAGGAGATTGGGGAACTGGACCTCAAGGGTCGGAGGTAGAAGCATAAAGCATTAAGGAGCTTATTGCAGGGCTAGGGCTGGTGATTGCTGGGGCTGGGGCTGGGGCTGGGCTTTGGGCTTGGGCTTGGGCTTGGGCTTGTGGGGGGCTGGGGCTGGGCGTTGGGGCTTGGGCTTGGGCGGGGGCTGTGGGCAGGGCGCGGCGGGAGCGGGGCGAGGGCGTGAAGAAATCAATGTGTGCTAGGAGCGAGGTGATATGAGATATTGATGAGGTCTACTGGAGATGGGTGCACCCATGCTCCTATAGATCGAACCTTTAGGCATGAAGCCTGCCGCAGATCGGTAAACCAAACTCGGTTTGACTGGCAAGGATGAGAGACACAAGGCCATATCTGTGTTCATCCTACAGCATCACTGACAGCAGTGACCTGTGTGTTCCGCTGACAATCTTAGGATAGAGACAGGGAACTAGATCTTGAAGATCAGATTTAGAGGTTTATATGTTTATATTTCTATTCTTTCTACCTCCTTCACTGTTGACGTGGGCTATAGGTTCCCAGGCATTTAGTACCTGGTGATTTATGTGCTGGGACGAATCAGTTAGTTGGAGGAGGGAAAGATATCTGGCATCTCTTTGAGATGGCAGCGCAAAGTCGGTCATACAACGACTCAGCAGCTCATGCTTTAATGCAGATTATTGATGGAACGAGAGGACTTGATCTCAAGGATCAGACAGACTTGAAAATGGGGGCAGGCCTTCTGCATCAGTGGCAGGGCTTGTCCTGCATAACACTCGAGGAGATTGGGGGAACTGGACCTCAAGGGTCGGAGGTAGAAGCATAAAGCATTAAGGAGCTTTTGCTGGGCTAGGGCTGGGGCTGGGGCTGGGGCTTGGGCTTGGGCTTGGGCAGTGGCTGGGGTGGGGCGGGGCAAGGGCGGGGCGAGGGCGTGAAGAAATCAATGTGTGCTAGGAGCGAGGTGATATGAGATTTTGATGAGGTCTACTGGAGATGGGTGCACCCATGGTCTTATAGATCGATCCTTTAGGCATGAAGCCTGCCGCAGATCGGTAAACCAAACTCGGCTTGACTGGCAAAGATGAGAGACACAAGGCCATATCTGTGTTCGTCCTACAACATCACTGGCAGCAGTGACCTGTGTGTTCCGCTGACAATCTTAGGATAGAGACAGGGAACTAGATCTTGAAGATCAGATATAGAGGTTTATATGTTTATATTTCCATTCTTTCTACCTCCTTCACTGTTGACGTGGGCTATAGGTTCCCAGGCAGTTAGTACCTGGTGATTTATGTGCTGGGATGAATCAGTTAATTGGAGGAGGTAGTTGAGGAGGAAAGATATCTGGCATCTCTTTGAGATGGCAGCACAAAGTCGGTCAAACAACGACTCAGCAGCTCATGCTTTAATGCAGATTATTGATGGAACAAGAAGACGTGATCTCAAGGATCAGACAGACTTGAAAATGGGGGCAGGCCTTCTGCATCAGTGGCAGGGCTTGTACTGCATGACATTCGAGGAGATTGGGGAACTGGACCTCAAGGGTCAGAGGTAGAAGCATAAAGCATTAAGGAGCTTTTGCTGGGCTAGGGCTGGGGCTGGGGCTGGGGCTGGGGCTTGGGCTTGGGCTTGGGCTTGGGCAGTGGCTGGGGTGGGGCGGGGCAAGGGCGGGGCGAGGCGTGAACAAATCAATGTGTGCTAGGAGCGAGGTGATATGAGATTTTGATGAGGTCTACTGGAGATGGGTGCACCCATGCTCCTATAGATCGATCCCTTAGGCATGAAGCCTGCTGAAGATCGGTAAACCAAACTCGGCTTGACTGGCAAAGATGAGAGACACAAGGCCATATCTGTGTTCGTCCTACAACATCACTGACAGCAGTGACCTGTGTGTTCCACTGACAATCTTAGGATAGAGACAGGGAACTAGATCTTGAAGATCAGATTTAGAGGTTTATATGTTTATATTTCCATTCTTTCTACCTCCTTCACTGTTGACGTGGGCTATAGGTTCCCAGGCAGTTAGTACATGGTGATTTATGTGCTGGGATGAATCAGTTCGTTGGAGGAGGTAGTTGAGGGGGAAAGATATCTGGCATCTCTTTGAGATGGCAGCACAAAGTCGGTCAAACAACGACTCAGCACCTCATGCTTTAATGCAGATTATTGATGGAACGAGAGGACTTGATCTCAAGGATCAGACAGACTTGAAAATGGGGGCAGGCCTTCTGCATCAGTGGCAGGGCTTGTACTGCATATCATTCGAGGAGATTGGGGAACTGGACCTCAAGGGTCGGAGGTAGAAGCATAAAGCCTTAAGGAGCTTATTGCAGGGCTAGGGCTGGTGATGGGGCTGGGGCTGGGGCTGGGGCTGGGGCTGGGCTTGGGCTTGGGCTTGGGCTTGGGCGGGGCTGGGGCTGGGCTTTGGGCTTGGGCTTGGGCTTGGGCGGGGGCTGGGATGGGGCAGGGCGCGGGCGGGAGCGGGGCGAGGGCGTGAAGAAATCAATGTGTGCTAGGAGGGAGGTGATATGAGATATTGATGAGGTCTACTGGAGATGGGTGCACCCATGCTTTTATAGAGCGAAGCTTTAGGCATGAAGCCTGCTGCAGATCGGTAAACCAAACTCGGTTTGACTGGCAAGGATGAGAGACACAAGGCCATATCTGTGTTCATCCTACAGCATCACTGGCAGCAGTGACCTGTGTGTTCCGCTGACAATCTTAGGATAGAGACAGGGAACTAGATCTTGAAGATCAGATATAGAGGTTTATATGTTTATATTTCCATTCTTTCTACCTCCTTCACTGTTGACGTGAGCTATGGGTTCCCAGGCAGTTAGTACATGGTGATTTATGAGCTGGGACGAATCAGTTAATTGGAGGAGGAGGAAAGATATCTGGCATCTCTTTGAGATGGCAGCGCAAAGTCGGTCATACAACGACTCAGCAGCTCATGCTTTAATGCAGATTATGGATGGAACAAGAAGACGTGATCTCAAGGATCAGACAGACTTGAAAATGGGGGCAGGCCTTCTGCATCAGTGGCAGGGCTTGTACTGCATGACACTCGAGGAGATTGGGGAACTGGACCTCAAGGGTCGGAGGTAGAAGCATAAAGCATTAAGGAGCTTTTGCTGGGCTAGGGCTGGGGCTGGGGCTGGGGCTGTGGGCTTGGGCTTGGGCTTGGGCAGTGGCTGGGGTGGGGCGGGGCAAGGGCGGGGCGAGGGCGTGAACAAATCAATGTGTGCTAGGAGCGAGGTGATATGAGATTTTGATGAGGTCTACTGGAGATGGGTGCACCCATGGTCCTATAGATCGATCCCTTAGGCATAAAGCCTGCCGAAGATCGGTAAACGATACTCGGCTTGACTGGCAAAGATGAGAGACACAAGGCCATATCTGTGTTCGTCCTACAATATCAATGACAGCAGTGACCTGTGTGTTCCACTGACAATCTTAGGATAGAGACAGGGAACTAGATCTTGAAGATCAGATTTAGAGGTTTATATGTTTATATTTCCATTCTTTCTACCTCCTTCACTGTTGATGTGGGCTATAGGTTCCCAGGCATTTAGTACCTGGTGATTTGTGTGCTGGGTTGAATCAGTTCGTTGGGGGAGGTAGTTGAGGGGAAAGATATCTGGCATCTCTTTGAGATGGCAGCAGAAAGTCGGTCATACAATGACTCAGCAGCTCATGCTTTAATGCAGATTATTGATGGAACAAGAGGACGTGATCTCAAGGATCAGACAGACTTGAAAATGGGGGCAGGCCTTCTGCATCAGTGGCAGGGCTTGTACTGCATGACACTCGAGGAGATTGGGGAACTGGACCTCAAGGGTCGGAGGTAGAAGCATAAAGCATTAAGGAGCTTTTGCTGGGCTAGGGCTGGGGCTGGGGCTGGGGCTGGCTTGGGCTTGGGCTTGGGCTTGGGCAGTGGCTGGGGTGGGGGCGGGGCAAGGGCGGGGCGAGGGCGTGAACAAATCAATGTGTGCTAGGAGCGAGGTGATATGAGATTTTGATGAGGTCTACTGGAGATGGGTGCACCCATGGTCCTATAGATCGATCCCTTAGGCATAAAGCCTGCCGAAGATCGGTAAACGATACTCGGCTTGATTGGCAAAGATGAGAGACACAAGGCCATATCTGTGTTCGTCCTACAATATCAATGACAGCAGTGACCTGTGTGTTCCACTGACAATCTTAGGATAGAGACAGGGAACTAGATCTTGAAGATCAGATTGAGAGGTTTATATGTTTATATTTCCATTCTTTCTACCTCCTTCACTGTTGATGTGGGCTATAGGTCCCGGGCATTTAGTACCTGGTGATTTGTGTGCTGGGATGAATCAGTTCGTTGGGGGAGGTAGTTGAGGGGAAAGATATCTGGCATCTCTTTGAGATGGCAGCACAAAGTCGGTCAAACAATGACTCAGCAGCTCATGCTTTAATGCAGATTATTGATGGAATGAGAGGACTTGATCCCAAGGATCAGACAGACTTGAAAATGGGGGCAGGCCTTCTGCATAAGTGGCAGGTCTTGTCCAGCATAACATTCGAGGAGATTGGGGAACTGGACCTCAAGGGTCGGAGGTAGAAGCATAAAGCCTTAAGGAGCTTATTGCAGGGCTAGGGCTGGTGATGGGGCTGGGGCTGGGGCTGGGGCTGGGGCTGGGCTTTGGGCTTGGGCTTGGGCTTGGGCTTGGGCGGGGGCTGGGGCTGGGCTTTGGGCTTGGGCTTGGGCTTGGGCTTGGGCGGGGGCTGGGGTGGGGCGGGGCGGGAGCGGGGCGAGGGCGTGAAGAAATCAATGTGTGCTAGGAGGGAGGTGATATGACACGGTGCACCCATGCTTTTATAGAACGAGGCTTTAGGCATGAAGCCTGCTGCAGATCGGTAAACCAAACTCGGTTTGACTGGCAAGGATGAGAGACACAAGGCCATATCTGTGTTCATCCTACAGCATCACTGGCAGCAGTGACCTGTGTGTTCCGCTGACAATCTTAGGATAGAGACAGGGAACTAGATCTTGAAGATCAGATATAGAGGTTTATATGTTTATATTTCTATTCTTTCTACCTCCTTCACTGTTGACGTGGGCTATGGGTTCCCAGGCAGTTAGTACCTGGTGATTTATGAGCTGGGACAAATCAGTTAGTTGGAGGAGGAAAGATATCTGGCATCTCTTTGAGATGGCAGCGTAAAGTAGGTCATACAACGACTCAGCAGCTCATGCTTTAATGCAGATTATGGATGGAACAAGAAGACGTGATCTCAAGGATCAGACAGACTTGAAAATGGGGGCAGGCCTTCTGCATCAGTGGCAGGGCTTGTACTGCATGACACTCGAGGAGATTGGGGAACTGGACCTCAAGGGTCGGAGGTAGAAACATAAAGCATTAAGGAGCTTTTGCTGGGCTAGGGCTGGGGCTGGGGCTGGGGCTTGGGCTTGGGCTTGGGCTTGGGCAGTGGCTGGGGTGGGGCGGGGCAAGGGCGGGGCGAGGGCGTGAACAAATCAATGTGTGCTAGGAGCGAGGTGATATGAGATTTTGATGAGGTCTACTGGAGATGGGTGCACCCATGGTCCTATAGATCGATCCCTTAGGCAT
Source organism: Alexandromys oeconomus (assembly GCA_963919705.1). Lineage (NCBI taxonomy): Eukaryota > Metazoa > Chordata > Mammalia > Rodentia > Cricetidae > Alexandromys > Alexandromys oeconomus. The sequence goes on along the minus strand of CAWTZB010000023.1, from coordinate 9,030 downwards.
AAAGCCTGCCGAAGATAGATAAACGAAACTCGGCTTTACTGGCAAAGATGAGAGACACAAGGCCATATCTGTGTTCGTCCTACAATGTCACTGGCAGCAGTGACCTGTGTGTTCCGCTGACAATCTTAGGATAGAGACAGGGAACTAGATCTTGAAGATCAGATTTAGAGGTTTATATGTTTATATTTCCATTCTTTCTACCTCCTTCACTGTTGACGTGAGCTATAGGTTCCCAGGCAGTTAGTACATGGTGATTTATGTGCTGGGATGAATCAGTTAATTGGAGGAGGTAGTTGAGGAGAAAGATATCTGGCATCTCTTTGAGATGGCAGCACAAAGTCGGTCAAACAACGACTCAGCACCTCATGCTTTAATGCAGATTATGGATGGAACAAGAAGACGTGATCTCAAGGATCCGACAGACTTGAAAATGGGGGCAGGCCTTCTGCATCAGTGGCAGGGATTGTACTGCATATGATTCGAGGAGAACGGGGAACTGGACCTCAAGGGTCGGAGGTAGAAGCATAAAGCCTTAAGGAGCTTATTGCAGGGCTAGGGCTGGTGATGGGGCTGGGGCTGGGGCTGGGGCTGGGGCTGGGCTTTGGGCTTGGGCTTGGGCTTGGGCTTGGGCGGGGGCTGGGGCTGGGCTTTGGGCTTGGGCTTGGGCTTGGGCTTGGGCGGGGGCTGGGATGGGGCAGGGCGCGGGCGGGAGCGGGGCGAGGGCGTGAAGAAATCAATGTGTGCTAGGAGGGAGGTGATATGAGATATTGATGAGGTCTACTGGACATGGGTGCACCCATGCTTTTATAGAGCGAAGCTTTAGGCATGAAGCCTGCTGCAGATCGGTAAACCAAACTCGGTTTGACTGGCAAGGATGAGAGACACAAGGCCATATCTGTGTTCATCCTACAGCATCACTGGCAGCAGTGACCTGTGTGTTCCGCTGACAATCTTAGGATAGAGACAGGGAACTAGATCTTGAAGATCAGATATAGAGGTTTATATGTTTATATTTCTATTCTTTCTACCTCCTTCACTGTTGACGTGGGCTATGGGTTCCCAGGCAGTTAGTACCTGGTGATTTATGAGCTGGGACGAATCAGTTAGTTGGAGGAGGAAAGATATCTGGCATCTCTTTGAGATGGCAGCGTAAAGTAGGTCATACAACGACTCAGCAGCTCATGCTTTAATGCAGATTATGGATGGAACAAGAAGACGTGATCTCAAGGATCAGACAGACTTGAAAATGGGGGCAGGCCTTCTGCATCAGTGGCAGGGCTTGTACTGCATGACACTCGAGGAGATTGGGGAACTGGACCTCAAGGGTCAGAGGTAGAAACATAAAGCATTAAGGAGCTTTTGCTGGGCTAGGGCTGGGGCTGGGGCTGGGGCTGGGGCTTGGGCTTGGGCTTGGGCTTGGGCTTGGGCAGTGGCTGGGGTGGGGCGGGGCAAGGGCGAGTCGAGGGCGTGAACAAATCAATGTGTGCTAGGAGCGAGGTGATATGAGATTTTGATGAGGTCTACTGGAGATGGGTGCACCCATGGTCCTATAGATCGATCCCTTAGGCATAAAGCCTGCCGAAGATCGGTAAACGATACTCGGCTTGATTGGCAAAGATGAGAGACACAAGGCCATATCTGTGTTCGTCCTACAATATCAATGACAGCAGTGACCTGTGTGTTCCACTGACAATCTTAGGATAGAGACAGGGAACTAGATCTTGAAGATCAGATTGAGAGGTTTATATGTTTATATTTCCATTCTTTCTACCTCCTTCACTGTTGATGTGGGCTATAGGTTCCCAGGCATTTAGTACCTGGTGATTTGTGTGCTGGGATGAATCAGTTCGTTGGGGGAGGTAGTTGAGGGGAAAGATATCTGGCATCTCTTTGAGATGGCAGCACAAAGTCGGTCAAACAACGACTCAGCACCTCATGCTTTAATGCAGATTATGGATGGAACAAGAAGACGTGATCTCAAGGATCCGACAGACTTGAAAATGGGGGCATGCCTTCTGCATCAGTGGCAGGGATTGTACTGCATATGATTCGAGGAGAACGGGGAACTGGACCTCAAGGGTCGGAGGTAGAAGCATAAAGCCTTAAGGAGCTTATTGCAGGGCTAGGGCTGGTGATGGGGCTGGGGCTGGGGCTGGGGCTGGGGCTGGGCTTTGGGCTTGGGCTTGGGCTTGGGCGGGGCTGGGGCTGGGCTTTGGGCTTGGGCTTGGGCTTGGCTTGGCTGGGCGGGGGCTGAGGTGGGGCGGGGCGGGGCGGGAGCGGGGCGAGGGCGTGAAGAAATCAATGTGTGCTAGGAGGGAGGTGATATGAGATATTGATGAGTCTACGAGGTGCACCCATGCTTTTATAGAGCGAAACTTTAGGCATGAAGCCTGCTGCAGATCGGTAAACCAAACTCGGTTTGACTGGCAAGGATGAGAGACACAAGGCCATATCTGTGTTCATCCTACAGCATCACTGGCAGCAGTGACCTGTGTGTTCCGCTGACAATCTTAGGATAGAGACAGGGAACTAGATCTTGAAGATCAGATATAGAGGTTTATATGTTTATATTTCTATTCTTTCTACCTCCTTCACTGTTGACGTGGGCTATGGGTTCCCAGGCAGTTAGTACCTGGTGATTTATGAGCTGGGACAAATCAGTTAGTTGGAGGAGGAAAGATATCTGGCATCTCTTTGAGATGGCAGCGTAAAGTAGGTCATACAACGACTCAGCAGCTCATGCTTTAATGCAGATTATGGATGGAACAAGAAGACGTGATCTCAAGGATCAGACAGACTTGAAAATGGGGGCAGGCCTTCTGCATCAGTGGCAGGGCTTGTACTGCATGACACTCGAGGAGATTGGGGAACTGGACCTCAAGGGTCGGAGGTAGAAACATAAAGCATTAAGGAGCTTTTGCTGGGCTAGGGCTGGGGCTGGGGCTGGGGCTTGGGCTTGGGCTTGGGCTTGGGCTTGGGCAGTGGCTGGGGTGGGGCGGGGCAAGGGCGGGTCGAGGGCGTGAACAAATCAATGTGTGCTAGGAGCGAGGTGATATGAGATTTTGATGAGGTCTACTGGAGATGGGTGCACCCATGGTCCTATAGATCGATCCCTTAGGCATAAAGCCTGCCGAAGATCGGTAAACGATACTCGGCTTGATTGGCAAAGATGAGAGACACAAGGCCATATCTGTGTTCGTCCTACAATATCAATGACAGCAGTGACCTGTGTGTTCCACTGACAATCTTAGGATAGAGACAGGGAACTAGATCTTGAAGATCAGATTGAGAGGTTTATATGTTTATATTTCCATTCTTTCTACCTCCTTCACTGTTGATGTGGGCTATAGGTTCCCAGGCATTTAGTACCTGGTGATTTGTGTGCTGGGATGAATCAGTTCGTTGGGGGAGGTAGTTGAGGGGAAAGATATCTGGCATCTCTTTGAGATGGCAGCACAAAGTCGGTCAAACAATGACTCAGCAGCTCATGCTTTAATGCAGATTATTGATGGAATGAGAGGACTTGATCTCAAGGATCAGACAGACTTGAAAATGGGGGCAGGCCTTCTGCATAAGTGGCAGGTCTTGTCCAGCATAACATTCGAGGAGATTGGGGAACTGGACCTCAAGGGTCGGAGGTAGAAGCATAAAGCCTTAAGGAGCTTATTGCAGGGCTAGGGCTGGTGATGGGGCTGGGGCTGGGGCTGGGGCTGGGGCTGGGGCTGGGGCTGGGCTGGGCTTTGGGCTTGGGCTTGGGCTTGGGCGGGGGCTGGGGCTGGGCTTTGGGCTTGGGCTTGGGCTTGGGCTTGGGCGGAGGCTGGGGTGGGGCGGGGCGGGAGCGGGGCGAGGGCGTGAAGAAATCAATGGGTGCACCCATGCTTTTATAGAACGAGGCTTTAGGCATGAAGCCTGCTGCAGATCGGTAAACCAAACTCGGTTTGACTGGCAAGGATGAGAGACACAAGGCCATATCTGTGTTCATCCTACAGCATCACTGGCAGCAGTGACCTGTGTGTTCCGCTGACAATCTTAGGATAGAGACAGGGAACTAGATCTTGAAGATCAGATATAGAGGTTTATATGTTTATATTTCTATTCTTTCTACCTCCTTCACTGTTGACGTGGGCTATGGGTTCCCAGGCAGTTAGTACCTGGTGATTTATGAGCTGGGACAAATCAGTTAGTTGGAGGAGGAAAAGATGTCTGGCATCTCTTTGAGATGGCAGCGCAAAGTCGGTCATACAACGACTCAGCACCTCATGCTTTAATGCAGATTATGGATGGAACAAGAAGACGTGATCTCAAGGATCAGACAGACTTGAAAATGGGGGCAGGCCTTCTGCATCAGTGGCAGGGCTTGTACTGCATGACACTCGAGGAGATTGGGGAACTGGACCTCAAGGGTCGGAGGTAGAAACATAAAGCATTAAGGAGCTTTTGCTGGGCTAGGGCTGGGCCTGGGGCTGGGGCTTGGGCTTGGGTTTGGGCTTGGGCTTGGGCAGTGGCTGGGGGTGGGGCGGGGCAAGGGCGGGGCGAGTGCGTGAACAAATCAATGTGTGCTAGGAGCGAGGTGATAGGAGATTTTGATGAGGTCTACTGGAGATGGGTGCACCCATGGTCCTATAGATCGATCCCTTTGGCATAAAGCCTGCCGAAGATAGATAAACGAAACTCGGCTTTACTGGCAAAGATGAGAGACACAAGGCCATATCTGTGTTCGTCCTACAATATCAATGACAGCAGTGACCTGTGTGTTCCACTGACAATCTTAGGATAGAGACAGGGAACTAGATCTTGAAGATCAGATTGAGAGGTTTATATGTTTATATTTCCATTCTTTCTACCTCCTTCACTGTTGATGTGGGCTATAGGTTCCCAGGCATTTAGTACCTGGTGATTTGTGTGCTGGGTTGAATCAGTTCGTTGGGGGAGGTAGTTGAGGGGAAAGATATCTGGCATCTCTTTGAGATGGCAGCAGAAAGTCGGTCAAACAATGACTCAGCAGCTCATGCTTTAATGCAGATTATTGATGGAATGAGAGGACTTGATCTCAAGGATCAGACAGACTTGAAAATGGGGGCAGGCCTTCTGCATAAGTGGCAGGTCTTGTCCAGCATAACATTCGAGGAGATTGGGGAACTGGACCTCAAGGGTCAGAGGTAGGAACATAAAGCATTAAGGAGCTTTTGCTGGGCTAGGGCTGGGGTGGGCTGGGCTGGGCTGGGCTGCTTGGGCTTGGGCTTGGGCTTGGGCAGTGGCTGGTGTGGGGCGGGGCAAGGGCGGGGCGAGGGCGTGAAGAAATCAATGTGTGCTAGGAGGGAGGTGATATGAGATATTGATGAGGTCTACTGGAGATGGGTGCACCCATGCTTTTATAGAGCGAGGCTTTAGGCATGAAGCCTGCTGCAGATCGGTAAACCAAACTTGGTTTGACTGGCAAGGATGAGAGACACAAGGCCATATCTGTGTTCATCCTACAGCATCACTGGCAGCAGTGACCTGTGTGTTCCGCTGACAATCTTAGGATAGAGACAGGGAACTAGATCTTGAAGATCAGATTTAGAGGTTTATATGTTTATATTTCCATTCTTTCTACCTCCTTCACTGTTGATGTGGGCTATAGGTTCCCAGGCATTTAGTACCTGGTGATTTGTGTGCTGGGATGAATCAGTTCGTTGGGGGAGGTAGTTGAGGGGAAAGATATCTGGCATCTCTTTGAGATGGCAGCACAAAGTCGGTCAAACAACGACTCAGCACCTCATGCTTTAATGCAGATTATGGATGGAACAAGAAGACGTGATCTCAAGGATCCGACAGACTTGAAAATGGGGGCATGCCTTCTGCATCAGTGGCAGGGATTGTACTGCATATGATTCGAGGAGAACGGGGAACTGGACCTCAAGGGTCGGAGGTAGAAGCATAAAGCCTTAAGGAGCTTATTGCAGGGCTAGGGCTGGTGATGGGGCTGGGGCTGGGGCTGGGGCTGGGGCTCTGGTTGGGCGCTTGGCGGCTGGGGCTGGGCTTTGGGCTTGGGCTTGGGCTTGGGCTTGGGCTGGGGGACTGAGGTGGGGCGGGGCGCGGGAGCGGGGCGAGGGCATGAAGAAATCAATGTGTGCTAGGAGGGAGGTGATATGAGATATTGATGAGGTCTACTGGAGATGGGTGCACCCATGCTTTTATAGAGCGAAACTTTAGGCATGAAGCCTGCTGCAGATCGGTAAACCAAACTCGGTTTGACTGGCAAGGATGAGAGACACAAGGCCATATCTGTGTTCATCCTACAGCATCACTGGCAGCAGTGACCTGTGTGTTCCGCTGACAATCTTAGGATAGAGACAGGGAACTAGATCTTGAAGATCAGATATAGAGGTTTATATGTTTATATTTCTATTCTTTCTACCTCCTTCACTGTTGACGTGGGCTATGGGTTCCCAGGCAGTTAGTACCTGGTGATTTATGAGCTGGGACAAATCAGTTAGTTGGAGGAGGAAAGATATCTGGCATCTCTTTGAGATGGCAGCGTAAAGTAGGTCATACAACGATTGAGCAGCTCATGCTTTAATGCAGATTATGGATGGAACAAGAAGACGTGATCTCAAGGATCAGACAGACTTGAAAATGGGGGCAGGCCTTCTGCATCAGTGGCAGGGCTTGTACTGCATGACACTCGAGGAGATTGGGGAACTGGACCTCAAGGGTCGGAGGTAGAAACAAAAAGCATTAAGGAGCTTTTGCTGGGCTAGGGCTGGGGCTGGGGCTGGGGCTTGGACTTGGGCTTGGGCTTGGGCTTGGGCAGTGGCTGGGGTGGGGCGGGGCAAGGGTGAGTCGAGGGCGTGAACAAATCAATGTGTGCTAGGAGCGAGGTGATATGAGATATTGATGAGGTCTACTGGAGATGGGTGCACCCATGCTTTTATAGAGCGAGGCTTTAGGCATGAAGCCTGCTGCAGATCGGTAAACCAAACTTGGTTTGACTGGCAAGGATGAGAGACACAAGGCCATATCTGTGTTCATCCTACAGCATCACTGGCAGCAGTGACCTGTGTGTTCCGCTGACAATCTTAGGATAGAGACAGGGAACTAGATCTTGAAGATCAGATTTAGAGGTTTATATGTTTATATTTCCATTCTTTCTACCTCCTTCACTGTTGACGTGAGCTATAGGTTCCCAGGCAGTTAGTACATGGTGATTTATGTGCTGGGATGAATCAGTTAATTGGAGGAGGTAGTTGAGGAGAAAGATATCTGGCATCTCTTTGAGATGGCAGCACAAAGTCGGTCAAACAACGACTCAGCACCTCATGCTTTAATGCAGATTATGGATGGAACAAGAAGACGTGATCTCAAGGATCAGACAGACTTGAAAATGGGGGCAGGCCTTCTGCATCAGTGGCAGGGATTGTACTGCATATGATTCGTGGAGAACGGGGAACTGGACCTCAAGGGTCAGAGGTAGAAGCATAAAGCCTTAAGGAGCTTATTGCAGGGCTAGGGCTGGTGATGGGGCTGGGGCTGGGGCTGGGGCTGGGGCTGGGGCTGGGGCTAGGGTTGGGGCTGGGGCTGGGGCTGGGCTTTGGGCTTGGGCTTGGGCTTGGGCTTGGGCAGTGGCTGGGGTGGGGCGGGGCAAGGGTGAGTCGAGGGCGTGAACAAATCAATGTGTGCTAGGAGCGAGGTGATATGATATTTTGATGAGGTCTACTGGAGATGGGTGCACCCATGGTCCTATAGATCGATCCCTTAGGCATAAAGCCTGCCGAAGATCGGTAAACGATACTCGGCTTGATTGGCAAAGATGAGAGACACAAGGCCATATCTGTGTTCGTCCTACAATATCAATGACAGCAGTGACCTGTGTGTTCCACTGACAATCTTAGGATAGAGACAGGGAACTAGATCTTGAAGATCAGATTGAGAGGTTTATATGTTTATATTTCCATTCTTTCTACCTCCTTCACTGTTGATGTGGGCTATAGGTTCCCAGGCATTTAGTACCTGGTGATTTGTGTGCTGGGATGAATCAGTTCGTTGGGGAGGTAGTTGAGGGGAAAGATATCTGGCATCTCTTTGAGATGGCAGCACAAAGTCGGTCAAACAATGACTCAGCAGCTCATGCTTTAATGCAGATTATTGATGGAATGAGAGGACTTGATCTCAAGGATCAGACAGACTTGAAAATGGGGGCAGGCCTTCTGCATAAGTGGCAGGTCTTGTCCAGCATAACATTCGAGGAGATTGGGGAACTGGACCTCAAGGGTCGGAGGTAGAAGCATAAAGCCTTAAGGAGCTTATTGCAGGGCTAGGGCTGGTGATGGGGCTGGGGCTGGGGCTGGGGGCTGGGGCTGGGGCTGGGGTTGGGGCAGGGGCTGGGGCTGGGGCTGGGGCTGGGGCTGGGCTTGGGCTTGGGCTTGGGCTTGGGCTTGGGCGGGGCTGGGGTGGGGCGGGGCGAGCGGGGCGAGGCGTGAAGAAATCAATGTGTGCTAGGAGGGAGGTGATATGAGATATTGATGAGGTCTACTGGAGATGGGTGCACCCATGCTTTTATAGAGCGAGGCTTTAGGCATGAAGCCTGCTGCAGATCGGTAAACCAAACTTGGTTTGACTGGCAAGGATGAGAGACACAAGGCCATATCTGTGTTCATCCTACAGCATCACTGGCAGCAGTGACCTGTGTGTTCCGCTGACAATCTTAGGATAGAGAGACAGGGAACTAGATCTTGAAGATCAGATATAGAGGTTTATATGTTTATATTTCCATTCTTTCTACCTCCTTCACTGTTGACGTGAGCTATAGGTTCCCAGGCAGTTAGTACATGGTGATTTATGTGCTGGGATGAATCAGTTAATTGGAGGAGGTAGTTGAGGAGAAAGATATCTGGCATCTCTTTGAGATGGCAGCACAAAGTCGGTCAAACAATGACTCAGCAGCTCATGCTTTTAAGCAGATTATTGATGGAATGAGAGGACTTGATCTCAAGGATCAGACAGACTTGAAAATGGGGGCAGGCCTTCTGCATAAGTGGCAGGTCTTGT